>VWZT01012497.1:152644-206313 GCA_013397055.1 Pachycephala philippinensis
TTTTTTTTAAACTTGGTTTTGGTAGCTGGACATAAATCCACCATAAATGTTAAAGCAATAACAACATTTGATCCCAGGCCATGTGACAAAAATTCTCTTTCACTGTACTACAGGTATCCCAAACTCCAGTGTTAGAATTGGACAAGCAAGACTCAAAATCTCAGAGGGAAAGAAAGGTCAAAATGCATTAAATGAAGCAGCAGGCAGAAGCTGGCTGGTATTACCTATATTCTTTTTGCTGACACAACAAGTTATTTGTTTCAGCAACCATTTTGGATTATCTGTGCAATTCAAGGGATTTCTGCAGTAATTTCTGCAGTACTTTTCTCTTTGAATGAACTCTTTGAATGAATACACCAGTACCAGACCTTCTTCTCTGACATCAGATGTACTAATTAGGCTTTCCAACAGTTCTGAAAAACTTCTGGACATATTCCTGCAGGTGTAATTCATGAATATGTAAGAGGGCTTGTACACTATGACCATCACCTTAAATAGCACTTAAAAGACACCCTTGAGCAAAATTTGGGGAGCACAGCCATGAACTAGTACAGCACCAAAACTGTTGAGAATTCACAAAGGCCATAAACACTTTTCCCTGACTTTTAAGGGTCTCACAGTCTGTATGACCACAGACATACACATCATAACACCAGTATAACCTGGCCCTGCCAATGGAACAGCTCAGCAGGTGCTAGAGCCTATAAAGATATCAACAAAATCAAGGCTGCTAAAAGAGGGACAAAGGAGAGGGACAAATATAAAATTTTTCCAACACTCTTTGCAAAGCCAGTGTCTTGGTAAAACAACCCAATTTGACAGACACAAACACTGCATGCAGATCAATGCCACAGAGCTAAAAGATTTTTCCACTCTTCCTGCCTTTTGTTTGCTGCTCATAAAGCATAAATATCTCCTAACACTGGATGATTTTCTTTTCCTTGCCTTCTACCTTTTCATCTTGTCAAAGGCCCTATCAACTTAATCAGCTCCTCCATCAACTGTAACTCAAAAAGCCTAAAAATCCTGATTTCCCCTGCATTTCTCCCCTGGGAGAAAAGCAGAACTGAAATAATTTAAACCAGAACTATGCACAGTGATGTAACTCAAATGCCTTTCCCAAACTTCCATCTCCACACTGCCCACACAGAAGATCATCTCTCTGTGTACTCCCAGCAATGTAAAAGACATTTTACACATCATTAACTGTCATACAGTCTTGCAGAAACACTGCATATGAACAAAAAGAAAGGAGAGAGAGAGCTCTCAATTTGATAAAGATACTCAACAGGGACAGAACTTCAGCACTTGCAAAGTGTAGCACTTTGCAAGCAAATTACACCGTGGTTTGTAAGAACCTAAAGGCAGGCTTCAGCCAGAATTTATTGTCAAGGTGATTGCTAAGACCAGGCACACAGAATTGCAGCAAAATCAGGAGGAGCAGAGGCCATGGTTTGAGAATTTGCCTCACCCATCTTTCAGCCCCAGAACAGGACCATCTTTATTGATGTCATCATCCCCAAGAGAGGTTTATCCAACCTGTTTTAAAACAACATTCTGCAACCCTCCCAGGTTATATCAGTGTTCATACTATCTAACCTCTATCCTTCCACTGCAATTTAAGTATCACATTTCTTTTCTTACTCAAAGAGAGGTCATAGAACAGCCTGTAAGGCTTTTTATGGAGATTTAAAGCTCAGTTATTTTCAGTTTCTCTTGCCTAGGCCAAACACTTGTGACATCTTTCATTGCTCTGGACATCCTGTGTGCTAAACTTCCTTATTTTCTGCTGAACTTTCTCCAGGTGGCCAATGTGCATTGCGATACACAGAAATGAGCAGGCACTCTGCATAAAATAGGATTTTATCATGTATTTTACAGGCCATAATTTGGCTTGCACATCATTGTGTGATGCTCAATTTTTCTGCAGTGGAAAATTCTGTTGATTCACATTCAGCTTTTATCCAGTACAATACCCAGATCCTTTGCTAAGGAACAGCTGCATAAGCTGTTTTTATCCTCAGTTTATGTTTCTGCAGCTGCATTTTTTCCCAAATGTAGTACTTCCACGTGCCCATAGGGAGCCATCACTTGCTTTACCTTCAAACCACTTTTCTAAATTCTAATCATCACTTTGAAACCTACTCCTGTCCTTCAGCATGCCTGGAGCACCTCTCAGTTTTATGTCACCTGCAGGTGTAACTGGCAAACTCATCTGCTGCATCAAGGTGCTTAACTAAAATATTTAACAGTAATAAGCCAGGAAATATTCTGCTCTATATCACTGGGGTTTTCTTAAAGTGATTTTTTTTTGTTGTATGTGTGGTGCTTTTTTGGGGTTTTTTGTTTGTTTGGGGGTTTTTTGGCCTTGTTTCCTTGAGGTTTTTTGACAGTGAAATGTCCATAACCATGCTGAGAACAGAGCTTTATAATTTTCCAGGCAGGTCTGCAATCACACTGGCGGAATTTATTCCAAGGCACAGCTACCCTAATTTGTCAGCCTATTAGTATGGAACAAGAGAAAGTACCAAAAGGTTAACTTCAGCCGAGTTATAAGACATCAACAGATCCTCCTCTGTCACCCTATCAAAAGTGGAAATTAAATTGGTTTTGACATTATTCGTTCTTGAGCCTGCTCTTACTCATCATCCTGTCACCTTGTCTGGGCTTTCAAACAACACAGCTACCATTTGTTTCAGTGTTTTTAGAGGAATTAGAGGTAGTGTGGCAGGGTCAACAAATCCCTTGTTCTTTTCTTCATTTTTAAAGAGCAGCATTGTGTTTGCTGTTCGCAGTGCTGTCATCTCACCTGCACCTCATCAATTCTGAAAGGCACAGCACTGACATCATCTCAGGAACTGCCTGAGGCAAACTACGAGGAGCTCAGCCAGGCCCCCACCAATTTAAAATCATTTCACAAATCAAACACTTGGACATTTTTCATCTTATGAGGTGAGACACTGTTCTTTGCCTTTGCACCCCACTGGGTGCAGAGGAGGTTAAGGCACCTACTTAAAAATGGATGCAGCCTTCTAAAGCTAAAGTTAAAGGCAAAAACCCTAAACTCCATGCCCTGCTGTATTAATTTTTCGCTGTCTAGGTAGCCAAAGTTTTGACGTAGCTAGCAATTTGGGTTCACTCCCTGAAACAATTTACAAAAAACCTTCCCTTTCTGATCTCGTTAGTTTGATGGTCTGTAAAAAAAAAAAAAATATCCCTCCAATTCTTTTTTTTATCTCATCTCTTTCTTGTATCATCCAGTGCTTATGTCAGGATACATAACTGAGCTTTGCTGCCCAACAATTCGTCCTTTCCTTCATGGTTACCTCACCAAGTCAAGCTAAAAAATCACATATTACCAAACTAATCAAGTGAATTATTTTTCCAAGTATACACCAAATCTTTGCAAAACAAGTTAGTTGAAACTCACTTGGAATTGGGAAAAGAGATAGTGCAGCAAATAAAACCCCAGATAAACCTCTCTCCTTGTGTGTGTTCTCTGTGCACACACTTTTGTGCTGAGGGGATGTACAGCAGCAGCACCAGCACAAAATCACTGACACTGGAGGCTGTAACCTCCAAAGGTGGTTATGAATTTGCCCAACTTACGCAATCTTGGCACACACCGAGCACTTCCACTGCCCGTCAGCTCCCCCCACGCGGCACGAGCTGCACACCCGCAGCTTGCAGCTCTGGCACAGCTCTCCCCTGTCAAAGATCAAGCCCAGGCTTTTCTGGCAGCGAAAACAGACCCTGCTGTTGTCCTGTTGAGAGTGGCTCTTGCCGCCTTTCCTCCTCGCTTCCAGAAGCTCATTTTTCAATTTCCTAGAAGTAAAAAAACCAAAATCTCTTAATTTGGAGATTAAACTCAATGATATGTAAGAACATTTTAACAGATTAAGATTTTGTGCTAAAAATGCAAGACATGAGTGAGCACTTTTTTTTTTGGTTATATTTGCTGTATTTCTTGACACACACGTGACACAGAGTAAATCTATCCTCCAGCTGTCAGACAGGCAGTCAAGAGGAAAATCTGGTAGATCACTATAAGTAACTGCAGATAGCTCAGTAGTTCTGGACAACTGATAAACCATCTTTGCTTGTCCTTCATCAGTAATTCAAGTCATGATGAGCCCAGGTTGACAGCAACACAGAACTGAGGTTATCCAGTGCATCCACAGAAGGAAAAAAAAGAAAATCTTTCCTGCAATTAGTGTGCATTTAATAATATGCCAGTGCAGAGTTAGTTAGGAGTACATATGCAATTCTGCACCAGTTATTCAAAGCCTTAGAAGAGCCCAAACCGAAATACCTAAATAGGTAATGGTGTCATGCTGTGATGCCTCAATCAAAGTAAAAAAGGAGAATGGCAGTTTAAATAGCGTGACTTGCAGATCTTACCACTGACTCTACAGAATAAAAACATTCGTGTTTAAGACCTAATTTTGAAGTCTGCAGTTTCAATGGCACATGAGTTGGGTCCTTAACAAGAAAATAACCATGAGATGTAACTAAACTCAGCGGCTGCTGAGCTCTTTCAGTTTTACATGTCTAGGTACTGCTGTGTCCCCATTACCCACCCTTCCCTATGCTTTCTTCCATGCCCACCATCAGCCAGGAGCCCCCAAAGTCCCTCAGTCATGAAACACTCCAGCTCACTGAAATCACAATCTCTGTACACACACAGATGCTTTAAGGGGGATTAAAAAAACCTGCTACTGGCTTCACCACAAGATCAGTAAAGAGGTGTCAGAGGAACAACACATGGAAGAAAAAACCAGTGAAAGATTGCAGGTTGCAGCCCAAGAAAGGAGGCAGGAACATTGCTTGGGCCACCAGGGAGTCAGCTCTGACAGAATTAGGTTATTTGTGGATACACTGCCTTGCTAAAAGGTTGGCCAGCATTTTGCTTCCCACTGGGATCCCAGGAACCACAGCTGCTCTGCAGCCACCTGCCCTGTGGATGCTCAGCCTCTGAGAGCTTTAGAAAAAGGGCATGTCCAACCCCTCCAGGCAGCAACTGCAAACCCCAGGCAAGGCTTTTCCTCTGCTGGCCTCTATCCAAAAGTGAGTTCTTCATCCAGCCTTAGACCCTTCTCCCACACCCAATCCAAGCAGCCTTTCTCTCATGCCCGAGCCTTCAAAAGTCTGTCCAGACTTCGCAAGCTTTCTTCGTACTTTGCTAGCTGTTCTTGCAGTTTATTGATTGCATCTTGCATCTCCCTGCTTCCTGCAGAGATGCTTTTTGTTCCAGGCACGTGTCCATTTCCCTCTGTGAGTCAGCCAGCTCCAAATGCACACAGGTGACTTGTGCTGTGAAAACTGCCAGCAGTGCTGGGTGTTGCCACTGGGCACAGGGAAGGGAGCTGATCTCTGTTTTTGCCTTGGATCTACCTTCCAAGCAAGTCTGCCTTCAAACACTAAAAGAGAACTCATCTGCTTCTTCTGAACTGAGAACTAAAGGCAACCCCACCACCATCCACCACCAGAATGCTCTTGATCACACCATTTTCAAAAGAGACACGACATCTGTCCACTTGAATAACAAATACACCTTTGGGTGCTTGTGAAGACATCTAATTACCACTGAGGTTATGGTCACTCACATCTCACCAAACATCAAACAAAATTCACAAATGCTTGGTGATTTACTGTCACCCCTCCAGCAACGTGAATTTGTCAAAGTGCTGTGCTACGAGTTACCAGCTGACCTTAGGGAAATTTGTTAACATTGATTGTGCTTTCACAGAATGAGAGGGATTGCAGCACTTTCAGTCTTCGAAAGAAAAGTCCAGTTCACCTTGCCCTGGACTTTTACACTGTTCTCAGAAGCTGGGATTCCTGAAGACCTGTCTGACCTGTGAGGCCAAGAAGGCGTTGTGCACATTGGCCTTTTCCACGTGCTTTGTCACTAGTTCCTCTGTTCCATCCAGCAGCAGGTCCTCACCTTTCCTAGCCTTCCTTTAGCCTCCATTTTCTCAATTACAGTGTTCTCCTGTCAATCTCACCTAATTTGATTGCCAGCCTGGATCACCACTTCTTTACTTGATCATTGGCCATTATCTCTCTACCTCATTTCTTCGTGGTCCCCTGTCAAAACTGTGGCATTTTATACAGCAGAACTGCCAATGAATGTTCAACAGAGGGTCTTTGAGAAACAATTGTATTTTCATTTTTCATTCAGGTTTGCAAAGATTTGGTCAATCACATACCAAAGAACTAAAGAGGCACAAATAATTCAGTTCCAGTTTCTTTTGGTACTTGAGTATCTGCATACAAACGAAGGACCTGATCCTTGCCTAAATTTCAGGGTAACTCAGAAGCTGAATATTGTTAATTTTCAGATCTCAAAAGGGTTAGAATACCATGCACTAGCAAAGGCTCATTTTTTTCATAACAGATCTATTTCCAGTGGCTTATCTTTACCTAAAAAATTTAAATCAATCATGACCCATTGCATTTCAGGAACTTGCCAGGCAGTTATTGGCAGATTGGCAGTTGCCATCTTTTTGGCAATTATCACTGTGTTCTGTAGACTGCATCCAGGTGTCCAATAGTGAAACAAAGCCTCGACTGAACTTCTTCCACTCCATCCTTCTCCCTATCCCCACGGTAACTTTTGGGCCCTTTTGTGCTTGGTTAGAAGTATTATTGGGCAAAAAATCTGTTTTAAATAGTTCCAGTTTAAAATTAGGAAATCTCTATCAGCCCAAACAAATAAACAGCGCATTAAAAAAAACCAAAAAACCAAAAAAACAAACCAAAAACAAACTTGCTTAGAGATCACCGTTTTGAAAAGCCTATCAATATTCTTTTGACATTAAAAAGGCATTATTGCCACTATCCAGTAGTGGTGATTGCAACAGCATTTCCCACTGCTTATGTGATACACAATCTAAAATTCTTATCAGGGGATAGCTGATCTGCTAACAGTGTAAATTCTGAGAAGTGTTTGTGTTCTTATTGCTGAATATAAATTGCCTTTGATGACTTCCAGGGAACTGAGAGAAAATAAATCAACCCACAGTTTCTCCACTCAATTAAACAAATAAAAGAGAGAAATTAAAAAGCAAGCAAAGAGTGCACGGACAGATACACTGGGTATGAACTTTCATTTGAGATTCCCTATATTATTTGTTGAGCTGAACTACTGATTGACTGCAACAAATATATTCATATCTTAAGAAAATAAAAACTGAACTGTCTCAAGGGCCAGGAAGAGCAGGAGGAGGTGGGTGAGTCATCTGAGGAAATCCATCATCACAGCAGTCCCTCAGCAAGCACAGCTGAGCTGCACTGGTTACACAGTGCTGAAAAGGGACAACAACTGCAGCCTGTAGCTGCACTGACTTACCCCTACATTCATCTCCCAGGGCAGGAACCAGCTGGATTATAAACACCCCATTTCCTTTTGCCAGTCTAACATTTGCACTTTCCATAATTTTGAAGGAATACGTTTAAAGACGGAGTTAGATGTGTTTAATCGCAAACATTAAACATTAAAGAATTAATCTTTATCAATCTTCTCCTAGTAATATGAAAGAGAAAATAAAACTCAGCAGAAGCCAATTTAATAGGCTTCTGGAGAAAAAGAATCCTATCATTCATTGAAGTTTCTAAACCTTCTATTACAACAGCTGTTTGATAAAAGATAGCTATTAAAAATAAATTTGATTCTGCCAAGGTTAATAGAATACATAGCCATTTTTCTAAACTATGAATTTATATTAAGAGCCCTCTACTGTCTGAGAAAATATGTTAAGCACATCGGGGAAGAGCTCTGTTGTAACCAGTATTCCAGGTAACATTGAGCCAATTAATCTGAGCCTTCCCAAAGGTGGCCTGAAAGGTCCATGTAAAATATCACAGCAGGAAATAAAACAATCCCCCCCCAACCAAATAAACCAACTCCAGAATTCATAGCTTTTGCCACAGTTGCTCACCAGCTACCAGAAGCACAGGAACCCCTAAAAAGTCAGGTTCTTTCCTACAGATGCTGAAAGCTATGAGGCAGAAGTGCTTCACAATGCAGCCTCCGGAGATGAAATATTCTCAAACCCCAACAATGCTGTAGGGAGGAAGCAATGAGAAGCCTTAACAGATCCATTCTTTATTAAAAGTAAACTTCACCCCAGAGAACATTTATTTCCCAAAAGTAAAATAGCTATTCTGCTGCAAGAGGCAAGACATTCACTGCCCAAGCCATTCGCTTAAATGAATGCCATTATTTCCTTTGACTCTGTAAGCATTATCCACTTGCTTTAAGTCAGCTAACTTTTACTCTTAATACCAAACTGACTGGTTTGGATGTTTTTTTCCATTTCAGTAGGATTTTAGAAAACTTTTTACTTCGAAATTTCTTCTACCTCATCTCCTCTCCATTAAAAAAACCCCAAACAAACAGTCAAATGTAATAGCATTCATAATTACTGAGTTTGTTTTTCAAATTGCTCCTGGATCTTCTTTCTCCCCATTTCAAAACCCTTTTTCCTCTGAAGATGTAGAGCAGCATAATCCAAGTATACCTGATTTTATTTTGCCATTCTATATTTCCAGAGTTCAAAGAGTCATAAAAAATTGAATTAAAAATAAAAAAGGGCAACCCTCCCACTCCCTCAATCAACTATAATTAAAGACTTTAGCAGGAAAAAAAATTGAATTGCTCTTGCACAGATGAATAGAAACATCCTTCTTCTGAATCTGTGCAGCTGGTAACTTAGATGTTAGAGAATTTTCCTGTGTAGGACCTGGCATCAACATACTTTTGGAGTATGAGAAAGAAAGCCAATTTCTTTTCCAGACTGATTGTCAGTACCTTCACCAAATTCAGCCAGATTTCCTTCACTGTCTGGCACATTATGCAGAAAATAATAGTAAATATTTCTGAGAGTCCACAAAAAGAATTGGGCTATTACCAACTTCCGTTGAGATCTCCTTGCATTGTAAAATATGAGTGCCTGAAGTATTTTTAACAAGCACAGGTTTTCACATTTTGTTTATGTAACAGACCAGCATGACAAAAACTGTGTTAAGAACACCCAAGTATGGAGGTACATTGATGGCAACACAAGGAAACAGGCAAAGAATGAATTTGCAAAGAAAAAGAGATCTGGGATAAAGAATGGCAGAACAGAGCCCAGTGAGGAGAAGGAAAAGTGGCATGGGAACTGAAATTATACTGGATATCATAACGATGATGAACTTCCATAGCTGAAACTTTTTCTGGGTAACTCACTCACTCATCCTCTCAAATAAAACCAGTTACTAAGATTAAAAAAAAAAAAACAAAAAACAAAAACAAAATGAGACAAAACAATCCACGACAAATCCCCCGTTAGTTTCTTACTAGTCTTCAATAAAACAGATTGCACCCAGCATATGAGAATTTGTCACCATCAGGAATTCTTTCACCACTGTGGGATCCTGGTTCTCAAAGAACACAGGACAGCAAAACAGGCACCTCTACCCTTAGAGTACTGGCAGTAGTAACTACTCTTGGTGGAAAAGCCTCTAATTCAAAGAATAACAACGTGTTGAACTCTGTTAAATTCATGTCACAAACGACTGAGCTTCCAGACAGGAACTTTGCAATTTCCCACACAGGTACAGATGGCCAATGTGCTTTAACACGAGGACTCTCTCCTTCGAGTATTTATAGGCAGTTTCACAGAAGGACAGACCATGCACCGTACTGTATGTGTCATCCTGCAATCATTTTGTGCTTAGAAACAAGTACAAATGTATATTCAGCACGTAATTCCCGTTCCCAGTCCTCAAACTTCTTATTTTCCAAAGTACTTGCCTGTAGCTACCACATGGTGGTATCCATGCTAACAATTTATCCTATAATGATGTTAATACCCTAAATTGCTTCCATGGATCTCTTTAGACTGATAAGGAGATGCCATTTTAGTCAGATGAAAAGACAGGAATGCTAGCTTTCCTTGTCAATACAGATCTGGAGTTGGTGCAAATCTTACACAACTTCTGGCAACATAAATGCTGAGTGAGAGGTTCAAGCAACAACCCATTAAAGCCTTTTCCTTGGACAAAACTGGAAATTCCTTCTTTGCTTTCTCAGCACAACAATTATTAATCTGATATCTCCTCTAAAAGTGTGGCATTCACAGCTGTACTCCATAAGCAATGGAAAGGAACTTTGTATTTTAAACCCTAAGAAAATAATTAAGGCAAGAATTAATGATTTTACTCAAAAAATCTTAGCAATCGAACAAATCATGATGGTAACTCAACTGAAATCAAAAGCATCATAAAGCAATGTTTAGAACACTGTAGGTTATTTGCACAAATAATCTATTAACCGCTTCAAATCAATATTAAATGAAAACTTCCAGTCATGCAAGATGCACACTTAGAGTTAAGAACATAGACCATAATCTTTATTAAGGAGGTTGATTATTTGTATTATCAAAACTAGACCCCAGAAAAAGAACTTGCTGCCCTCTGTGTTTCTCTCTCATGTGGGTGAAATAATTGTGCATCAAACAAAAATACCAGGAGAGCCACCTGCACTCCAGAACACGAGTATGGGCAGTGATAGTAAAAACAACCCTTAACAATTTCATTATTAGAACATCCTCCTGCATTTACCATTGCTTTCATATTGAATAGAAAGTTTTTTAAGTTAAAATGGCTTTTGAAAACTAATAGGAATGGAAGAAAACAATTATCAAAATAGATTCAGAAAGAGTGGAACAGGATAATGAAAATTCTACAGTAGAATGTACAAGTAAGAGTCTTCCCAGAGTGGAAAATACCTTGAAAAGAAATACAAAGGGACTTGCTCTTTTGCAAAGTACTTCAATAAAGTATATAACAGATTGTACCAAATGAAATTGTAAAGACAACAAATGTTCCTCTGAAGCATGCTTATAAGCCATGATTATAGATCCCTGCCAAGTTGTACCGAGAATGAAAAATTAAAAAGTCTCCTAGGAAGCAGTTAACCATCCAATTCTTTACAGTTTTTATATTCTGGAAATCTTTTATAGACCACATTCCACTGTCATCAGGCAAAGTATGGTCTAGTGACAATAAATCCAAAGCCAATTGGTTCGCACACAGGTGCCAGAAGTATGCATAAGCACTACATCGCATAATTAGTTATTCCAATTAGAATTACCTTTCAGATGAACTTGATTTTGAGCATTTTCTTAGGGCCCTTCTTCCATCTTTACCAAAACACTGATAAGCCAATACCACCTGCCATTTCATTGAACTGTACCCTCCAGAGGTGCCTCAAATTCCCAGATTCAGTAGGTTTGGCAGAGTGAATTCCAGTAATGCCATAAAAAGCAGAAACTTTTGGGGGTTAAGACATCATATTTGGAAAAAAAACCAAACAAAACAAAACACAGCAACAAAAAAAACCCCAAATTAACCAAACAAAACAAAACAAAACAGAAAAAAACCCCCACAAAACCTCAGGAGCTTCAACTTTGCAATTGAGACTGGGAAATGACAACAGTAGAAAGGAAAGCCTTCTGGGGCTTTGGGAAGCCAGTGATCTGATCCACTCCATACTGATGCCTTTGACAGATAACTATTGGCACATCACACATTCCCAAGGCCACCACTTCAGAACACCAAAATACTTTATTTGAAATTTTTACCTTATTACTAAATAGAGCAGAGTGCCTGGAACAAACAGTGCTCCATCTGTTTTCTTCTTCATCTCACAAACCATTAAGGAGACAAAATGATTAATTTGCCCACACCACCTTAAAGAAACACCTTTCCTTCCAGTCTGGCAGCAGCAGCAGCAGCCAGTTTTCACCCCCTCCTTTTAGATGAGGCCCTGTGTTCCCCCAGGTAAATGGGCTGCACACCACCAGGGGCATTGCACTTAGACTTGGTTCAGTTGAAGGAGAAAAGCTTTCAAAACCTGTGGCTAACTCTGCGTAGATGTACAAATAATAGTTTTACACAGTAGAAGCCGCAGCAGGTAGTGGGCATACATCTTTGCAATGTCTAAAATATCTTTGAACAATGTTTTTAGAAAATCAAAGGGAAGAACAATGCAGCCTGGCCGTGGAATTCATGGACAGAAACCAACAAAGGCTGGAAATATTCACTCTGTCATCCCATTACACTCAGCAGCCTTGCCAACACTAAGTGCTGCATCCAACCACACCAAGCCTCTTTCTCACAACCAACCCTGAATGAAAGTTCAAAAGGGCAGTGGGGGGAAGTGAAAGGAAACAGCAAAACCATCCTGGAAAAGTGTAGGAACCTTTGCAGAACTGGTGCTTAACTGAACTCACTCAAACTGAGCCTTCTAAAACTGCTGCGAGCCTGCCTCCTCACACCGTTCTCTGAATTTTGATCCTTACTTGTCTGAGTAGAAAAAGAACACAGGGACTCTATTAACACCCCAAGACTCTGCTTCTCCCAACAGTTACTTTTGAGATCAATACCTGAGATTTTAAATTCTATTTATTAGTAAATCCAAGTAATTTGAAAAATGAAGTGTCCCTCCTCCCTATTCTGTAAGCACCACAACAGAAGAAGGACACCATTGTGCATTTGCCCAGTGCTGTAGGAAGTCCTGAACAGAGGCAGATGCCAAATTTTTCTCCCTCTGACACCTTCCAAACTTCTCTCACATAGTCATCTCTGAAGGCAGACTCTGTATGCAGCTCCTCTCAGAGAAAGAGAGTTCAAGAGCCTTACTAAAACTTTCCATGCACAGGGGCAAATTCAGCCAAACTGGACTAAATCTACAGCATCTGAAATTTAAAAGCCACTGCTACGTATTTTTTCACTTGGTATCTTTCTTACACTTTTGTCTTGAAGCAATGGACACGATTTTACAGAGAACCACACCGGCAAGAAATTTCCTTTTTAACACGCTTTACTTGAACTTAGAACGAACTGTGTCATCTCCCAACACTCATCCTTGTGTGAGGCACATAGAAAACCTTCCCTGAGCACCAAAAAAATATCTACCAACCATATTTTTAAAAGAAGTAACAAAAAGGGTTACCTTATTCTTTTATCTTCGACTTTTTTCAAGTACTCATCTCTCTTCAAAACGCCCAATATTGTTTCCCTCTCATGTTCCAACAAAAATGACAAATTGATGATCTCTGAGTTCTTCGTCATGATCCTCCAACAGTCACTCTATCAATGACCACTTTTCCCAATCGATTCTTCCGATGATTTATTTGCACAAGTCCAAAGGCACGTTTGTGTCTGAGTTAAAAGATCTGCACAGCCAAGAGGTATTTTGAGAAATGCTTTTTTAAATTAACTGGGTGGCAAGATTGTATTGCTTTTCCTTCCAGCTACACAAGAAATAAGGGTTTCTTCTTTGTTTGTTCCTTGAGAAAGGCAGTCATTTTCCTGGTTGCTGAATGCCCCTGGGTCCTGGCTGATGCTGAGTGCAAGCCTTCAGATTGCATCCACCGCAGCTGCAGAATCAGCTTCCTGAATAATTGTAGTTTGGAGCCACGAAGTCACTGGGTATATTTATATCAAACTACCTGAAAGTCAAAACAAACATGTCTGGGTGATTTTGAAATTACTGTCAGAGTCTGATTTGACAAAGGCTAAATCTAGTAATGGTTTGGAAGCCACTGAAAATGGCCTGCAGACTAACCAGGTTATCTCAAGGGTGATTCATACACAACTGACATAAAAATTTCGTGTTTTTCCTAAGAAAAGAGTAACAAATCTCATTGTTTCTGCAACAGAGATCCCGCTATCAGGTCACTTTCATCAGGTTAGAAAATGGGACAGGAAGGTGATACACAAACTGAAGCACACAACAAATCAATGCAAGGCAGAAATACAAGTCCGGATTGCCAATTATGAGCTTCTTATCGCTGAAAATTGGGAAACAAGCAAACCATAGACAGCTACTTTTGGTTAGATTGCTGCTTTAGACATACAACAGCTAAGTACTAAAAACACACATGGAAAAAAATATACCTTTATTCTCTGCATTTATTTTAATAGGAAGAAACAACCCCCCCTCGAAAAAAACCCCAATGGTGGACCATTAAATTTGTTCTTAAATTCTTGAAAAAGGTGTATCTATTCATACCATAAGACCAAGTCACTTGTAAGCAAAAAGAAGCAATCCAACCTGGGAACTGTTCTTTGTTGCTATCAAGAAGGTCAGGTTCATCCTCGAACTGCCTAGAAAAATGCCTGCTGAAAGCAGTACTTTCAACCCAACCAGATCCTAACATCAGCAGACTGGGGAGCACGGGGCATCAGCACAAATCTCACAGAGTCTTTGCTTGTCTGGTCAAGGTGCTCCAAATTTCTGTTTGCTGATCTTCCTTGCAGGGGTAGCACAGGTGACACAAAACAGAATTCTCACACGCATTTATTATTTTTAACTGGGAGAAAAAGCACCAGGTTTTATTAGAATTGGAAAGCCAAGAGGTAAAGGGGAAAGACTGAGTGAAACAATTAGAAATTTAGGACAACAAAAGTGTTTAAAATAGTTTCTGACAGCACCATTATTTTCTCTATGATGTGCTACAGGTAACCAGGGTTCTTGCAGAACCACAGCACAGTGGTATGACGAGCAGGCTGCCAAGAACACTCTTCCTTGTGAGATATTCTGGCACTAGGAATTCAGGGAAGATAAAAATTGCTTCATAAGGTTAACTTGACATCTGGCCATTTCTTCTCAGCTTTTCTTTTAACTCTAAAGAGATTAGTACTCCTACCAGACCATACAAAAGCCTCCAATATTCCCTTTGACTAAGCATGTTGCTGATTCTTGAATGTCCTGGGAGATTTTTCTCTCAATGCAGGGAGGCACATACAACATCCAAAATTCCTAAAGCCATAACTGGGAATCCAGTTATTTCATTTGCCACCTGAAGGGTCAAGTACACAGACCCCAGAGCAGAACTAAGCACTGGTAAGAGTGATGAGACCACAAACTGTCAGATAAGTCAGACAAAATTTCAGAGTGCTACACCCTCCTGTGCCAGACGAAAATCAGATGAAAGATCATTCCATTCAGTTTCTTACAGGCAAGAAATCCTAAACCACAGTGGTCTATTCGAAAAAATTCTGGTATCTCATGCTGACAGCTGAATTATGTGGAACTATGTGAATCCTGGCTACAGATTCTTACAGTCTTGCTTGTAAAGACAGCAGAAACTACATCGGAGTTTGCAATACAGAGAATAATGCAGTGCATTATGAAGTTTACCAGATGGACAGATAAACATAAATTATATTCATGTTACCCACATTAACAGAAATATGTTTGTAGTAGATTCCATTCTTAGAGAATGACTATAATCAACTGAAGTTGAATTCTATTCACAATGGTTTGTGTGGCTTTCTTTCAATTTTTTAGTGAAACTTCCTTGGAATTTATCTTTCAGTCCCATCACAAAAGTCTTGTGGATTTTAACTGTCCTTATCACCCAACAGAGGCATTTGGCACTTGTCAGGAAATACAATTTTACCTGCTTATGTGTTCAACCAGCTCTGTGTAGATTAAAATACGTTGTCAATTAGCAACTGTATTCTCCTGAAGAACCAAGATGTCAGCCTGTTTAATGATCTCATACTCAGTATTAGCAAATTGTAAACCCCACCAACGAGAGCCAAAAAAGCAGCATTCTCCAGTTACCTTACTGCTTTGGTGGAGGAAGAGCTCCAGCACCCTGAGCACAGCAGCAAGGCAGGTTTTGTGTTCAGGCTGCAGTAACAGANCAGTCTAGCTTGTAAAGACAGCAGAAACTACATCGGAGTTTGCAATACAGAGAATAATGCAGTGCATTATGAAGTTTACCAGATGGACAGATAAACATAAATTATATTCATGTTACCCACATTAACAGAAATATGTTTGTAGTAGATTCCATTCTTAGAGAATGACTATAATCAACTGAAGTTGAATTCTATTCACAATGGTTTGTGTGGCTTTCTTTCAATTTTTTAGTGAAACTTCCTTGGAATTTATCTTTCAGTCCCATCACAAAAGTCTTGTGGATTTTAACTGTCCTTATCACCCAACAGAGGCATTTGGCACTTGTCAGGAAATACAATTTTACCTGCTTATGTGTTCAACCAGCTCTGTGTAGATTAAAATACGTTGTCAATTAGCAACTGTATTCTCCTAAAGAACCAAGATGTCAGCCTGTTTAATAATCTCATACTCAGTATTAGCAAATTGTAAACCCCACCAACGAGAGCCAAAAAAGCAGCATTCTCCAGTTACCTTACTGCTTTGGTGGAGGAAGAGCTCCAGCACCCTGAGCACAGCAGCAAGGCAGGTTTTGTGTTCAGGCTGCAGTAACAGACCTGATGCTGAAACAGCCCAGATTTCCTGTCTGCCACATGTCCAATACGTGTACACCTACCAGATAATTGACATTAAGATTCAGCCTCACCTCACCTTCCAGATTTTCTCCTGCACTGTGAAATTGCTACTCAAAAATAAGATTTCCTAACCAGATATTCCCTCCCTGCTGAAGCTTCAGTAAATAGAAACTGCTCTTTGCTCAGACAGGCTTCCTTCTGAGCATGTTACACTCATGATCTCTGCCTGGGTGATATTCCGTACCCCAGGCTAGCTGAAGTAGTGGCAGCAGTTAACTTTGCATAAAACAGGTTTTCCCAACTCTTTTATAACTCTTGGACAATGTTACCCTTGCTAGGCTAACTTTTAGGACTGAAGATACTGCAGATATCTTCACCCCACAGGATGCAGATCTAGTAAAAAATCCTTTGCCCTGCATCCTGCATTACTCCTGCCTAATTAGACAGGTTCTGTGTTGAGAATCTAAAGACACTTCTGTCATTCTGCCTTGTGCTGGTACAGGATGTGCCAAAACGTCCCCCTCTCACAGCAGGACACCCCCTGGTCTGGCCCCCTGCCCTCTGTGGTAAGGGCTGGGCACTTCTGTGGTACACGTAGTTAAACAAGAGAACAATGACAGCACAACCTGCAGGAACCGTTGCTCTATAGGAAAGGAGACTAATAGGTAAAGAGATGCTCTTTTTAATAATCTACCACTTAAGGCTTCCCTGCTTTAGATGACACATTAATAGAGACCAGGCCTGTATTTCAAATTAAGACTTTATAGGAAAATTTGCTTTTCTCCTTTCCTGTGCTACTTCTGCTCTGTCTCTAAATGGTCCAGAATAAATTAGCTGAAAAAAGCTGAATCATGAATCAACCCAGGGTTTAAAAACAAAACCAGCCAGCCAGCTTTTAGCAAGTGACAATGCTCCTTTTAACAGACTTGTGATGTTTTATTAAGCAGCCCTGGGGCTGATTAGGAAATCTAGTTGTTTTCATCCTAAAGTGAGTGAAGATGTCACACAACAGAGTATTTGAGGAGCACTAAAATGTGAATTAGGACACTGGGAAAAATGCAAACCTCTCCTAAAAGGATGGTCTTTGTTCTAAGACAGAACATTAATTTTTCAAGCCAGAGTAAAGCAATGATCTGATATCAGACCTGCAGAGGAAGGAGCCACTTCTTTCATTCCTCCTCCACTGTGACACAATCCCAAGGCTGTATGTAAGTGAGCTTCTCAAGTAGGTGGTTGTTTGCCCTTGCCTCATGGGAAGGGTAGAAAAAATGCTTAGTGGGACTATCCCCCATGCTTTTCCCACTTCTCTCACCCCCATAGAAATGTATTTCTGGAATGGAGTTTTCCTCTCTGAAGCCATTGTTGAGGGAAGATACATCAGAAATAACAGGCACTTATTAGCATAAGACAGCAAAATTAGACAAAAATTAATAAAAGGTGCCATTTATCCTGCATATAACTGCATCCACTGCACACAGGTACCATGTCTATCCAGAGAGCATTTGCTCACCCTCCCAAGACAAAAGAATTAAGGATTGTCTAAAAAACAAACTACAACAACAAAACAAAAAAGCAGCAAAAAAGCAGCAAAAAGACCCATTACAGTGTGGAAGAACATGCCATTATTTTTTGCCAACTCTAGCCACACAGCTGCTTGTGACAATTACAGCACCCCCAAAACTGAACCTCCCTGAGGGACTTTAGTTCACAGCCACAGGAATTATGGTGAATCCACTGCAATCAGTGATGTTTGCAGTTATCACAGGCACAGTGCCTGCCACGGGCATCCTCCTGAGCCCAGCCAGACCACAGTCATCTGCACTCCAAAAAGCTTTTGCTTCATCTCTCCCCCATCTTCCTGGGAAGGAAGAGAAGCATCCTACTCTCTAGAGACAAAGCTGAAAGGAAGCAAGATGAAGGGATAGGAATTACTCTCTTTTCTTCAATGGCTCTGTCATCAAATTGCCTGATGCAAGAAATTGCTCCCACAGCTGAACCATTATGTTTACTTAGCTGGAAGCCAGGACATTGAACAATTTAGTGACTCAGCAACAGAGGCAACATTTTCCACGTGCACTGACTGCACTGGTACAGGAACTACAGCATTGCCTCACATTGCTCGAGTGATAGAGCCTCCACCTACTGCTGGCAGGAAATTCTTTGCCAGCAGAGAAATGTTGTTTGCACTACACGTATTTACTAGCATGGGTGTATTTAGGATAAGCATAAATTGTATTTTCATACTGGTAAGGAAATTCCTAACAAGAGTAGCCCAATGCAGCATGGTGTGGTGGCTGTAATTGACTTTTGCCACTTAAGAAGCCGAGATACATCATCTCCTAAAAAGGCACCAACCACTGCTTGAACCGAAGCTGCATGAGGCATGACACACTAGTTGGAAACTCCACAGGAACAGGATTAATGGCATTACTGACTCTTCCCCATGCTTCAGGAAGCCACGGATTCCATCTCCCAGCTCAGTGTAAATCACAGCATGGTGATCTAAATCCAAAGCACATGGCTTTGACACTCAAATGAAAAGAGGAACATTTCATATACATGCTGCTTAAAACACACAAGTCCTATGTATGCCGAGTTCATTCACATGGGGGTCTGCAGTAAAATTCAAAACTAAGGTGGCATCAGCAGATAGCCACCAAAATACAGTCCACATCCACAGCTATTTTACTCTTTCCTGAGGCCCACAGCTCAGCTCAGTATGCAAGCCAACAATGGAGGAAGGAGGAGAAGGGCTGCCCACATTAATTCTAATAAAACAGCAGAAAGATATAAAAATGCACAAATGTAAATCTTACCATGCTGAGATGTAGTGGCCAGCTTGGTTTCTGCTCCTGCTCTCACTTAAGCATGCTGCTTGCAGAATGCCATGAGCAGGAGCAAGAAAAACCAGCTTCGCTTCCCAGCAATGTGTTTGCAGAGGGCACACACCCAGGTGAGCAAACCAAATGTCAGCAGGCACTGAACCACCAGGAAATGCTTGTTGCACAAAATCAACAAATCTGTAAGGTGAGAAGGAACAAGTCAAGACACTGAAGTCAAGTGGCAAGAAAGGAAAACCAAACCACACTTGTTGAATGTGATCTCAGTTACCTGCACACGAATTAGACTGAGTGAGAGCTCTGGTCAGTACTACAGTGCAAATAGTAAGCAGATTCCTTGGTTAAGAACAATCTTCAAAGACCTTTAGATGCAAGACCTGGAAGACTTATGAACTGGGAAGTCATGTATTGCATTAAAGACAGGATCATGCATGAGTGACAGCAACATTGTTTGAAGAGTTGTTTAAAGCACATACAAATTGGTGTCGGTGCACTGGGGTGAATGGAGGCTGAGAGAAAAGCTGAAAATATGATTCCTTAAGTCTGCTTCTTTCTAACTAGTGTAGTATGAGTGTGTTTGACTCTAGAGTAATTAGAAAAACTCAGATTTGTTAATCAACGAACCCAATGGATTCAGAAGCAGTTCATTTTTTAGGCTGGGCACAATTCCAGCTGTCTGGAAATGTCTTGGCAGAGCTGTTGTGTACCTACCTACAGGACTGCAGATCTCTCCAACCACAGCCAATGCCCGCGAGCTGTGTCTAATTTCTACAATTACTGTAATAATATTTCAAAACCAAGATCATGAGTGTTTAAAGACTAAAGCAATAATGTTAAAACTCATTAAGTCTACGAAGCAGACCTTGCTGTGTAAGAAAGCAGTAAATTAACTTGCCTGATTGTACAAATAAGAGAGCTAGGACTAAGCTCAGCACTGACAGCCTGAGCATTCATTAAACATTGCTCCTTCTATAGGTCCTGCTCCTCTTGTTCTTCAGCCCAGATAAAAAGCAGTAAGTAATACCAAAAAAAGGACTTTTAAAAAAATAAATTATATTTTCTGTTTCCTTGCTGTAGAAATTTAGGCTCATGCAGCTGCGCAGTAAGGTTACAATCCTCAAGAACAGGGAACAGCACTGACCAGAGAAAGCTCCCTACAGGGACACCACTGGCTGCCACCCCAACAATATTGGCTTATTTTTCAAGTGCACTAAACTGGGAAAAAGGCAGCGGCCATTCAGGCAGGGTATCAAGTGCAGAACAGACCAGGGGTGGAGAGAACACCTGGCAGTTCACTTGTGAACACAAGCCCATGTTCCCTAGAGATCCTACAAAACAGTGAAAGAATTTAACCCTGTCAGAGATGCTTTGGAATAAACAAATATCTAATAATCTTTTCTGTATTAAGAGAAGATTCAGGGGAATCTGTCATGTTGAAGCTAATTTATTTACAAACAGGAGGCAAGGAGTGGGAAGAATGACACGACAGGGTGGTGACCTTTTTCTTTTGTCGTGCTCATCATCGGGTAAACATGGTTTACCTTCCTGGCTGAGCCTTTAGCCAGCAAAGAAGACACTTCCCAGGGCAAGAATGGAAAGAAAATTCCGTGCGTCAGTTTGCCAAATCAAAGAAACCAAACAGATCTGAACCAAAGAATGAATGAAGGAAAAATATTTCTGCTATTGTTAAGCAAACAGCATCTGTGCAATGTTAAATCAGCCATGAAAATAGGAGTTAGGGCTTGAGTCATCTCAGTCTTATTGCTTAGTCACAGTGTGTGCGAAGGCAGCAATTCATTCAGCACTGAACTTTCCCTTAATATGTTCAAGTTAATCCCTGTGTCTCTATATTTTCTGTGATGAAATGGAAAGAGAAGCAGTGCACCGAGGTCTAGAATAGAATGGATTTATACACAATTGTAAAACAAGTTCTAGTATCCACCTAACACATTTTGCTTAATACCTGAATAAATTATGAATTTAACCAAGACCCACTGTTATGAAATGTAACTAAGACAAGTTGAAGAAAGTTTATCAATTCTTTACTTCTAAAAATTAGTACCACCTTTTCCCCACACTAAAATAGACATGGTGTTTTGGGAGCAAGAAATCAGTTCTTAGCACTGAACTCTTCTAGAAATGGAAAGCAAGTACAATGCCAGCAAGATTCCTAAATCTTCTTTCTAACCATTAGCATTTCTTACAACATCAACACCGTTTAGGAGAAGTTAAATTGATACATATTGTGTTATGACATGACTGCATTTGACACCAGGATACACAGGGATGAAGTAGCTCACCCAGGACACCCAAAATCCACTCTCCTCTCCATTACTGGTCAGATTTGGTCACAACTTTTGTTCATTCTCCTTAAGTTCCCTGTCTCCTCTTCCCTGGGACTTGAGGCTGCAGCCACCACCATGTGTTATGAGATCCCTGGGCAGTGGCCTGTACTGCAGCACTGTTACAGGAAGCTGCATCTGACATGAAGTAGAAAATGCATTGTAGAACAAATGGACTACTTTCATTACTTAACAAGACCCCCTCATAAAAAAGTATCTGTCTCTTCTTACCGCAGCAAGTGATTGACCGAAATATCAGCAGGTTTATTTGATTTTGTTTTCCAGCAGAATTTTCTCGCTAAAAAACCAGCAGCAGATATGTCACACAGAAATGGATGAGGGTTCTTCAAACACACAATAGAAATCTATTTGTATCTTCAAATTCAAATGTTTTCACTAATTTGCTGAACTAAGAGTACTCCAAAGGAAGTGCCTTCACTTCATCAAACATTTAATTTTGCAGAAAAACTCATGACTCATCTGAGGTTTAGTCCACTTGAAAAAAATTTGTCATTGACTTAGCTTTCTTCATGAACAAACCAAAAAGAAATTCTCTCTGAGCTCTGCAAGAGGGCTGCAGGAAGACTGCTGAGGAACTGCTGCAGAGTCAGAGAAGAGGGAAGTAGCATCCAGAGAAGGAGCCATTTGGGGAGGCATCCACCAAGCCAGTGAAACCCACTCCAGGCTTGGGGAGAAGAGAAAACAGACCTGGTGAGTGAGTGCTTTGAATGAGGAAAGGTGCATGTGGTGTGTGTCTGTAGGAGATGAGAAACCCAGTCCCCCATTATTGCAACCTGTTTGATGCCAGGTTTGCCTTTCTGCCACAACAGTGTGGTGCAGTAACACTCATTTTTCACTATTCTTGATAATAACTTTCTATTTGATTTAACAAAGCAACTGGATTTTCATTTTAATGAAAAGAACTAGGTTTGATCTTCATGCATACCAAAGGTATCTAATCATACATTGTATGACTTCTCTCTATAGAGATGTGAAAAGTCTTTAGGAGATTCACCTGTACAAGATAGGGGTGGAGCTCAGGAGGGTTTGTGGATTTTGGACTAGGTAACCTTTAAAGGTCCCTTCTAATTCAAACCATGGCTCTATTCTATGATCTCTCTTATCTCTTCTGGCCTAATCATTCCAGTCCCTCTCTATAAACAATAGAGAGAAACAGGCATTTCCAGGGCATGACTCACCTCATCTTCACAGGAACATTTTAGAAAGGTCAGAGGAGCCCTTGTCTGGTAGCATCCATTTCTCTCCACTGACTGTGAAGGGGATGAAGCATGACTACCTCAAAGGCAGGCATGCAAAACATGTGAGCAAACGTCTCCTACTTCTCATTTCCAGCATAAAATGGGCTAGTCACAAGGACACTTGTCCAGAAACCTACCAGAGGGTACAAACAGCTCGATCAGAGAGTGGGATGAGCTTGGAGCATTGCATTGTTTTGTTTTCCATTAAACACAATGGTACAATGTTTTTCTCTACAAACAGCAAATAAAACTACCAAGTCTGTTAAATCTTCCATGAAATGCATCAGTGTGTTGCTCCAGAGTATCTGCCTCAAATGAACATGGTTTGAAAGTTTGCATATATGAGAATATCGGTTTCCAAAATTCTTGTGGCAAGAAGGTAAAAAACCCACAAAAATCTAGTTAGAAAATGTATTCTCACGGGTTGCACAGGTGCCTGTCTGAAGTCTGGGTTGTGCATCAGCTATCAGAGACCTGAGGATCCCTCTCAGTGGGGCAGAGGAGGCAGTGGAATATGTGGAGTCTTCCTTCTGCTACCCAAGCTGAGTTTTGCAACAAAATACCTATTCAGAACAGCTCAAAGTAACAAGAGATGGTCTGTGGGGAGCAGCCATGCATTTTTATGACTGAGGAGCAGAGTTGGATCAGAGAGAAAAGAGCTGGACTCTGCTGCTGGACCCTTAGGACCCCAGTGAATCTAACAAACCCTTTCAGCAAAAGCCTGTATGGACTGTCTGCCAGCAGCATGCACAGGATCAGCATCCTTTCTCACACACTGTATGACAAGGAGAAGTGGCAGATTCCTCTGAAAATACTGTTAATCAGACCAGAGGAACATCTGGGATGGTTTTCATTGCCATTTTAGAACTCTGCCCTTGCAGTGCAGCCCATCCAGTGCCTCAGACTGATGTTTCCTGAGGCAAGGGCATGCAGCTGAAGCTGCCAGTGCTGAACAGACTGTCTGGTTTCTGTCTGCTTTGCACAAAAAGCAACCACAACTCTTGGGCAGCAGAATCTCCAGCAGTGGTCAGGGAGCAGCAGCTGGGGACAGGGTCAGAGGAGTGAAATTCAAAGCTTCTCAAGGGATCAATGTGTGGGAAGTGCTCCAAACTAGAAGGAACTGGGTGCAATGGCTAAAGCTTACTTTATAGAACATAACAGAAGATGGGAGATTTCCATTGCAGAAATACCTTATGAGACCTGAGGCCTCGACCAATCTTTGTCAGCAATCTGAGTTTTTCAAACATAAACAACACCTAATATACGCTATACTATGATACTTTTTGATATCTATGAGAAAAGGATCACAAGCTTTCTCATCTCCCCTTCTGGTCATGATCTGCCAAGGCAATTCCATAATATAGTAGTGGTGGGTGCTGTACAAACAGCAGGAAGACACAGAAGCTCTCAAGAAGCAGCTCCTACTCCAGCACAGAATACCCTTATTAATGTCTCTTCACTACAGGTTCCCTTTGCTCCCATACCATACATATGACACACAGCTCCCTCTTTCCAGCTAGATGTGTAATTCTGGTGGCACCAGAAGCAAAAGGTTTCAAGAACCTGGAAGTGAACTCCCATCCTAGGGCTACTTGTCCAAATTTTCAGATGAACAGGTGCTGGGCACAGGCAACCTACTACTGGAACACCAGCTTTTAGGTGACATGGCAAAAGAGAAGTTATTCATGAGAAAGACTGCACAGAGCTGCATTCACAGGATATAAATCACAACTTGACCTTTCTGCAGCATCTCTCTGCCTCCTTCTGGCCAAGATTTACTGCAGCTATCTGCATAGTAAGTGTGTCAGCCTTTTCACTGCATTTGCAATGCAGACAGCTTATGCCACTTAAAATTACACCAAAATTCATCATTATGTGGGGGTCAAACTACTCAGTGGTCAGGGTTTGAGACAAGAAGCACACTGGATGCACACTTCCAGTAGGGAATCCATGAAAAATCTTGCAGAACAGGACAAGTCATCTCTGAGATGGTTCAGTGTACTATGAGAAGGCAGCCAAAGTCTGCCAGCATGGAAGGGATGGTGGCCACATGTCCTCATTTTGGAGGGAACACCTCCAAGATGGCAGGGACACAGTCAGGAGCTGCTAATAGTGGTGTCTCTTGCCACTGGTGCTGCCTCTTGCTACCCCACAGCAGTCATCCCATCACAACCTGAGGGTAAAACCAGCTTCCTCATTTACCAATACAGGTTTCAAGAGCTCAGGATATATTTATGGAAGCCTGGTTAATAATTTTCAGTGTGAATAGAACTACATTTTTTCCAGTGATCAAATGCTAGATACTCATGTTCCACAGCTGAGCCTTTCTCCTTACATATAATGTGCAGCAGCTATAGTTTAATAGATGCCTTCGGGGAGTACACAGGAGTGATAAGGACACAGGTTTTAGCTTGGGACTATTGAAAGGTTAATAAGATTTATCTATTCAATCACTGACTCACTCAGAGCACAGATTTGGGGTAGGTTTTGTTATTTTCCCCACACCAGTCAGTGTATCAGCTTGCTGTTGCACACAGCTCAGGCTCTCAGCCTAGCAGGCACTCCCAAAAGGATTCATAAATGCACCTTGTTGGGGACAGATTGCTATTCCAATATACTCTGGGAAAAAATGTCTCCTTACATGATAAACTGAGATGGCTAAGGAAGAGAAAAACACTGATTTTTGGTGATTTATTCCAATAGTAGATCAAGTGATCTTTCCAGTCTGTTGGTTTTGGAACACCTCTCCCCAGTGGATACTGCCCTGTGTTCCTACATGCAGCCTTTTGGGGACAGACAACCATTTGGGTCTCCTCAGAGACTGCAGGGGAAGAACCTGTCAGGACTCGAAATCTGTTATTTTATGAAAGAAGAATAAGCCTCCCCAGTTTTAAAAAAGCCCACGGTTTTGACTCTTATCTACATCTTTACTTTATGATTACTGCAAACCAGCAAGCTCAAAACCACTTTTCCTCTTTAAATTAAAGCCCCCAAAGCAATGTTTCGAGAAACCAGAGTAAATAACCACAAAGAAAAAAGAGGTCTTAACAAAAACACTTTCTGATCATCCCAAGTTAATATTCTATAATAACTCCTACCTTTACCACTTGTGGATATCAGTAACATTCCCACCCTCAGCAATGAAGCTTGTGTGTGTGTGCACAAACCCCCTAAGCAACTCGTGGTTTATTGTGAATGATATTGCTGGAATTCTTCAGGAAACAAAAGAAAACCTGTAAATCACAAAGTCTTAGGCACAGCTTTTGGTACTACATCAGGCTTTCAACTGTTCAACACCTTAAAAATACGTCAATTTTTATTCTGCTCTCTTGGCAATATGAAAAGGTTTTAAAAATACACAACCACAGATCTTGTTCTCCACAGGATTTCTGTTCCATTCATTAGTCAGGAAAGATAATGGCAAGGCAGCTGCCCAAAATTTCTTCCAAGTTCCTCCATTCAGCATATAGCTCATGTCTCATTAGTGGCACATTTTCTCTCCTGAATACAGAACTAATAGAGGACTTGAGTTTTTATATCATACTTGTACACATGTATCCAAGTACCTTACAAACACTGATCTATACATGGCATGTTTGATACATTAATTTTTAGTTAGAAAACCGAAATCCTACAAATTAATGACAGGACAGGAAAGGAAACATTTTGGTAATCAAAATATCTTGATGGCTGGACACTTCAGTTACAGACAGCGTGGTTTTCCAGGTATACTGAGTATGCATAATTCTATATTACTTTTAAGAAACTCATGGACACCCAGCAACTTTGTGTGTCAGGCCCTGAAGTACAAAATTCTTCCACCTTGTTATATTGAACAGAAATCCTTCACTCAACCTCTTCTTTCCTTTTAAAGGCTTTTCCCTCCAAAAAATCACAAAACTTGCTTTTTTTAATGGGGAAAACCACCATATTTATCCATTACATATTTTTTTTTAATATATGCACACATATATATACCAGTGCAGAACTGCAGAGCAATGACTGTGTTTAACAAAAAGTGATAGTGACACAGAAAAACTTTTAAACTGGAAAACCAGCTACAAGTAACAAGATTATGTTTCTAAATTCCTATTCAAAAGAGCATCTAAAATCAAGAGGTAATCTGAAACTCGTCTCTGCAACATTCGTTTAAAAGCATCAGCACTATTCCAAAGCTGATAATTTCCACACAGGAGGATAGCAAGGGACACTGAGAAGTCTGTCACAGAAGCTAAATGTCCTTTCCAGCTGTGAGACATCTTCTTAGAAGATATTATGGGATATATAAGAAAAGCTTAAAGTATGTAAGATTTAAAAAATATGCAAAAAACAAACATAAAATGTAGAAGTTAAGTTAGAGAGAATGTTATTAAGGCTGTATAATGCACAAGAAGAAGCAGTAAAATCCAGGTAAAGCCTACATTACAGTTTGAAACTGCTGTTTGAAAGCTGAAAATACAACCAGCTAAACGTAACTAACATAGCTTTGTCTTTGCCACACATGATTTATTGAATGAGAAGCACAGCCTTGTAAAGAACACATCTCAGGCTATTAAAAGCACATTGAAAGAATAAAGTATCCTCCTCCAGTGTGAGAGAACTGTGCTAGGAAACAAATCATTGAAGCTTCTCATCTGCTTCAAACTTAACTCAAAAGCCTACAGACCAACCCCAAAACAACAGAGGCTAACCTGATCCCTTTATCAACCTACAATCTCTCTGTAGGGGTAACTCAGTGTTCAATACTTGCTGAAAATAATAACTGAAGACAACATTGTCTTCAGTACTTTAATCCATTACTGAGAAAACTGCAAGATATTTCTGAAATAATAAGTTAGAACACCCTTAGAAAGGGCAGTTATTTCTCTTAAGAAATGAGTCCTAGAAATGCCAAGCCATGTTTCAGCAAATATGTTCAGATTCTCAGCCTCTCCCTCCACTCCTTCATCTCTCATATTTATAAATAAACTACCTGTAGCATTACTGAGTAGTCTCTTGAAAAGAGAAGCACAGTACGTCACAAAACAATTCAGAATGGCAGAGGGAAGAACTTTCTGGTTGAACCCAGCATTGTTTAGCAGCCTGTTTGAAGGCACAGTTCTGCAGTGCAGCTGTGCCAGCCCATAGGTCAAATACAGTGTGAACTCAGACACGCACAGAGAGACCACAGGATATTGAGCTGTTTGCACACAACATCCTCCCAAGGTCTCCTGCCACAAGGAAATGTGGTGCTCAAGCAGGGAACACCATTAACAACAACAACAACAAAATTTTAAGATTTCCTTGAATTAAATTCGAGCTTGAGCACTTTTTTTGGGTGCATAACAGGGGGAAAAGGGTTTCAGGTTGAACTGTGCTTTCCTATGGAAAAGATCAACCTTTAGAAAACTGAATTTTCCAACCAAGACATGATTAACTTTGATATATTTTGGCTAAGTTACTCAATAGATTTTGGCAAACTAATAAACAGACACACTTTATAGAAATGACTTCATTTCTCAACATTCCATTTTTCATTTCTCAAGGAGAATTTTACCATCAGAGATGCAGAGCTGTCAAATCTCATCTGTAAGATTCACTCGACTCCCACCTTCAGCCCCTTTATTGGACAGTCTCCCTCTCAGCAGCCCAGGAGCTTTTCCCCACTTGTGATCAAACACATCTGGCCAGCTCACCACACATCTGGCAGATGAGATAAGAGAGGAGGATAAAATCTGCTTTGTGGCACCACACCTTAACACCTCTCCTGCTTGTAGCCCACCAGGGAGCCCAATTCCCAGGTGCAGGTTCCCTGTGCAGATCCAACCCTTCCAAACACCCCAAAGTGCACGGGAAGCACCCATCCCACAGCTCAGGGCAGAGGTGTTCCCATGACACAGCAAGGGGTACAAGCTTGCACATCACAGGAAGAAGAACAAGAGGTTTGGAGATGGTGTGGGTCAAGGATACCTTGCCCACATGTGAACAAATCTGATTTGTTTCACCAGGCCAGACCAGAATCTCCCTGGGATTCTTGGCAGATAAAAGAGAAGCTGTCTCTGTCTAATCACTGAGGAGCTGTATGGGAGATGATCTCACATGTGGGATGTTCTTCTCAACTGTTTGTGAAGTGAGTAAGCCAGGATACTCAAAATTATTCTGTTTAAATAAAAAAAATAATAAAAAGCTTAATTATTTATACACAGTCCAAATGTTTGGGAACAGGGAAGTCCTACTCATGAAGGCAAAAGGAGAGGCACAATTAGATACCCAGGTCTCTAGGTGTGGACTAAAATTAGTTTAATAAAGGAATTCATTGCTCCTAGATGTACTAAGTGCAGGCCTTTTTGCTGCCACAAACCAGTTGACAGGAAGATTATTCATGACCTGCTGTGGAGACAAAGGGAACACATGATTGAACATGAAGTGTATGAATGCTTTTAGATACTAGAACATTCCCTCCAGCCTGGAGAAGGAAGATTAGCTGACCACTTTGACACAGATTACTCAGTCTGCTCATTTTCCTGCTGCCACAGAATTGGGTAAGAAGGATTTAGACTGTCAGATTCAGCAGAATTCTGGGGAATACACGATATTTCATCTTATAAGTCCTTATGTATATAATAGCACATTAAACTATTCTCAAAATCCATGCACCAGTTTACCTGCTCTGACATCTTACTTGTATTGAGCTCTGAAATTTTCATCAGCTTTTCAAGTATTCACTTCTGCTGTAATAGCAGGCAAAGCTCACTACAATTCATTTAAAGGCATTTAAAGACAGATTTAGTATTATTTGGCTCTCTCCAGCTCTTCAGTTGGATTGTGTCTCCTCAGCAATTTATTACAGAGATTTCTAAAGTAAAAGTTCCCTCTATACAAGTAATTTTTGTGTAAGTTATCATAAAATCCCCAAATTCTTGGGACATTTCTTGAATGCTTTTGTTCTGTGATATATTGTCATGCAAATTATCAGTTCACCACTGCTCATGAGAACTCCTAAACCCATGCAAAAATATGGAAAGGGGTAATCCTCCAAGAGGAGCAGCGGGCTGGTACAAAGAAGAAACCATTGCCACCCAACACATGTAAACCACAGAAAATCTCTCAGATTCTCTGTGCTTCTGCTTGCAGCCAGCACAGGGAGAACCTCATCTGCTGCAAGAGGTTATGTCAAGGAAAAACACATCAAGGACCAAGAGCCTCGCTGATATGGATATGCCAGACATTTCACTAAAATGCACACATTATAACAAATTGCTAAAATTCTCCTTCTATTTTCTGTGGCAAATAGGATCCCTCCTTTCTTGCTTTGCATTTAACATCAGGTGGGCCAGGAAGCCTCTCCATTAAAAATTAACAGGTTTTTTTTCCATTATAAAAGGTCAATTTCGTAATAACTTTGCCATGTTACCTATCAAAAACAAGATTTCTTGCAATACTCACACTGATATTTAGGAACATTCTGAAAAGAGCACAGAAGTAAACCCACCACATTGCTTTATTTTGTCATAGGTGTACACCATTTCCATTTTCACAAATTCGTATATAAGCTGTAGGACAGGGACTTCAGACTTAAAAGGATAGGAAGCATTTTTTGCCAGGGAATTTTTTTTTTTTTGCAGATGCTGTTAGAATTTGTCTGGTTAAAACCATATTTTAAGCTTGTGGAGGAAGGTATAGCTCACACAAGTTCAATAAGTCTTGCAAAAGCTACCAAGTACATGAAGACAAAAATTTCCTAATGGTCAAATCTGGGAAATTTTGGAAGAATGTGAAAGAAAAAAACCCCAACAAACAAACAAAAACCAACCACAAGCGCAAAATAAAGTAAATTCAAAAAGAAAAATATACTATGTGCAAGATGTATTGGGCAGCGTGATCTGTAAGAATTGCTGGTTATCCCAATTATAGTACATCCAAAACACTTAATTCCATCTGTTCTTCTGTTCTCAACGGAAGGGAGGTTCTTTCAAGACTTCTATAACCATCTTTGTCATCCCTTAAGCAAAGAAATTCAAACTTCTGGAACAGCTGAAACTATTTGCTTAGTTTAAAGAAAGAACAGTACACACCAAAACAAATAATTCATTTGATGACTTTCTCATCTACACCATAACTATAAATGGTGAAAAAGTTAATTAAACTATAGATTGAGAGAATAAGGCACTGAAAGCTAAGACTAACACCCTGGGGCATCAGTAGAAACAACTCAATTCAGAAGGTTTCACAGAATTTAGAAAACTGGCTTTGATTTTTAGACTATCAGGTCTATTAATTGCAACAGACACACATTTAACTAAGGAAGCACAGGGGCACCTGTTCCATTTAATTTTTGATTTATGAAGAATTGTGGGGAGGAAAATGAGAGCATTCCTTGGTATTTGCTCCGTTCCTTTTGTACTTTCGGGCATAATGTGATTGCTTTTATGCTTTGGTCTCAGAAAGCAAGAAAAACTGCACTAGCACAGGTCATGAAACACCATTGCAATGTATCACAGTTTATGGTTGTGAGCCTTAAATACTGTTTTGCTGTTTTCCACTTGGTTGACTGCTCTTCTTTTTTTTTTCTTTTCCCATTTTGTCACAGCTTCTCTCTCTCCCACCCTACCTGAGGCCTCCAGACACATAAATAATTAAAGTTATTTAATGTGGGGAAGGTGTAACAGTGTTTTGGCAAAGTAGTCACTCTGTCCTTAGTGCTCTACAGGAATAAAATATTGAAGAGCAATTGTACCAGGGGCTGGAAAAGGGACTCCAAGGGTGAAATAATTAGACCTGTGACAAACTATCTGGTTTTGCTAGAGCTCGAAGCTATTATTTTCTTCATGTTTCAGCCATCGTGACTAGAGCAATCATTCTGTTCAAACTCACTCTAGACTAAAACCTACTCAAACCAATCCAGTTTAGATGTTTTTCCAATGCACAACAGCCACAAACCTTGGAAAGCCTAATTTGATTTTCAAGATTGACATTAAAATCTGCCCCCATGAACATGCACATCTCAGTTTTGAGTGTTCATTACAGATTGAGAACTATCAGCCTCCACTTCTGCTCCCAGCCTCCAGCAGATTTCCAGATGTCCAGGGGTGCCCACATATAACTGAGTGTCCACGTGGGAGGGAATAAACCATTTAAGTTTGTGTCTGGAAGGACACTAAAAGGCCTCTCCCCATCCACTGTGCCAGTCAGAATTCTCCACGAGAACAAAGAGCCCAGTTTGAACTATTTTAAATACAAGGATCCAGCTCCTCTGGTAATACAAACTGATACAGCTTTGCTGAAGAAAAATGGATTGTCATTATATTGTTCAGTTGGCTTCAGCTCCATTTTTAGTTCCCCTCAAACTCAGTACTTTTATTCCAATGTGGTGTGACAGCTGTTAGAGAAAAACCAAAAGGTCACAGGTAGCCAGGGAATTGCAATAAGCCAGCACAGCCCCTGAGCACATTAAAGCATACACTTCCTCTGGTAGAATCACTGGATGCCTTTCATCCAAAAAGCATAACTTGTAGAATATCTACTTATTTCTAGAGAATCCAAACACCTCAAGTACCACACAACATTCCCGTATGACACCACCATGATTAGGCTGACATCCTATTTACATTTCATTTTATGTCAGAGTTTCAAAACATAATGGGAGAACTCTGTACCATACTGCGTATTTATCAAATCAACATCCTCAGATTCCATCAGGTATTAACTGCAGATGCAGCAGTAATAAGTTGGGTGGATCATTGCTGTGGAATCCGTTAAATAACAGAAAAGTTGTAATGTATTAATAGTCAAAGAATATAGTCATAGTCCCTTTATTCAAGGATGCAAACATGTTATAGTACAAAAAGAAATGACATTTGGCTAATTCAAAAACATTTGCTTGAATTGTGACTGGCTAATTGAAAGATTCACATTTTTAGGGTGCTGTGCAGTTGACCTATTTTCTTTCTGCGCTATCTTTAGTCCCTGGTAAACAAAAAAGATCAAACCACCAAGAATATACTTCAGTATTAGAGGTATTTTCTGCTGCTATATTAAGATACCCTTTCAAAAGAGAAGGTTTCTGTCAATGGTTTTAAAACAAACCACAACTGATCAGGTACACAAGGTCCTTCAAAATTAAACAGAAACCCACTGGGAGCAAAGAAACTCTTTCTAAACCACAACACAGGTTGTTAATTGTCACTGGCCTCCTGCTTATTTCCTGTCTTGTTACTGGTCATTTTGTCATTAGAATTACCTATTAAACAAACAAACAAAAAAACAAAACAAACAAAAAAACCCCAACCCCAAAAAACCCCAAACCAAAAATCTCACATTCCTATCTACTTGAGGCTGCCATGTGATGACACATTATTCCGTCCCTCTTGCCATTCCTCTGTTCCTTGAATGTCACAGTGAAAACCTTCAACCTGGTCTCATTCCCCTCCCCATTAATAAAAGTCAGAAGTTCAAAAGGGGCAGTTTTGAGAATGCGAAAAATAAACTTAGTGTGAAAAGAGAGGAGTAAGTTTGCGCATGAGGTGTGGTCTAATGCCAAGCAGGATCAGTAGATTTGTATCAAGTCAGAAGACAAGAGTATCAAACAAGACTTGGATTACTTTTAGCTTTTTGAGCCTTGGGCAATCAAAAAAACAGGTGCTACACACAGCATGGACAATAAACTATTCCACCATAACCCACTTGTGCAATTAAAGTTCCCTCATTTTCCATTAAGTCACGGGGTTTTCATAGCTGAGGTCAGGTGTTCATGTGCTAGTGATACACATTGACACACACCCCAAACAACCTTGCAATCATCTGTGCTATATTGTCTGATGGCTGCTTTTGGTATCAAATCAAATATGATATTGCCCAGATTTAAAGGTCAGAACATTTATTGCTGTGTAAACATTACTTTTTCAATTACAGTGAGAAAGGTCAGGCGAAAAAAGCATTATTTGTGATATTGCTGTGCATTTCAAGGTGGCCCACTAGAGACATAATCAGCCTCTGAATCGATCTGCAGTATATTTAAAATGAAGTTAATGAAATTAATCTGTCTTTAGTAACAGAACTGGATCAGATCAATCCCATCAGAAACCAAGATGTGAATGAGCACAGAGGTTCAATGACTGAAATCCAGAACCTTCGTGATCTCAGTGTGCACAGGAAGGGGACAGAAGACAGATTTCATTTGTTCAGAGAGAGAACTTTTACAGGTATCAACGGTCCAAGTCTTCACCAAGCCTGAAGCTGAATTCTTAGTTGCTTTTACTTCCAAACACACTCTTTTCGTATTTGGAAACATGGTGTGGCAAACTAACATTAAAATGTTTTCACAAAATTAATCAGAAGTGAGCTCATAATTTCAATTCAAATATAAGGACTATGACATTAATTATTTAGACACTTAATTGAGAATGTGCACTTTCCTAACTAGTGTACCACAAATCATTTTGGCATGTTTCTGCTCTCTTCCACAACAGAAGTGAAATGTCACTGGCAAAGGCATGGTTTAAAGTGATTTCATGGAAAACAGCAAATTCCTGCCAAACCAGAGGTTTTCTCAAAAAAAAAAAAAAAAAAGTTTGTAGGAAAAACTTGATCAAGAGGGGCTTTTACTTTATCATGGATGATACCACTTAAATACTACCATTAAAGATTCTCACAATCATAACCGAAACAAACCTCTGCCTAAAGACATTCAGGAAAAACAGGAAATCCAAAGGAATATTATCTCTAGTGCCCAATGCTGACAGCTCAGATACTGGGAGAATGCAGTTAAATTTGCACAAATAAACTCCATTTGAGTTCTGCATCTGCGTCTGGAAAGGCCAAAGCAAGACAAACATTCCCTGATGGAAGCACAGGATTTACAAACCATGGCACACAGAATTCCCACCCCTTCCCAGGGCACTCCTCGCTCACCCCAGCACCAGCCAGGTGATGCTGGTGTTTGCACAGGTTACTCACACTGCTCCACCTTTCTTTGCTGCCATAATTCCCCAGCAGAGACAAAATACCAAGGAGGTTCAGCCTTCTCCCTTCTTCATTTTCAGTCTTACCTAATAAATCGTTATTCTTCAGTGCATTAATCGCTGTTCTCCTCCTAACTGCTTCCTACTCATCCATATTGTTCTGACAGTGAGGGTTTCAAAGCTAGACAGAGTTAAGAACTACATTCCCGTTAAAAACTCATTTTTTCCCTTCTAAAACTTCACATTGGTAGTAACCATAAAGAGAGTTCTAATCTGGATAAAGATGCCAACAGTTAAAAGACATTTTCACTACTGTAGCATCTGAATTTTAAAATATTTAAAAGGTTTAAAATGCATCTGCAGTAAAAAGGGATAGAAATGCTCCTTTAGAGACAAATGTACTTCTACTCCAGAGCATGACTAGAGTCAAGGAAGCTGTTTTGTGGTTGGCAACTGTGGAAAAATGTTTCAGAAACAACAGCTACTTTAGAAAACACTGTTAGAAAAAGTGGCTTCTGCAATGCAACCTTTCCCTTCAGGCAGCTGTGGTTTTTTTGTTTTTTTTTTTTTTTTTTTTTTTTTTTTTTTTTTTTTTTTTTTTTTTTTTTTTTTTTTTTTTTTTTTTTTTTTTTTACTTTTAATCTTCAGTGCAAAACTCAAATGTGTTTCAAACCTACAGGCTTCAAGAACACTCACTTTCCTCATATTTCAGTCTTCTGGATTACTTTAAACAAGATTAAGACTCTCCATTCCCCACACAGATCTCACGTTCTTGGCTGTTGATGTTAACACACTCCACAATGCAGTTGGTGCCATTGCCTACATCCTACATAGGATGCTAATTCCTAGGTCATATCATTATTTAATTGAATAAATTCCAAATTTGCATGTGTGTATAAGCACCTGTTAATCTTGGCATTATTAGCCTATTTATTTTCTTAATATTGTGAGAACAGGAATTCAGATCCTTGTTTTTCCATTTTTCTCTTCCCTGATTCACCAGGCACCAGGGATTTTGTGCAAAGATTCAGGAAAATGAATGAGGTTTTAGAACAAATAATAAGTAGAACTCTACCCAAGACTGACTTTCTCTAGAGCTCTGCAATGGCTGCAGAAGCAAGGAGGCAAGCTCAGATTCAAAGCACATCCAGCTGCTCAAAAAGCCATCAGCTGTGTCACGCAGTAGCTGCAAACGAAAAGTATAATGTCCAAGTGACAAATGGCTTGCTCTTTTTCCCAGATATTCAATAGCAGAACCCTTGGAAACAACGTTCCTGCGGTCATGGACATTTGCTTCCACATTATTCAGATAACACCTGCAACTTTTGTGTCATATACATAAAAAAAACCCAAACCCAAACATCTCCTTCAAGCTCTACTCTCCTGTTCAAGCCCTGGAAACACAATGGTGCTGTCTACACTTCCTACATTGTCTCCATCTCTGTATATATTATATAAATTATATAAAAACTTGGAGACCTTCATGCTATGAACATGTTTTCCTCCCTTGTGTGGATGCACTGCTACTTACTCAGCTTGCCAGGCACAGCCTGTACAGGTGAGAGGTGGCAGAGTGATCCTAAAGTGACTGGAGCCCCGGTGCAGAGACACGATTGTGTCCAGCTGCATGCAGATCACAAGTCATCCCCACACATAATGCAACCACTCCTAAAAAGCACAGGCTGTGGTGAAAGGTAATCTCTCACAGAAAAAAAAGTTATATGTCAACCATGAGGGATGCCCCAGATAATTTAAATATTCCAGAGATGCTGTTAAGTGAAGATGCAGAGCAACTCTCTTCAAAATAAATAAAATGCTCATTTAAGGAGCTTCCTGTTAATACTCATTTGTGGAATATAGTTCTAACCACAATGGAATTTTGTTTCATTTCTGATTCCATTTCTGTTTCTAAGCAATACAAAAGCATACCCAGGGAAAAGTTACGAAGAAAATAAAAAGGTACAGATTAGAGTAATTGAATAGAGAAATTTCAGTGCAGGCAGAAAAAGATTTAACAAAAACCAAAACAAAACAGACAAATTCAGTTCTCAAGCAATTGGTTCTGTTGTGAAGCTGTGCCTCAGCATATGGAAAGCCCCACAAAATGGGGCCACTCAGTCACACCTAGGACAAACTAAGAGATGAGTTTACAACAGATTAATTTTTTAATTTTTTTTGTTGTTGTTGTTTCAGCAGAGCCAGGGTGTTTAGAACAGAAAGAATGCAGAAAGCCTCATTTTCATACATTATATGTACATGTTTATACATTCCTTCACTATAAAGGGTTGAGAAAACTTACTCTAAAATCCAAAGAAATACACACATAAGAGAACTACCCCCTACCTACCACTCTTGGAACCAAATCCACTCTGGTCTTCAAGGTCTACTCTTCCCACTGTGCTTGCCTATTCTGCTTTCCTGTGTTTCCAGGCTCTGGGACAACAAGCACACGGGTGTGCTCATCCCTGGTATGAACGAAGTTTGATTAGAAGGCAGAGTAAATGTAGGCGAGGCAAACAGCAATAAAACACTGGGAAACAGTGCTCAGTCACAACACAGTCCTGCACTGCAGATGTCCTCAGCCATCGTTCTAGCAAACAGATTCCCTTCCCCCCTCCACCCCACAAGACCAGATGTCTTACTAAGAGATGGTAGTTAATCATCAGATATGAAATTTATCTGTCTTGATAAAGAGATTTAGGACATTACGTAACAAGAATATGTTTTGCAGACAGGCAAACAACTGGGTGACTGCACCATCACGTTGAAAATTGTTTAATAAGATCCTTCATGCCTATTGTCTTTCCACGGTAAGAACAACAGCTGCAGCCCAAAATTCACACAGAATTTTGGTTCAATAAGTATTTTTCCATCCCTAAAGAACCTAAGACTTCAACTACCATGAAATGTATAAGTCAAACACGGTAGTACTTCTTAAGGGTAAACATAGTGCTGAAGGCTGCTTAGAAATGTTAACATGTTAAATAACTTCAAATGTTTAAACACTTTGATATTGTCTGGGAATTGTACCCACACCTGAGCCTTACAAGCCACATTCCTCAAACCTTACTCACATTTATGAATAGCAACTCTCATTGCAATTCTCACCTTCCAGAGCTTCCCTATAATTGCTTACTTGGAAAACAGAAACATGGAGACCCCTGGATTTAATTGCAGTTGGGCAATAATTTATATTAAAGATCCACAGAAAAATATATAGTGAAAGTCTAGCCATTGATATGACAGAAACAGAATGGCTTGGGTTGAACCTTATAGTTCACCTTCTTCCACCCCTCCTGCCATGGGCAGAGACAGTTTCCACCGGATCAGGTTGCTCAAAGCCTCACCCAACCTGGCCTCCAACACTTCCAGGAATGGGTCATTCACAGTTTGTCTGGCAACCTGTTCCAGTACCTCACCAACCTCATGGTGAAGAATTTCTTCCTAATATTCAATCTAAATCAATCCTTTTTCAGCTTAAATCCATTTTCGCCTGTCCTGTCACTACATGCCCTAGCCAAAAGTCCCCCTCCAGCTTTCTTGTAGTCCCCTTTATGTACTGGAAGATGCTACAAGGTCTGCCCAGAGCCTTCTCTTCTCCAGCCTGAACAACTCCAACCCTCTCAGCCCGTCCTCATATCAGAGGTGATCCAGCCCCCTGATTATCTTTGTGGCCTCCTCTGAACTCGCTCCAGCAGGTCCATGTCCTTCCTATGCTGGGGATCCCAAAGCTGGATGCAGCACTGCAGGTGGGGTCTCACCAGAGCAGAGCAGAAGGGCAGAGTCAACTTCCTGGTCCTGCTGCCCACGCTGCTGTTGATGGAGCCCACGACACTTGGCTTTGTGGGATGCAAGGGCACATGGCCAGGTCATGCTGAGCTTCTCATCAACCAACACCCCCAAGTTCTTCTCCTCAGGGCTGCTCTCAATATTATTGAGCCCTTTTACATCCAAGGGGTTGGGGGAGCAAAGGAGAGAGAGAATGCATGGAGAGTGTGCTCTCAGAGATGACGCAGCTTTCTTGATTATACAGCTAATCAAGGCAGTAAGGGTTCATTATGATCACTTGTTCTGGCCTCCCCTACACACAGCCCATAAGATTTTGCCATGCTAAGTCCTGCTATAAAGAAACCTGCCTTAAAAAAAAACATCCCTGGTTTAAAGTTTTTTTAATTATGAAAAACTAAGAACTTATTAGTCTAATGAGTGCTTTTATCTTAAAAACTGCACCCTCTGTCTAGCCTCAGGATATCCAGCTTCAAATTACCAGCACTGGCTGCTCTTAAACGCTTCCTTTCTTGAGTAAAGAGGCCATTCCTCACCTCAACCTTTTTAGGCAAGGATCCAACCACTTCTTTCTTTTGAATCCACTGAAAACAAAGTAGGCTCCAGGCATCTTTACCGCAAGGGGCTTTAAAATGCTTAATGGGCTGCACCTTGAACAAATGTCTCAGCTGAAGTGCATACAGCAAAACAGTAACACTTGTGCACTTCACAAGTAATTGTCCCACCTGGTCCTCTATCTTCTCAAATTCACTTAAAGGGCTACTTCCCTGGCAGTCACTTTAAATCATTTCTGCCAAAACTTTCCAAGAATCACTAACTCTGGGATGCACAATTCCTGACTGTTCCCATGCTATGACTCCACACTTGGAACACTGAAACGAGTGGTGGTAAGCTGCATTCAGTGGCTACCAAGCATCAAAAACTACTATGTAAGTGGTTCTCAGCCGCTATAATTTACTCTTTTCTTTGTATAGCTATAAAATAAAACTGAGTTTATACATTGCTGTATTTGAGAATAAGTAACAATACTTTTTCAAGCAAAAGCGTGGAAGAAAAATTTGGGCAGCACACGGCAAGAGCCGGTCTTCAACTGGGCGCCACTGAGCTGCTCACCTGCTCAGTGACGAAGAGAACAACTGAGCGCTCGTTCTTTATCATCCCTCCCACGGCGCAACAACCCCAGACGGCATCACTGACGGGCGAGATCCACCACCTCGGATTTTCACAGCAACACAGGGTAGGAAGCATTAAAAAATAAAACCCCAACCAAATATGCAGGCATCCCCTATCAGGTTATTAACACCAGAAGCACCCGGTCTCGGCGGGGGGAGCCGGGCCACCGCAGCCCCCGCTCCGGGCAGGGCGCCGGCGGGAGGGTCTCCACCGGGACCGTGCCGCAGGCTCCGTCCTGGGGTCCTTCTCTCGGGGTAAGGAAAAGGGGAAAAAAGAGAACAAAACCAAAACAACCCCCCAAACCAGTTGCTGCTAAGAATGACGGACTCACCAGAAACCTCGGCAGGAGAGGAAAATCACGTACAAGCAGCACCATCGCTGGCGCCGCCGAGGGCTGCTGCTGCTGCCAACTCCGCAGCCCGGTGGGGCTGGGAGGTGAGGTCCCGCTCCCGGCTCGGGCACGGAGCGCACAGCCCGCACCGAGCACGAACAGCCCCGCACTCAGACGGGGCACGGGCAGGCTCTCAGCCGCTCCGCAGGTGCAGCCCTGCGACAGCCAACCTGTCACCGCTCCTCCCGCAGCCCGGGGCTCCCGGGGGTGGCTCCAGCCCAGCCGTCCCCTCCTGGAGCGGAGCCGCCTCCCCCGCGTCCCCCCGCACCTCTCCCGCTGCCGATCCGGCCCCGCGGCCGCGCTCCCGCAGCGCCTCTCCCCGGCCGGGATGCGGTCCGGGATGCGGTCCGGGATGCGGTCCGGGATGCGGGGTGGGAGCTGGGGCCGCCGTCCCGACCTGCCGGGAGCCGAGCGGGGCGGAGCAGCCGGCGGAGCGGGGCCGGGCGGGAGCGCCTCCGCCGCGGCACCTCTCCTCCCTTCTCCTTCTTCTCCCCTCTCCTCCCTTCTCCTTCTCCCCTCTCCTTGCCCGCTCCCCTTCTGTCTCTTCCTTCTCTCCCTCCCCTCTCCCTCCCCGCTGCCCGCTCCGGGGTGCCACTGCTGTCCCGTGCTGGGGGGACCAGCGGGGACTCACACCCGCCAGGTCAAGTCACCCCATCTTTCCGACGGGCTTGGGAAGGGTGCACAGCCCGTTAGCATCATCTCCTAGTTTTCAGCGGGGGCTTAGTGGTGGGGAACTGGCAGCTCAGGGGGTGATTCGGTGATTTCTCATGAAGGGTTTGGAAAAGGGAAAAAACGCTATTTACTTCACAGTTTTACGGTTTTTCAGCCTTTAGTAAATAATAGCTGTATCTGTTCTGTGCACCAGGTGAGGGAAGTGTCCTAAAGGTAAAGCTGTATTTAAGAGTATAATAAAAGGCACTTGTCATAGCTGCCCTCCTTACACCTATTAGCAACACTTCTTAAGCTTTATGACCATCACTTCCAATGGTTCAAGTGAGCTGGATTTATCAAACAGCTACAAGTATTACAAAATATTCCAAAATTCAAAAGTAACACAGCAAAAACAGCATCTCAATTCATCCAGATGAATTGAATGATTCATTCGCCCTCAGGTACCTGAAGAGCTCACATAGCAGGCACCTAAGAAAGATAAGGAAACTAATTTAGCACTTGCATGCACTTCCTTACATGTTAAAATATATTTTGAAATTGGAGCAATAAACAGAGGTAGGCCACATGAAAATACTTGAGCCTTTATTTTTCACAGCTGTGAAATTTTATCACTTCCAAAAAATTCTGATGCATACAACCAAAATCTCCTGCTCAGTTTTCACATAAAAAATTATAGCATAAAATTTGAAGTTTATGCACAATAGCAACGTTATTTGTTCCCCTCAAACAATTTTTAAAAAATTACTGGGTTTGTATTATTCCAAATAATGCATGTGTTGGAAAAATTTTATTATTGGGAGGTACAATATTTACTTGGCTACTGTATAAATACAACACCTTTGGAGGATAATTTGAGTTTGCTACACGTTATGCTCACAACACTGTTTTTTGACTTGTTCAGGCAAAGCTATTGAATTTATTGCTCTAAATTAAATGCTCAGGTGCATCCTCTGCCTACAATTACCAGAATAACACATTGCTCTCTAGAACAGTGTGAATCATTATCAAGAAGCTACCCAAGTGAATATATTCTGTAATGCATGATTTAATTTAAAGTATTAAAACAACAGCTCTAGATTTACGTGGGGTTTTTTTTACAGTTTCATCTTAGAAATGTTGTTTGGGGGGGCTGGTGAAAGGAAAGGCTGACAGCTATTGGCACATCAAGAGCTCAGGTACAGCATTACCAACCAGATATCCAAGTACAAGGAGAATTTCAGAGAAGCATCACAGAACTTTTTGTGTTTCTGGGACAGAAAGAAGCCACTCATGGAAACTGGAAGCCCCATATAATTTAGGTAGCACTGCCCATACCAGCCCATATTTATTAGTCACCCCTTGTGGTCCATAACAGAGCACATGAACCAAGGGATTTGTAAATCAGGATTACAGAAATCTGTGGCCTGCTTAGAACAAATCTAAAGTGTTCTTGTTGTTGTTTCTTTGGTGACTCCAATCTCCGCCAGTAACACTTGCATTGCTGTAAAGAATTATCCAGCTATGGTCCCAGACTGCAGCTTTATTAGGGGTGAATTGCAGTGCTCATGGCTCTTTGCCAGCGTGCAGTGGCAACTCTTGTCCTCTGGGACAGCAGTTTTGCAGTCAATTTTCTTCTCTGGATACAGAACTGCTAATTCCAGGCATCAGAAATCAAGGAACTTCACCATTTATTGATATCCTGGTTCACACAGCCACAAATTCTTCCAAATGTGAAGAACTTGTGCAAATTACACAAAGGACAGTTCAATAACATTAATGAACAAATATTAGTTTGCTTCCATTTCAGGTAGCATTGAGTGCTCTGCAAGCTTTTATTTCTCTTCACCTAAATCTAATTTACCAGTAAATATCAGAAAAATAGGCTATCAATGCAATTTTCTAAACTTAAAGGTTTTGAGTAAGAGATCATGTGCCATGAAATAGAAAAGAGATTTTCAATAAACACCCATAGCTTTTAGCAGCAAGAGCTGCTCTGGCATAACTATTTATATTTCTCTCCTGGATAATACATGTGCTAGGAGCAGAATTTGAAAACAAAATTAAAAAAAAAAAAAAAAAAAGCCTTTGTGGAGGAAGCTGAGATATGGAAGTTCTCATCGTCCAGTTGAGCACTCCCTGGGCTATTTTCCAGAAGTGTAATTGCAGTCATCATGGAGAGAGGAGTGCGCAGTTTGCCAACTCTGTGCTCAAGGTTTTGAGCTATCCCTTCCTCGAGGTATTCATAAAAAACAGAGACTTCAGAAGTACCTTCTAGCAGTCAGAAAGTTAAGGAAGATATTTCAATGAACGTTTCCTATTTCTGTGGAGGTTTTTTTTCAGTGGTTTGAGATCTTGTATGTTCTGCATTTTAAATTAAGGACTTTTTGGCATTTCTGTAAAAAAGGCTCTCTGTTAAAATTTTAATGTGGCTTGTGATACTGATGTGCTTCTTTCCACTTTCAGCTAAAAGGGGGAAAAAATCAAATCTATGCTTGGAAAAAATGCCTGGTTTGATGCACTAATGAATAAAAAGGCAAGATAACATTTCAAGAAGAAATACAGTAACTGCTTCAGGAGCAATAGCACCATGTTTCTTCAAACCAGTCATCAGTTCACTCAGAGTTCCTTCTTGAAAAAAGCCAATTAAATTTAACCAATGTTATGCCTGCTGTGTTAATTTCATTTAAAAATACATCTAATATCATTTGAGAGTGTTCCTTCACAATTCCTGCTTGGTGAGGGTGTGACATACGGGGTTTGTTGGAATTCGACACAGCCTCAACAATCTTTTTTTCAGTGTACATCATAAATCTTCACGAGATCAGTGCAACCAAGCAGCCATGGGATCCAGACCCACCTGCTTTTTGTAGGACTTGGATTTTGTCTTTGAAAAAATGGCACTGGGCTGCAAGTCAGAGGTTCTTGTCCCTGAGCTTACTTGACCCACTGTTTTTACTTACATGACATGAACAGGTTTTCTTATTACAAAGCCAAGCTTACCTCTGAGAGAAAAGTGGTATTTTCCAAGCTTCATCCCAGTTATTCACTGTCACCTCAACCTTCTCTTCCTCTCCATACTAAATAAGCATTGTCAAAACCAAGATGCAGGAAATGTTGTACAAGATGAATGAAACCTCTTGTGTGAGAGGGCAACACTTTGAAGAGGTTTTTCTTAATGTTAGTGACTACACCGACAGAAAAATCACATGTCACAGTCTCAGAAAAGAAAAAGGGAGAACTGATGACATTAGCTCTTCTGAGACAAGGTCATTTCTGTTACAGACACTGAAAAGATTTAGAAAAGCAGTTATTTAAAAAAAGCTTTTCAGAGTAATTGAAGCACCTGTTCTTTTTAAAGGAGAAGTTAAAAGCAGACTCAGAGAAATAGCAAATGCAACAACACATTTGTACTTCCCTTTCTCACATCACAAAATGAGGAATCTATTTGCTTTCTCCTGCTTTTCTTTAGTATATTTAAAAGAAAAAGAAGAGAAGGCACTAATTGGTGCCTCACTGAGCTGTATGAAGTCAATATTTAAATTACTGCCTAGAATGGACTCATGCAAGCTGAGGGAATGCTCTTACAAACCCCATTACTGTGTGTAGTATTTATTTAGACAATTATTTTGGTGTCAACTATGCCATTTTTTTTGCACAAGAAAGAACTATGCAGAGTGAGCCAGAGCTGTAGAATGAAATGCTGCATAAAGAAGGGTTCACTTAACATGCAGGTACCTCGTGTTCCATGTTGAAAAATATTTCTCCAGGCAACACAGAAGGAACCATTGAAAGAACTTGAACATTTATGATGTACCTAAAAGCATAGACTGGGACACAAACATATAATTTCACCCTAAATATATCGAAGTACCTTTTTAGAATTACCATTTCACTTCAAAATAGCTAGCTACAATTTTACTAATTAGTAAATTAATCAGTAAAATAATCGTGTTTTTCACAGATGTTTTATTGTAAATAATTTTAATGGCCTCCATAAACTTCAGAAATATTTAATGAAACCAGTTGATTTCCTGTATGTAAAATTTGTAAGGTTTGTCAAGGATATAAGTCAAGGCACCTAAATGTTAGTTATCTTCTGCCAGTTGACAAGACTTAGGACTTTTTAGAAGATGCAGAGGAAAAAAACCCAGAAATTCCACACAATAGAGAATGAAGAGAAACAGTCTTCTCCTAGCTCCTTAATAATTTTTTTTTACACTTAAACTCAACTTTTTTGCTGGACCTGTGAAGAGTTCTGGCATTTCTTCTAATGAAACCTCCCTAAAACTCTACAACATTATTATGGTTGCTTTGCAGAAAATGCAGACACAGACCCTTAGATCCTGTCAATAATATATGGATTTCAAAAATTTCTGGGGTTTCAGGCAAAACTCTTCCTTTTCCTCTGTTTGCTGCTGCTGAACTACTCCAAAGCCAAGATATCTCACCAATGTCTGCATCATCCTGACTCACTGCAATACTTTGGTGTAAGCTAACCAGAAAAGAGTCTATCAAACTGCAGGGTTTTATCGGATTAACATGGTGTACCAACTCGTTGATCCTCAAATTTGTCTTTCTATGGAATTATTCTGCTTTAAGCAAAGGTACTTGTTAACACAGCAAGAAACATTTAAGGCAGGCTTTATTCACCAATGCTTCTCATTCTGGTCAGAAACCGAAAGGATATTTTAGCTCAAACAAATTGGTTCAACTTGTCCTTGACAAGGAACACTGCTTAGGAACTGAGAAGCTGTGTTCTGCATTTAAAACAGGGTTTGGAAAAATAACCAGGGTGACAAACTTACATCTTCACAGCAAAAAAGTATTTTCGTTTGTTTTATAAACTAATTCTTCACCCTTTAGAAAGATCAATGACATGGAAAAAGTCTCTAATTTGTTTTTCTTTCATTTGCATGATGTTTTGCTAAATGCACTTGTTCACAGTTGCACTCTTATGGGCTGATTATTGCAAAGAGAAAAGCTGTAAACTTAGAAGAGGCTCTGAGCAACCTGGTCTAGCTGAAGGTGTCTCTGGCCCCAGCAGGGGGTTGGAACTGGATGGTCTCCAAGGTCCCCTCCCAACCTAAACCATTCTAAAATTCTGTGATTCTATGATCTTGAATCAAGTGCTTCTTCAACATGCTTTAAGTGACTTACAGCCCAAGTTGTGTTGCCTTGAGCACTTGCAGGGGATGCCAAGTACCCATGAAAGTCTCTCTGTCACCCCCTCCTCAGCTGGACAGGGGAGAGAAAATTTTAAAAAAGGCTCATGGGTTGAGATGAGGACAGGGAGAGATCACTCATCAGTTACTGTCACAGGCAGAACAGGCTTTAATCGGGGAAATTAATTTATTTAATTAATAAGTAGGGTAATGAGAAATAAAACCAGATCTTAAAAAGTCTTCCTGCCATTGATCCGTTTTACCCAGGCTTAAGTTCACTCCTAATTTCTCTACCTCCTCCTGTCCCGAGCAGCCCAGGGCAGGGAATGGGGGCTGGACCACTCTGTCTTTTGGCTGGCACTGAACCTTCACATCAGCTCAGCTCTCTTGTGGTGTTTGCTCCCCCTTAAAAATAATGTGTGTTTGGGATTTTCCCAAATCACAAGAAAAAGATAAAATCACCAAAACGTAAGTGCACCCATGTAACATTCTTACCAGTTTTTAATTAAACAGCTAATGGTTTGGCATTTTGTATCAGTTGTAGCAAGAAAATGTCAGGAATGCAGCCCAGTCCTGTAATGGTTATTTTCACCTCAGTAAAGCAAATATTATTGTAAAAGATAAATGCATGTTTTATTTAACTTTCATTCAATTAAGGTCGTGCATTCCAGAAAGGGAGAGCAGTGTGCCTGCTTTTAATGCTGATACTGAAGCATTTCTAAATTATAAAAAACTGAGATTAAGACTGAGATTAATATGTTTTTATGCACAGCACACTATAACAAAATTCACGGGCTGGATGTTTTTAAACAGAACCTTTTTAAAACGGTTCTTATTTTCACTTAAATGTTTATACATCGTGAAATCTGTCATCTTCAAACACACATGTTGTGGGAGTATTTGGGCACAAGCTCTCAAAATTTATAATCTTATAACAGCATTATGATGACTGCTTGAATACCATTTGAAACAACCCCATATTCCATGTATTTTAACATATTATCTACTATCATTTACCAGAAGCAAATGAAGAATAGGCAGTGATAATTCACAATAAATGTGAATAGGCAGTCTTGGTACATTTTGATGTTCACACAATAAGGTCCCTGAAGGTCATTTTCTTTACCACAAATGCCTATTTACAGAAATCTTTACAGAAATCTTTACAGAAATAAAACAGTTGTCTCAGAAATAATTCAAATTTCCGAGCCTTCATAGTCAAAGGAACAGCCTTATCTAAGACTCACCTTGTTTCTGGTTCTCTGACTTGGGAGGTTACCCTTGTATTTAAGTAAATCAAATAAATTGATATTACAATATACAGATCACACATTGTTCCTGAACCATCTGTGGTGAATTTTGTTTTGTAGGAGGAAGTAATTCAATACATTTTGAACAAATAGATCTGGAGCCATTCTCTGTTGAAATCAGCCAATTTCTGGTTTAAAAAAAAAAAAAAAGTGTAATAACTCATGGAGTTTATTTGCTTTAAGGCATTTATTTTTAAATTTTGATCATTAGAAATTCCCACTAAATTGTTTCACACATTGCTTCGCTAATGGCTTTGGAAAAGTAAAACACATTCTATAATGCTCATTTTATCTACTTGAGAAATAAAGTTTTTCCTACTCACACACACAATTATATTTGAATTTCTGAATCCTGAGTTACAGCTGTAATTTGTCCAAAACATGTTAATACACTATAATGCTTTATCATAGATGTAAAAAGCTAGTGATATATCCAAAATACAGTGTCCCTTGCCTTTGACTGGTTAGATGTATTCTCATTTCTTTATCTTCCTGGTACAAAGATAAGACTTTCTGAAAAAAAACCCCAAGCTATAGGATGGAGAATTCCTAGTCCTGTTATGTGCTAGGCTTTTCCTTCAGCATTCTACTCCTGAGCTATTCCTGCTGTTCCTGCTCTGTGTTTATCACATAACGAGAAAAACGGCTGAAATGGAGCAAATGATTAACAATGCATCTTCCTCTCCTGCTCTAAGAAAGTTGATATTCAAAGGCCTTCAAGTAATACCTGCCATCCTGCTGCCTTTTTGTGTCTCTAATTGCTGAGTGTTGCTGAATAAAGCGATGCTGACAGCCGGCAGCTTGGAGAAAAGTGCTGCTTTCAGCTGTCATGTGCAGAGGGAGCTGTAATGTGCCGGTGTGCTGGGCTGGGGCAAGCTCGGCTGATGGGCCCAGCCTTGGGCAGTGCTGGATCCATTTTCAGGGAAGCTGGAACCATCTGTGCCCGACATGGAGACAGCTCCTGGTGTCTTCTCACAGAGATCACCCCTGCAGCCCCCAGCCACAGCCAACACATTACCATGTAAACTCAGTACAGAAAGTCTGTGCCATTATTTGGGACCTCTGCGCCAGCACAGAAGGAACCAAAGTGGGAAATCAGATCCCTGTGTTAAGCCATAAGCCATAGGCAAGAGTTTGTCTATTTCCTAAAAGCAACAGAGAGAACTGTTTCCAAGGACCACTACTGATAGTATGAACGAGTCGAAGACCCTCTGTCTCTTTATTTGAGGCTGACATCTAGATTTAAAAACTGGAAAGATTAATTAGATACATCACTAACTTCTGCATGGTGCCAAGGTAAATAATGAAGAGCTGGTTCCCAGGACAGCTCTTCTTCATACCCTTTCCCTTTTATTTTCTCCCCAGCTTTAATTTTGGAGATGCTGGAAGCTTATATGAACATGAAAATCCTGTGAACATCTTTAAGGAAAAGTAACAGCTTCTCCTGAGGTAGTTAATTGCACTGATTAATCACTGCCATGTACAGCTGCAATCACTTCTTGAGATAATTTCTTTCTACAACTTGTTAGTGCCTTGCCCTCCCTTCATCAAACACTTTTTTTTCTTCATTGCCATATTTGCTTGTTGCTGGCAGGTGACTCTAGCTCCAATGTGTGCATGCAGTGTGAACTAGTGGAAGTTGTCTTTATCATGGCATGTTTTGTCCTGTCATGAAAGCCACAACAAATATCTTGCCTTCAGTGAGCAGATGAGCAGTTCCTACAAACGGCATTTCATTCAAATTTCTGCTGAAAGTCTAAGCTCGGAAATGTCAGCATTTCCCATGAAATAGAAATTTAAAATGTCAATCAGTTTTTATCCTAAGTGTTTGTACATATTGTACATCCCAGTATGTTTGTACAGTTTCCTGGACACAAAGACAAGACACTGCTCTGTCCACTTCTTGCTAAAGCAAGTTTCAAAGGTTAGGAAGTGAAGGAGGCAGTGCTCTGCTGCCCCTTCAGCTCAGTGGTTTCTGTTTGAGTAGTCATGTTGTGGAAAAACCATGCTTCTGACTTACTGTGTTAGAACAAAGAATTTTTTAAAACAATTGTTTAGTGGCCATTCAGCTCTTCAAAGTACTTCTAGCAAGTCACTGCACTAACATTAAAGCAACTCCCTGAAAAAAATCTCACAAAAGCAAATAATTAGAACTTCTTCTGGGGTCAAGCATCCCTGATCTGGCCAGCAAAAGAGGTGCCATATTGATTATCCCAAGAGTCCATCTGATCCCCTGTTCCAATCCCTGTGGTACTGAGCAGTGAGTGTGCAGGAAGAGAGCAAGAACAAGAGCAGCACACTGTGATCCTTCCTCCAGCATCCAGCCACATGTAGCTTAGGAGCTAAGTCACAAAAATTAAACAGAATTCTACTGATTCTGTATTCCACAGTTTAACGTGGATGTGGAGGTTTAAAATGTTTGCAACAATGTAAAGGATAAATGGAGACAGGATAAATCGAGGCAGGAGGCAGACTATTTTAGCTGCTTTAGTATTCACAATTTTTCCTGGCTGTGCTCAGGCAGCGTAGGATCTGCACAGCCCGCACAGACTGCCACCTCTCCAGAGCACCAAATCCTCTTCAAATATTTGCTTTTTAATCAACAACTAATTTCAACCTCACTGTTTGTTCTCTTTCTTGTTAAAAGCTCCTGTTCTGCATTTGAAAGATGAAAGCCTACAGTTCTTTCACATTTAGGGTTGTATTTCTGAGCCACCACTTTCAGCACTTGCCACGTTTCCTATCACAGTTCTCAGAACTGATTACACTGCCAACCCATTTACATTTTCCAGTTTGCAGTTTGCAGCAGTGTAATAAAGAATTAAACAATGTTATCTGAACTGAAAGAAGTGTGCCAGCTCCTTATTACAATTTAGTATTGCTCTTGTGAAATCAGTCATAGCATTAGTCATCCTCAGAAAAAAAAAAAAAAAGGTGATTTAGGTTATTGATATTAGATAAAAATAGTGAATTTATTAAGAAAGAAAAGAAAATAACCACTCAATAGTTGTGAAAGTTGAATAAATTTATGTCTAAAATTAGCTCAAGTGTTATTTAAGACTTCCTCCTCTCTAAAGGCTACCTAGATGCTTGGGAGATGTTAACAATGTGCTGTTGATCCAGAGAAGGTGATTTCAAAAGCAGGTCTGCTCCAGGGCTTTATTATTCTTATCCTTTGACTTTTTTCTTAATATTTAACATAAATCTCTCTGAGTTCTAATTAAAGGCATTATTTCTGGTCCTACCTTTCATCACACATTGGCTTGTTAATCACATTTTCCAGTAAATCACTATGCAGTCAGAGACATCTAGAAAGAAGTCTGGACAAGGGTGATAAAATAAATGCAGTCCCCCACAAATCACATTTTCTAAGCTTCCTTTTGGTGCTGCCTTCAGGAAGAATTACTCTTCTGTCTGTCCCACCATCACACTGGGCTGAGAGTTACATTCAATTCCTGATCAACACCAAGCAGAACAAAATGACTGCTTTCTGTGCCTTTCATGGTACCCTTCAATTTAATTAGTTATTTATAACAGCATACTTGGGTTCCTATTTGTTGTAATTACATATTTTTCTCTGCAGCACTGCTGCCTAGACAATTAGGCCCCACTTGGTAGTTGTGCATTTCATGTCCTGGTTTTACAGGCAGTACTTAATAATTTTTATGAAATCTCTTGTTGTTGTTTTCTCCAACCTATTCAGTATTTTTAGTTTTGATCCTGTCATTCAGCATGCTCGCAACTTCTTTCAACATGCTGTCAATAACAAGCTTTTATAAGCTCTCTTTTTATTCCATTATTCAAGTTATTGTGACTAATACTAATTAGCCCTTAGAGCAAAAACCCACCCATCTCCTTTCGTTTATTCCTTCCACTTTTATAAACCTTTATTAGGAATGATTGGTTAGTTTTTCCCCAGATTATACATTCTTATGCGGGAGAGCATAAAAAGACAAATTTACTACAAAATAACACACCTACTCTGCATTTCGTCTTCATCCATTAAACCAGCTGTCCTACCAAAGAACAAAATCAGATTATTTGACTTATACTCTTGTCACATCTGTGTTGGATGCTCATGGGTGATGCTGAGTGTTTATTTGTAAAAACTTCCTGGGTTAATACAGTTTTGTCCTTTTGTTATTTTTCTAGTGGCTCTCTGGATGTTGAGCTGAGCCTGATGGATTCAGCATTTCCTTGGACCTCCTGCTATCCTCCTATCTACAAAGGGTAGCTGGAGAGGAACGATAAGTAATTTTTTTGCATTAGAACCTACACACACTCACATTCATCAGTCATTCAGGAACCCTCTTTATTTTCCATGTAATTCAGTGACATAATTATTGCTAATATTTCAGAAAAATTTATTTCTTTGAATATTTCTAAATGGAACAGAATAACAGTCTAGGAACTATTTTCATTTGATATTATACTGCTATCTAAAGATACAGATGTAAAGATGTGAGACCTCTGAAAGAAACAAAGGATAAAAAAATCCACGGGATGCGAAGTTATTTAAGCACTGTTAGCTTTGTCTACAGGATGCCAATGTATACACAACAAATGCTTCCACTAGCCTTTATTTCTTTAAAAACCAGCATGCAATTTCATCCCTATCTTAGCTCACTAAAATACTGCAGGGGTCACAGAAAAAAAACCAACTTTTATACTGCAGGAGATTTTCTTTCATGTGTTTTTCTATGACCACATCCATCCGCACTTGCTCATAAAGATCTGCTTTTGAAGAGGTTTAGTCTTCATCTTCAGTTTTCTCCTTCCATGGCCATTAGCAAATACTAAACATGAAAGCTATGTCGAGAGCAGGGCAACAAAAAATGCTTCGTTTTACTTCCCCCTGTACTTTCATGTTTTTCAAACACAGTCTTTCCAATGAATGTACGATTAAGACTGAACAAGAAACCTTTTTGTAAAGTAGGTGTCTGTATGTCCGAACATATCCCACTGATACTGAAACTAGAAACCTTGGTCTTTTCTGTCATATTTAATCTGGTTTGGAAGTAAAGAAGAAATCAGGAGAAATGCAGCAGAAATCACAGGAGAGAAACCTACACAAGATTTCAAGACATCCCCTCCACCCCCCCGCCCCAATAAAAATAATAGTAATAATTTTAAAAACCCACACAGAAGCAACAACAAAAAACCCACCCTTGAAAATTCTGCAGTTTTACACGAGGTGCTTTTCCTGTTTCCCAGGCAACTTCAGAGACACAGCAAAGATGTGATGTGTTTATATATATGTGTGTGTGTGTATTGAGTGAAATAAAGCTCAGGATCAATTCTTCATAATGAAGCAGAATTTAAAGTACCTGAAATTAACCTTAGCTATTTTTGTAACTTCGTTGGAAACATTGGTCACTAACGGTAACTTTGTGTCGGGTAATTGACCCAAATTCATTCCAAGCAGAGGGCAAAGAAGGGGAACACACGAACGCAGAGGGGTGTGAGGGCTGCTCTGGAGAAGCCGCACCTGGGCGAGCTCTGTACGTCCAGCAAAGGGCTTCCCCACAGCAATAACATAACAGAGAAAAGATCTCCGCTCTTTGAGGGGCTGTGCCCACCCGCAGTGCCTGTGCCAGGCTGTCCGGCGATGCCGGGAGCCGCAGGAGCCGCAGCCCCGCTCTCCCCTGTGCCCGGCGGAGGGGCCCGGGGCGGGCAGTCTCTCAGAGGGTCACAGAACCATAAAGGGGTTTGGCTTGGAAGGCTCCTTGAAGACCATCTCATTCCAACCACCCTGCCATGGGCAGGGACACCTCCCACTAGCCCAGGTTGCTTCAAGCCCCGTCCAACCTGGCCCTGAACACTGCCAGGGATGGGGCAGCCACAGCTTCTCTGGGCATCCTGTGCCAGTGCCTCACCAGCCTCACAGTAAAGAATTTCTTCCTAATATCTAACCCAAACCTACCCTCTTTCAGTTTGAAGCCATTGCCCCTTGTCCTGTCACTACACGCTCTGGTAAATAGTCTCTCCATTTTCCTTGTACCACTTAGGTACTGGAAGGCCACAATTAGGACATCCTGAAAGCCTGCTCAGGACATCCTGAAGCCTACTGTTTTCCAGGATGAACAATCCCAATTCTACCAGAGTTGCTCTGTCCCTCTGATCAACTTGGTGGCCTCCTCTAGATTTGTTCCAGCAGATCCAAGGCCTTCCTGTGCTGAGGACCCCAGAGCTGGATGCATCACTCCCAGTGGGGTCTCACCAGAGCAGAGCAGAGGGGCAGAATCCCCTTCCTCCATCTGCTGGTCACTCCTCTTTTGATGCAGCCCAGGATACAACTGGCTTTCTGGGCTGTGAGCTCACATTGCTGGCTCNTGCCCGGGGCTGCGGGCTGGATGTTCCCTCCGGGAAGGAGCCCTGGTGCGGGGTGCTGCCGCCGGGGCTGCCAGACCGCGGCCATTTTTCCTAGGAAAAAACCCCATTTCCGTGGGAAAACTCCGGGAAGTGCCGGGCCCGGTCAGCGCCGCGGTCTGGCCGG
>VWZT01012497.1:206349-312962 GCA_013397055.1 Pachycephala philippinensis
GCTTCAGGGCTCTGGCCACCAGTTTTCGCTTAAAAATAAACCAAAACTCCTAACAACGTAAACATTAATGCCCTCGAGGTTTCTGCCCCTGCCCAAGTGTTTGGAATTCATGGCTGTGAAGAGGCGGGGGGCACAAGGGAACGTGCCGTGATTCCTTTGGGAGCCAAGCCTAGTGCCCATGAGCAGGATAGAGTAGAAAATAGGAGTCATTAAGACCTGCAAGCTTTTTCTGCGCTTGAGAAAGGTATTTGGGTAAGGAAATGACTATGCAAACCAGTCTTTTTGATATTAGGTTTGCAAAACTGTGTGTTACCCTTGGGAAGCAAGATGTAACCTGTGGGTTAGCAAGTTTGTGACTCCAGTAAAAACACAGGTTAAGACCCAGAGGAGAAGATTTGTCATTTAATTTTTCCTGGAGAATATTCCCACGACAAGCACAGAAATAGTGGAATTTGATCTTTACTGAAAATGTAAAGTGAATCTGTTTCAAAGTTCACTGAGGTCTGAGCTTTTTTGGTCCCATTCAAACACCACTAGAAAAGCAATGCTAAATAACATATGTATGGAGCTGGGGAAAAAAAGTAAGATTTTAAAATTGTGCTAACAGACTGCAGTGCAAATAACGAGACACGAGGCCTAATCATTAAGTGTTCCTTAGAGTAAAACTTATAGTTTGTTTACTTTTCTGACAAAAATGATAATAATTAACTTCTATTGCAGATGATCTTCAATGCTGATGAGGCCCACAACATAGTTAAAGAGGTATGCTTTAAATAACAGCTGTATTTTAAAGAAATTCTTTACCATACCTTGCACTGTAGTGAAAGCAGTTATTTTCCTTAACCATACAGATAAATACAAAATTATATAGAATTAGTATTTATATAAAGACAGTGTTTAATTTGGAGCTGCTTTAAGCTTCATCTAATTGCTGTCTTCGCCTACCTAAAGAGCAGAAGGTAGATAGGAGGAGAGCCAGACTTGCATTACAGTGGAAAGAGTTGGGGTGACAGTCACAAGCTGCAAGGGAAATTCACTCTAATTTATTTTTTCCCCTATATCCAGCTAGAGAGAAACTAATCACTGGAGAGGTTGCAGGGAGAGCTTGTGGAGTCTCCATCCTTAGGGATTTTTAAAACTTGACTGGACAAGGCTTTGAACAATGTTATCAGACTTGGAAGTTAGCCTTGGCATGTGTGGGAGGTTACACTCTATGAGCTCCTTGTTCTAGCTTTTAAAAACCATTTTTTACAGAGAAAGAACAGGCTGAAAGTGAGCAGCCTGATAGTCTAAATTAAATGCCTAGTAACTAGAAAGTGATTAATGAGGAGCCTGGGGCTTACAGACGCTCTCAGGTTTTTCAGGGAAATAGTGTTTTGAGACAGGTGTTTCCAGAGGGGCTCTGCAGGTCCTTTCCCACCTGCGTTTTGAAGCTGCTCCAGTACACAGCAGCAAGCTCCTGGATGTCAGATAAACAACAATTCAGCCCTTTATGTAACTGTCCCTGCCTTGTAAAGCCAAATACGGTGTGACACAGTCTCCAGACACTGGGAGTAAAGCCAAGTGTTTCTGCCTCTGATTGGAAGCTTAACCAGGGCCAAGGAGCTCCAGCACTGGATACATTTCTGGAAGGACCACAATCCCTGAGGGGGTCTTGTCCCTCTTCTGTCTCCCATTGTGTTTTGTGAATGTTTGTTTCCACTGGCTACTTTGGCCAGCTTTGTACAATGTGGTCAGAATTAACTGGGCTTTTCAAAATCTGGGACACAGGTCTCTTACCCAGCCTGTTAGTGGGGGATTAGTGCACAGGATACATCTCACTGAATCAGACGAGATCACAGTATTATTTCCCTCACCTTTTCCAGGTGTGTGTTTCTTAAGGAAATTCCTCAACTTTAAGAAGTATCCATCAGCACATAATTCTGAATTTCTTAGGAGCAGAGAATGCAGTTTAAGAGTTACGGTTTGAGAGAAGGATTTATGTTCAATCATTTTAAGTTTAATCAAGGGTTGGCCAATCTGTAGCTGTGGGAGAATACGCAATTTTCAAGCAGTTCAGATGTTTCTTGTGCTGCTAGATACGACCCTTGAGTATCTCTCAGATCTTACCCATCTTTTAAGCAGGGATGTGCATTTCACTGTTGTCACTGTTGCTCTGAAAGCTTTGGAATCTTGCTGAAAGGTTGGCCAGCCCAAGATGATATTAGTGATTTGAGTAGTGCCATCCCCATTACAGGAGCTCCTGAAAGCCAAGCTGGAGCAGGCAGTCATTAAGAACAGTGTTAGGATTTTCACTGGTAAATAGATCCATTCACTTGTATCCAAAGCATATGGCTGAGGCCTTTCCTGCAAGAAATGTTTAGTCAGAGCCTCGTTTTTATTCCTGTGATATTGTGATAAATATGTACTAAAAATAAATTTCCAAGAAGGGTCATTTGATTTCCCTTTCAGCAGCTGATACTGGATGAGCCTGAGTGATTTAAAGTAATCTAATTGCCAGAAAAAAATTCCTCAGATTATGCAAAACACTTTAAAACTCTAGATTTTGAAGTATGTTTACTGTAACTGTTTTTCCCCTCTGTTTTAGTGCATAGAAAGTGTTTTAGGCAAGGCGGATTATAATCACAACAAAGTCAACCAATGGACTGCTGCTATAGTAGAACAGTCGCTGACACATCTGGTGAAACTTGGGAAAACCTATAAGTACATTGGTAAGTACAAGCAGCTGTACTTGTACCACAGGCAGTCACAATAAATAATTGCTGAAAGGTTCAGGGGAATCCTGTAAACAAAGCAGAACAGGCACCTGAACTCTTCTGTTACACAGATTTTTAGTAATATCTGTGGTAAAGCTGTGGCAGTTTTACCTGGGCTGAGCATGCTGGCAACACTTAACACAGATTATATTTTACATGGTCTTTCCTGATTGTCAAGCAACCCCAAGAAAATTATATCAACCTTTTAGAATCAGTTTGGGCAAAAATTGCTATCTTAAATAAAATTTTCAGTCAGATTAAGCCTCCTATAAATACAAACATCTGGAAGACTTTAGTCCTTTATGCAAAGTCATGTCCCATTATATTTATGTGTACACCTGTGGAAGGAAAAAGGTAAATAAAAAAGTTTAACCCGCTTTGGTCGTTTTTTGGAGTGCTGATGTAATAGCAAGTCTTTGCACTCTGTTCTGTTTTGAAAGTCTTGGACTCAGGTTGTCAGTGGTTTTATGACCATCTCAGGTCAGTCTAGAAAAGCTGCACATTACTGGAGTGTGGTTTCAGAGAGGGGTCAACAAGTATTTTTGGGAAAAAACTCTATCAAGTGTGACTTCTGCTGTACCTGTGAGGACATCACCTGCAATCCCAATTTGAGAGTCACAAGCCATATCTAAGTAGTTTAAAAGATAAAAACCATAATTCTATTAGCAAGTGTTTTGCTGAAGCCATTGACTTCATGCAAGTAAAAATAATGATGAAATGAGTAACAAGTTCTTGAGGAAAATACTGGAGGCAAAGAGGTTGTCAGAAAAGGTTTTGTCTTAGCTGAATGCCACGTGCCAGCCCTTTGAAAATGTGATACTGGCTTGAGTTTGTAAATGCTGAGTGATTCACCTCTTCTGCTTTAATAATTAATTCCCCGACTTTATGATTGTATCTTGCAGTTACCTGTGCAGTGATGCAGAGGAGTGGAGCTGGTCTCCACACAGCAAGCTCATGCTTCTGGGATACCACAACTGATGGTAAGTTTCCCCATCTGAACAGAACATTTGTAGTAAGAGAAATGTTACTTCTTGCTCAGTTGTAGTAGTTGGGTTGAACATTTTCAGGAGTGGCTGTGGAAGCAGTAACTTTCAGGATGAGATGCTTGTTTACAATCCCAGCAGAAATGTTACCAGTCAGTGCCTGCATTAAGAGCAGTTGCTTTGTAAATTATGAGAAGCAGGAATAGAAAAGCCTTTCATTCTGAAACAACAGGCAAAACATTTTATCCTCTCAGCTGAAGAGGCACAAAATGTTGCTCACAGTAAATACGTATGGGTAGCCCTAAACATCTCTGCCTGCTCTGAGGGCACAGCTACTTTGGAGGAGAAAAGAATTTAGTGAAAAATAGGAACAGTTTCAGTACGTGTGTCAGCTGCTTAAGTATCAGCCAGGCTTTGGATGTGTTGTATTGCTTCAAAATTAGTTCTAAACAGACTTTTTCACCGGTTGAGAATATCACAGGGAAACAAAGTAATTTCTTGTCTGTCACAGATTCAGAAAGGTCTTTTTAGAAGAGGGTGCAAGGTTTAAGTTTAAAAAAGAGAGAGCCTCAAAAAGTAAACCAATCTTAAAAAGAAACCATAATACGAATTTAAGTAAACAAATACAATTTAATCTTCCTGTTTCCTTCGCTTGTAAGGCATTGGCACAACAGAAGAGGAAAAATAACAGAAAGTAAATACACTGGGATATATTTGATCCAGTCCCTTTTCTGATTTCTTGTCTGATTGTCATGCCAACTTCAGTATGGGAATTTCAAGGATTTTTGCAAGTCCAGCTTTTAAAGAAAGATGCTGGAATGGTGTTTTCCTGTTAACTGTCTTAAGCATACAAGGCTTATGTTAGGTAGCAAACAGTGTATAAGTTAATGAAAATGTTTTGAGGAGTTTAGTCTTTTTATAGCCAAGATCACATATTACTATTTCCCTTAAATTGCCACTGAAATATTTGTACTAATCTGGCATAATATACACTGCAATAAAGTGACTGTAGTAAAGACAATGGAATTCTATTTTAATTTTGTAATAATCTCTTCCAGGAACCTGCACCGTGAGATGGGAAAACCGAACCATGAACTGCATTGTCAATGTGTTTGCTGTTGCTATCATCCTGTAGCTGACTGGAAGAGAAATAGAAGCAACACCGAAGCCTTTAAAAAAAAAAATCATCCTAACATATGGCTAAGTATTTCAAACTATTATTTGTTTCTGTATGAGGAGCATACAGAAGTTCTCTACAGAGAGCATACAGTCTAAGCCAGTTCTCATAGATTAGTTATCTGAAAGCTAGCAAAAGAAATTAAATATATATATGTATCTATCTAAAGAGAAAGTTTTAGTAATTTAAATATTTAGAAGTATGTTAATAAGAAGGTGCCACAAAGATCAGTAGAATTTATGTCAAAGCTAATATCAAAGATATTTTATTCCAGAGGAACAAAACACATCAAAAGAAATGTCAAAGGGCAGGCAAGACCTCTCAGGATTATGATGCCTTTGGGAACAAATTATGAACACCATTCAGAGTGGATATACTGTAAACAATACTGGTTCTCCATGCTTGATTAAACAAAGCAAACTCTCCCTTTGAATGCTGGTGCTTGTGAAATTGCATGAGCATCACTTTTTGGTCAAGCATGAATGTTTACACGGACACTAAATCCAGGTAAGCTTTTCCCCTGGAGGCAGAGGAGGACTTTGCTGGGACAGAGGTGAAATATACCCAGTCCTAGCAGAATCCTAATTTGTCTTCAAATGAAGAGCATAATATTTGTTAACAATTCAGGGAAGCATGCTGGGGATCTGACACCAGCCCTTAATTCATCACTTATAAATCTGAAAACATTCTGAAGGTACTTAAATTTGATTTTATTCCATGATTACAGAATTTGTGATGAGCACTTTATTGATTCCTCATGCAGTAGCCAGGAGCTAGGGCAATATGACTGCACCCGTACTCCAAGTAGGATTAAAGTGATCAGTGAGAAGGCACACACATTTCTAGAGGCTCTTGTTAGCTTTGAAAGCATTTATCAAAGTAACATATCTATTCTTTATAAGAGTTTTTCCTACGTTCTCTAAGTCTAGAATTGCATTTTAGTCCTGTGAAATAAAACAGTTAAGTTTTGAACACTAAGAGTTCCCCTCCTTTAAAGATTTATGCAAGTTCTTAACTTGGCTCATCTGATGAGTCTTAACTTGAAATATTCCACATGGAAGAAAAGCATTTGCACACCTGCAAGTATTTGCTGGATTGGGGCCTACATTTTTGTTGATAAATGCACAAATTATATGATAAAGAGATGTATCAATACCAAAAATGCCTAAATGATTGCTGCCACTAAGTGGCAGCTGCATTAAGTTGTTTTCTCAGATGCTGCTTAAGGATAGAATTTTTTGTTTATACTGTATGTCTTTGAAAGAGACTGGTAACTACCTAACAGCTACTGTAGGGCTGTTCTGAACTTTAAGAAATGAATATTAAAGCACTATTACGCAGTTTTGTTTGGTTTGGGTTGTTTTTCAGGTAACTGACTATTAGGGTATGAAACAAGTGTCTTGTGCGAAGAGCAAGCTAAAGAATATTTTGCTGCTTAAATTGTATCTATGTATAGCTAGTGTGACACTACAGAAGGAGCCCTGTGTATGTGTAGTTTACAATACTGTTCAAAATACTTTGCTTTGCAGACAAATAAAATTCTGCTTTTACCGAAGTGCAAGTAAAATTGATACTGTAATACTGCATTTGCCAAAGGCAAGTGTTGTGTGAACGTGTATGTGTATGTTGTACTGACCTTCAAATGCAGATTAATAATTAAGCATTATTTTGGTTAGGACAGAAATTTCTGAATTAGGTTCCAGCATCCAAGAGCCAAATCGTGGAACTGACAAAAATACATTCGTTTCGCTGATATTTGGGATTGTGCAATGTGAAAAAATAAGTGGGGTAGCAACTGGAAAAAGGTTTGGTATGATCAATATGGTTAAAGAAGTGAGTGAGTAAAAACAGTGGTGGCTGTTGTGCCCCTTTCATAGGTACTGAGGTGCAATGATCCGAAGAAATATTTCACATAGCCACTTGTAATCTCATTTGGTATTTTTGCTTTACTTGAAAACAAGATGCACTGAGTAAGACTATCAGTTTAATGAGGCTTGGTGAAGGTCCTCCTGCAGAAGAACCCAAGAAAATACTGCTTAATTATATGACTGTTTCATTTTTCTTTCTACCAAAAAAATAAAGTTTTGCCTTAGTTGTAGTTTTGCTGTGTGTTCTTGATCAATATAAAAAGTAACTGAGAAAAATATTCCTCTTACTTCCCTTCACTCGTATACAACAGTGAGAACTTGGGAAATACACTGAAGCTGCATTTTAGAGATAAGACCTTGTCAAACTCCTGTTCCAGGCTTGGCCTAATTTCTTACACTTCTGGTCTACTCAGTACTCAGACCTCTTTTTCCTACTGCGAGTTAAAGCTTTTTTACTACAGAAAGATTATTATGAAACTCTGGGGAAAGTATTTTCATTCTGCATCATGTCCTAGTAAACTTTACTTGTTTTCCATCTTTCTTTTCCCCATCCTCTGTGGTACAAAGAGCTACTTTTAACTCTCCTAACAAATGTTGAACATTATCTGCTTTTCCAAGTAGTTCATTTCAAGGATAAATCTATGAATTGCGGACTATGAAAGCTCACAACATTTCACTGGTATTTTCTATCAATACATATTTTCTTTGTTGTGGTAATCAGGGGTATGAGTTATGGTTAACAGTGGGGGTCTTATTAAGGGGACAGAAGGGTTTGTATTAAGGTACAGCCCGTGTACATGGAGCTGTGTGTTCCCATGTATGATTTCATGATGAAAGACACCTGCTGTTCTTCCCACGCAGGTTTTGTTAATGTAAACAGAGAAGTGTGGAAGTAAGGGAGCAGATTTGTTACTTTCCTTCTCATTGCCTGCCAGGCGTCTGCCAGTAGCTCGTTACCTTTCTGATGGCTGTGATCCTGTTACACTCGATCTGTGCCACCAGCACAAAGTCTGGTGTGTTCAACTCAGATTCATGCAATCTAAAGCACTTCACAGAAGCCACTGAAATCCCAGCTTGCAGCTAGGCCATGTGGAGCTGGATGTGAATGTCAGCACACTGATACTTTAAATATACTATAAAAGAGCATATTAGCTCCTGGTAGCCTGTATGCACCAGTACAGTGGCTGCCATATAGAGGCAGATAAGGTTTGTTCCAATACAGAGAGCAGTTCCTGTAATGAGCAATTCTTACCTGATTATTGGGATGTGCCTTGCTGCCTCCTGTGCAGTCTGACCAGATCATTTTGTTCCCATTTGATTTGGAGAGGGATTTTTTAGCACAGTCACGGTGTGATACAAGCACAGAGCCAGTCTACACCCCCACCATAACATCCTGAGTCAGGAAGTTCTGTCTGTGTGCTACAGAACATTGCTAGCTCAAAGCCAGCACCAAGCTGCCTCTCAGGGAGTATCCGAGCTCAGATGTGATATTCTGTAAATGCAGCAATAAATGCAGTTGTACAGTGGCTCCAAAGCTGTGCAGTCACATTTATATTGTGCTGCCTGTGAGCTGCTCTGCCTGATGGGTCTATGCCAGGTAAGGGGTCTGTGGGCATTGGTTGTGTATGGAATGGTCTCTGCCTCCCCCCTCCTCAAAGAAAGCTGCAGCCAAGCACCACATGCCCACCAAGAGAGATTTTTCTACTTCAATAAATCTAAACCACCAATGAAACTGGAGGTTTTAGCTCACATGTTCCACCAAGCATCTGTTTTCAGACACAGGAAACATATGTGGCAGCAGCTTTATTTGTTACATAAAAGTTTTCTAAAAAGAAACAAGGTCGTGCTAGAGTGACAGCTGCAAACACCCCTGAAACTCCCATCCCACATCTGACCTAAAATGACTTGAAAAGGGGAGTAGGAGTCACAGAAGCATTTCCCTGGTCATTATGGTTTGTGCCAGGCACTGACTGTTATCCTCATGCAAAGGAGCAACCAGGGTCACAGAGCACAAATACTTGAAGCAAAAGAGGTGGAAAGGCAAGTTTTGTAGTGACACTACCGTTTTAAAATTTTACAGTTCTACCATATTTATAAATTAATGACAAAATTTGTAATCCATGCTTATGTGGCTTCACAGCATAGTGAGCACAGAGTTTAGAACCAAAGCCATTAAAATCCCCCCTCCAGAGGCAAAGGTGGTGAGATGGACTTAACTGGCTCAGCTGCAACACTTCAAGGAGTTCAAACTTCTTTCTAATCAGCAGGTTCTCATAGGCCTAAATTGGATGTAATTAAAATGATTTCTGAACAGCGCCTCCTAGAGTATGAAACATCATTATCCTAACTGCAAAACATCCACATACGTGTAATCACCTTAGGAAGAAATGAAACACTCCCTATGATTTTGTGGAGTTTACTGCAGTTTTTGAGGCATCTGTTGTTCAGTGTTTATTCATGACCACCCGGGTAAAATTAGAGTTTGGGGGAAGGGTGATGAGTGAAATAAATCCTTATTTGACAAAAAGTAGTGTGATCTTTCTATAGAACTTTCATACACACACACATATATATTTCTAAGTATGTTCATGCCTTTTTATTTATCAATTTCCCTAACAATTTTGAGTCATACAGAGACAATTTTGTAAAATTTCATCTCTTGTTGCTTATTTTCACTTCACCCATGTCTAGGTATCAAGACAAGGACTCCAACAGTGTTCATACAGACAAATATCCTGGCCAGAGATAATACAATTTAGATGTATTAGATGTATTTAGGTGTTAGCCATCAGAAATGAGAGGGTGAGGTAACAGCAAGGCTGTGGCTGCCTTTACTGGTGCTCACAGCACTCTGCTTGAAGCAGTCATGACTTTATCCAGCCTCAATAAATCTGGGGGCTTTTTTGCTGTGTGGGCTTCTACAGCAGCTGTTGAAAGTGGTCTGGAAAAATCTCACAAGAATCTACTGCAGGGTTTCAAGTGAGGTCATTTGTTAGTCTGAAATGTCTTCATGACTATATAAGAACCTCACAGATCAACGCTGTAAGAGCTGCACAGTGTTCATGCCTGAGTTAAATGTTTGAGGAAATTAATCTTGAACAGTAGGCACAGTTGTAGCTGGGTGGTCTGGTGATGTTGTGAGCAAATTATAGTTGCCTGTTTCATGGCACTCATTACAGGTGCTCTGAATGATAGCTGAGATGACTTTTTGTAGCGAAAATTTTACAAAAGTTGGCTTTCGAAAGAAAGGAATTGAGTAGCTTTAATTTAAGGTTTATATCTGGATCAGCTGAGGCTTAGGGATCACAGCTGAGATCTTCCAAGCTCATCTCTTCATAGCATTGCTTTGACATCATAAGCAACTTACACAGTTGCCTTAAGGGCATGTGTGTCTGTGCGAAGTTCAGGCTTCCTTTGGGTAACAACTGGAAAATGCATGCTTTCCAGTTTGGTCTCCAAGGGCTGCTCCACATGGAGCAAACCCAGACCTCTCTGAACAGGCAGTTCTGATGCTACTGGTTCCAGGGACAGAACAGGAGAGCAGTGGGGTGGCTGGTGTGGGGCCAGCCAAGGAGGAAATGCCCCAGATGAAGGATTAGATGTCGTAGCTATAGCACATAACAGAAATTCGTTACACAACAGCCAGGGGCAGTTATGGTTGTGCCATTCCTCTTGAAACCCATGTTTTCTGTGAAATTGTCACAGCCTCCAGGAAACATGAGGCTGCCAACTGCCTGTCTTTGCTGGCTGGCAGATACCCCACAGATGCTCTTCTTCCTTCCCCACTGGGAATTCCGGAGCCAGGGCCACAGCTGCAGCTGTGAGCTGGGCGTGACAGTCACCCGCCCACCTTCTGACTTGGGCTGTTTTGGTATTAGCTGTCAGGCCCAGTAAAAGTAAGTTTTTGTACACATGCTTAACTACAGATATGACATAATATCAGCATTGCGACTGTTAAAAATGCCTTCCCTTGGGAAGAGACATGTCTGACATTCATGTATTAGACCACAAGTGTAATGATATCTATTGATACTGAAGAGGCTGGTGAATTAAAAATAAAGTTGGTGTTACATATTGCCAACCTCCTTCACCCACCCACTGCAGCTGGTCAAGGGGCTGTACAATCTCAGAAAAATTTGCATGATATTTTCTTTTTTACAAGCCAAACTTGAAACTGAGGAAAGCAAAGCAGAGAGGCAGCGTGAAGGGGCATGGAACACACCAACAGCTGAAACAGAAACTAAAGAAAGAATGGAGCTTCCAATTTACTTTTTATTTTCCACACTCCAACTCACAGAGCCAATCCTGAAATGCATCTGAATTTACAAAACCTGGTCTCTGTCCCTCGCTTTTTCAGTTCATTCCCTCAGCTCCTGTCTCATTTCTTTAGGAAAACAGATCAAACAAACCAACCTGTCTTGGAAACTGATCTTAAGCATTGCTCCAACTGTAGCCCCTGGAATGAGTGTTTCTGGTTCTCCAGGACAGTGGTAGCAGTAGCAGTAGCAGTAGTATTGTTATCCTCACAGTATTATTACTGTATCACCCACAAGCACTAAGTTTGGAACAATGCCCATCCATACTGGATGTTATTCAAACATAAAAGAAAATCCCAACTACAGTCTCAAAGCCATTCAGTTTGACTGTGGAGAGAAAACAGACATGGATGGACACAGGCAGTCCTAGGAACACAAAGAAGTAATATTGGACACTCCAAATTCAGTGGTCCTAGAAAGGAATTTGAGCTCAGCAGTTGTCTCAGGATGAGGACAGAGAAGAAGCTCTCTGAGGAAGATCATTGGTGAGCATGTTGGTGCTGACTGTTGGGAGCAACAACAACTGAGGGGTAGGGACTTTCCTACTTGGAAACTTTATTCACAGCATTGAGAGTCATACCGAGTTAGAAGTCAGACAGAAGAAAGTTTAACATGAAAATGGGAGAATCAACAATAGTATAAAATACTTTTTCATATATAGATGGAAGAGAAGAAAGGTTGGTGTTTGTATTAGCAAGAAATTGTTTCTATTAGTTTTTTAAAAGATGAGAGCATTCTTGAGTTGGGTGGGGAACAAGACAATGAGGTGAGAGGTTCCCTTTGTAGCTTGTGTGACATTTACAAGATATGCAAAGTCCTGGGCAGCCTTTCCCATAAACGCTTTCCTCAGCAGGAGTAAATACCTACTTGGCATGTTTGCCAGCTTGCCCTGCCAGTGTTTTCTCTGCTGATACCATTCCTTACGAGGTTACAAAGTGCAAAAGCTGTCCCCATTAGCTGGCAATGAAGAGTGTTTTCATCCTTTGGTAGGGGAAGACCCAGCAGTTCAAGGAAAGTAAAGGGCTGTGGACATTACCTAAATAAGGAGGGAACATCTGTTACTTCTAAAGGGGAAGTGGCATCTTAATGGGTTACAGCTTAGTCTTTGCAAATGACTTGAAAGTGACATGATGACTTTCATAATTTTCTTGGGTTTGGGGCTGGTTTCTGTTGCTTACATAAATGCAAGTGTGCCTGGTAAATTTTCCTAGTTATCAGTTGCCTGTATCTGTCACCCTGTGACTAAGTCTGAGAAATGCACATTTTTTATGCAGCGTGAACAGTTGGGGGATGCTGGTTTTTTCTACCCAGTCTCACAAGCTCAGACTCATACAGTGTCTGCCATCATGTCAGCCATACCCTGGGCTGCATCAGCAGCAGCGTGGGCAGAGGGGAGGCAGGGGATTCAGCCCCTCTGCTCTGCTTTGGTAAGACCCCACCTGCAGTGCTGCATCCAGCTCTGAGGTCCCAGGAAGGAAAGGGAAGCACAGGAAGGACATCGACCTTGAAGAGAGGCCAGAGGAAGCCACCAAGATGATCAGGGGGATGGAGCACCTCTGCTATGAGGAAAGGCTGAGAGAATTAGGATTGTTCAGCTTTTGGAGGAGAAGGCTTTGGGGTGACTTAATTGTGGCCTTCCAGTACCCAAGGGAGCTGAAAAGAAAGATGGAGCAAGAAAGACTCTTTAAAAGAGCCTGGAGTGACAGGACAAGAGGGAATGGGCTCAAACTGAAAGAGAGTAGGTTTAGATTAGATATTAGGGAGGAACTCTTTACTGTGAGGGTGGTAAGACATTGGGGCAAGTTGTCAGAGAAGCTATGGCTGCCCCATCCCTGGTAGTATTCAAGGCAAGGCTGGACTGAGCAACCTGGTCCAGTGAAACTTGTCCCTGCCCATGACAGAATGGTTGGAATGAGATGATTTTCAAGGTCCCCTTCCAACCCAAACCATTCTATGATTCTGTGATCATCTGCCTTCAAGATCTCTCCCCAAATGTTGCTACAAAGATCTCCTCTCTGATTTGTCACTGCCACCTGTATGCTGCTCGCTCACAGTTAACCACCCCACCCCATGGGAGGTTTTAGAGCATAAAGCACTTACAGAGGGCAGCAGTGCATAAAGGGTTTTAATAGGATATTGTCTTATTGCAGGCTATAAACAAGGAACAGTGGGAAATGTCGTAAATACACTGACATATTGGCCCTGCACTGCACTGCTCAGGCCAACACTCACGTCACTGTGGTTACCCAGGAGGACAGCTTGGGGAGTTCAGAGTGCCTCCTTGGGGAGTTCAGAGTGCCTCAGTGGGGACAAGCTGCTGGAATGCCCCAGGCAGTGATGTGAGGCCACACAACACATAAACCTGCAGTCCCCAGATAGTCACTTCATTCAATATTTTGGCTTTTACAGTGGTACCAGCTGGTTGTCTGACAGATTAATGCAAATACAGGCACTGGGACATTCATTAAATTACCAACAACAATTACTAACTTGAGGTAAGATTCCCTGGCTATGTTTGCAAAACAGAATTAACTGCCTGCCTCAGAGGATGTGAAATGGCAGGGAAATGGCTCACTTCCAGGTGCAGCAACAACTGTGGCAGAGATCATAATCTTCAGAGGTTTCCTATAAAACGAATACAAGCTGATACTGGGAAACTGAGCATCAGTTAGTCCTCTGTATGCAGAATTTCACTGCAACTCATGTTGCTTTCCTTTACACACTGTTTTTATCATTGTTTCCTTTGGCTTGTAGCAACGGGTCTTTGCTATCAAGTCCTTAATTTATGCATGTGAGATGAACAAGAGTGATGGACAATGATCCACATATTTTTACTTAACCATTTGCAGCCTTATTACAGTGAGAGTATTGCATGAATTTCTAACAGTTGTTGAGAGAAACTTTCATAATTTTGAGTCAGAAAATGGCTGCTCACAAGCTGCAGGGTTCTTTTTCTGCCTCCTCAGGGGAATTTGCTTTAGAAAGTGTTTCTCACAGTTGGTTTGCAGTCTTTGTTGATTATTTCCTTTCTGTCGTCTGAGCAAGGGTAAGGTCTCAGAGGTCTTGAGTGAATTCACCACCTGAAAATAGGCTTGAGCTAGCACTGGTTGCCTCAGACAAAAGGGATGTATGAGAAAAAAGCAGGGAGGGTGATAAAACCTCAGCAGCAATTGTCTTCATCAACTGTTCTTCGGAACTAGTCCAGCCTCGGGGCATCCTGCAGGGATGTTCACTCACGCCCTGGCTCCATGGCATTGCGGGGTAGAAAACTTTGGTCTATAGAGGCGAAGAGTCTGTGATATGAAATTGGACAATTTCTGTCCCAAAATGCTCTGCTATTCACACTGGTACTGACAGCTGCATTTTGCCCTGTTAACTGCGAAGAGATTATGGCAATTACCTTGTTCCAGTTCCTCCCTATGCCATTCATGCATCCAGGAAAATTCCATCTGAATTTCCTCAGTGCTCTCCATCATTCAAAGAGAATCTTACAGAGCCACAGTGCAGATCCCTGACCTTTGCACGGCCCAGTCTAACTCACAGGAGTGTGAAAAGACAAAACCAACACAGGAAGCATCTACGTTTTACTTTAAAGGTGATTTGGCCAAACATGTCTCTGCAATTTGTTTGTTGCAAAGCTCATAAAACTTACAGTGAATTTGCATATTTTCTGGTCTTAAACCCAGCTGACCTACAAGTTACTTGCAGGACACTTCCCTTTGTAGATTGCTTCCAGAATAAGAAAACATCCCTTCCAAGGGGTGGAGATGGTTTGATTCCCCCTTCAATGGCCTTTCCTTCCTACATCCCTTAGTCCCTCTATGATAATGATTTGCAAGGTGGCTCAGTATTTTGGGGGGCAGTGAGGTGGTTTTTTTGGCCACGTCCCTCATTTCTGAACAATGAAAATGAAATAAAGGTCAAATGCAGGGCTTTTTTTACAGGATAAATGTACAAAAATTGACTCACACTCACTGAAAATCTAGAATACAGCAGCTCAAAAATTTCTTTCATTTTAGAATTTAACATTAAAATCATTAAGCAGAAGGAGAAAATACTGTTGGAGAGGTCCAAAGCAGTCTGGTTTGGAAATCCAGAGTTGGCTACAGCTCTGGTCTGTTTGTAGGGACGGGGGAGGTTGCAGCAGAACCATGTTTTGTGAGATGCGCACTGCAGTGGTTGGAGCTCGGGGTGAAGCCCTCTTGCCTCTCCCTGAACTTGCATTTGGTACAAGCACCAAAAACACTGGCAAAAACATCATGAGAGCTGGATATTTGGAGGAAATTTGCAGAGACTGGGAGAAGGAAGGAATGGGCAAGTGAAGCTGGGGCAGCACAAATTGGTAGAAGAAATGAACAGAGGGAAATCGGCGGTAGCTGTCTGAGCAGCAAGGCACCAGTTTTCCAGGCAGAAGAGTGCCAGTGGAAAGGGAGGGAAAGGGGCCAGCAGAGGTGCAGAATGAGACTGGAAAGCATTTGTAATCTTTCAGCAAGTCTTTCAACGATTTTCACTCCACCGTGATTAATTTTGCTGTTAGTCTGGGCTGGTTTGTGTGTGGTGAATGTAAATGAGACCACTAGGTTGTTAAAGTCTGTATCCAATGCAAAAGTGAACGTCTGGTTCATGACAAGTAAATACTCTGGCTTATGTCTGTGCAACTGATGCTGTGTTACACAGTCAGGCATAAGGATCTTGATCTTGCCAACGCTTACAACTGTAGCATCTTAATGTATGCTCCTAAATTCCTTCAAGCATATATAACTATGTGTTAGGACACTTGGTTCTGAATTCTACAAAGAACTCACTGAAAGATGAAAAAATATAAGCAGTCAGCATTAACTTGCTAAGAGTACTCCAAAAAAGAGCAGGATCCTCAGAAAAAGTGCCATAAAGAGACCCTAATATTATTTCTTTTTGTTCAAAAACACCTTGTGTTTCACAGACAGCTTTTTGGGTTGGTTTTTTTTTCTGTTTCTCATTTGGTTTAACCCACCATTTGAGAACTGAAAGGCAGAAAATCCCCACCCAGCAGGGAAAGTCTTACAAGACTTCGAAGAGGAAGGTCTATTTTTCAACTAGTGTGGTTTCCCACCAAGCACAGTAGCACTTTCATTGTAGGCTAAAACTTAGGAACACTTGGATTTCATTTGCCCATATTAACACTTTGCAAGTAGGGAGCAGAGAAGGAAGTGGGGCTAGATGAGACCCAGTCATATCAAGTTCTTGCTTGAATACATTATCTGAGGATGGTCCAGTTCCATGTCCTCTCCAAAGCCCCCTTCCAGTTTCCAAAGCCAAGATGAGGCCAACAGGAGCCAGAGCTGCCCAGCACCCCAGAGGGTCACAGTCTTTAAATGTAGGACTAATTACAATGGATTGGAGAGTGAGGATATTGATGAATTAATTAACTGCTTATTTCAGATGCCTACATAGGGGAAGACAGAGAAAATATTATATGAGAAGGGAAGGAAAACATCCTAGGCTGAGGCCATAAGTGACACCAACTTTTCTATCCAGTCACTTTGAATTGAACTCCTAATTGCTTCCATTAGTTGAAACAGTTATTTTAATAACCCAACAACTGGCTTTTCTTGCCCTCAGCAGAAAAAAGAAAAATTTGTCATTTGAGTAGATAATTTTTTGGAACTGAAGCATAGATCTGACTTCAATCCACTTTGTAAACTCAGGTTCAGTGTAAGTTCAACAGTGTGTGACAGCTTGCTGCCAGTGAAGCACAGTATCTCATCTACTTTGGCTCCCAACAAATCAGGAGCTTAGTAAGAGGGAAGGAAGAGTTTTGTTGTGGCAATTGACCCTCATCAATGAAATATGGAGCTCCCTCAAGTCCTGCCTTCAGCCGTTCAGTGCCATCCCTCTTGTGCTGCTTCTCTCCATGGCTCACAGAGCAGCCCTGGGACAGCCCTGACTTTCAGAAAACCTTGCTGGGGCTCCTGCAGCACGGTGCTGGTGCCCGAAAGCCTTGACAAAACTGCTGAGTACCGTGTGCAGTGTCTGACACAAAGGTGAGAGGCCACCCCTTATTTCCTGGCAGCCCTTTGGAATCAGCAACTTAACAGCAAAAGCACCAGTTTATTGTGAAAGTGACCCTTTCCCCATCCCTGGGAGAAAATCCCCAAATACACAGAAGGAGGAATTTTTCAGCCAGAAGCCCAGCTGAAAGCACTGGTCAGATTGCAAGCAGTGGCATTTGGCCACAAAAAAGGACTGTCCTTGAAGCTCACCTGGAGCCCACTGCCCTTAGGACTCAGCCTTAGCCTTAGTTTGTTTCTTATGTTTGTATTTCAGTGCTATCTATTTCACTGTTGTATCCTAGGTTTAAGAATATATTCATATTCAGACCATGACTGATTCATGCATGGCTGGCTATTTTAGCAGGATTTAATATAACAAACTTTTGAAAAAACCTGAGAAACTCTCACTTATTCTTTTATATATTTTAGGAAGACAATGATTTATTAACAAACACAGAATTACTTTCTGTGAGTTCAAGGTGACAAACAAGCCCTGGTGCAAGTTTGCAGCTGATCAGAGAATGTCTCTGTGACTGTCTGATGAAAGATCCCTGTTGTTTTAAGAATAAACATGGAAATATTTAAAAAATTAATGGTGAATTAAAATACACCCCTCCAAGACTCTTCTTATGATAAATATGCTGTCTCCACATGACCCCTTGCAATTCCTCTTTGCCCACTTTCTAAGATTATAAAAGCCTGATCACATTTCCATTAAAATCAAGTGCAAATATTTCAATGCTCCTTGCACAGGATGAGACCCTTATTATCTTCCAGTAGCAATATTTTTCACTCCACAGAAGTTTCTTTGGCTATACGTATGTTCTATTCTGATTTAATAGGTGTGTTTCAGACAGAATTTTGTGAATTTGAAACTGGCCCTTCTGAGGGAAAGAACTGTAAAATTCCCCACCATGAGCTGATCTTTGCTAACATTCATTGGTAACTGATATTAATAAATAGGAAGTGGTAGGCTTTCTTTCTGAAGCAGCACTCAGAGCCTGGACAGCATTTTAAAATGCTTTAAAGGGAGAACACATCCTGTCTGGCAAACTGAGGTGCAAAATACGCTACATGCAACCAGATGGCTGCACAAGCTTGTCTGAAATTGCAGAAGGAGACCAACATTTCTTCCGTGGCTGCAAGAACCTGCCAGGAAGGTCTTGTGCTGTGCAGGAGCTACTGCAGGGCTTGGCTGGAGTTTAAAAGTCACTAAGCAGGCAGCTGGGACCAACAGAAGACATGGTATACTAAACTGTGGAGTTTTCAAGACTTTTTGCACTTGCTTTTTCAATTTTTTTACCTATGCTGCTGGTTTTAATACTTTTTTTCCCCCTCTCTTGCCAGTAGTAAAAGTTTTGGTTCCCTTTTTTTGTTTTTGAGAACCTGCTACCTGTGTACACACAGAAGCACTACGCTGTGCATGGGGGTCTTGTGCACATCAGAAACTTTATTCATAACCATTCCATAACTGTGAATAAAGTGACCATTGCTTTCCCAAACCTGTTTCACCATCAAAGAGGAACAGCTGAGCAGTAGGGCCAAAAGCACTGTTTGCATTTACAAGTGCTTCAGAAAATACCCATTTAATCATTCAGCAACAGCTTTTCTCAGCCTTGAAAACCAGAAATGGCAGTATTGAAAACACAAAACCTCTTCTTGTACGGATGTCTGCACCGTGAGCCTGAAGATGTGAAACCAAGGGTGTTCAAAGCAGCCGGGAAATGACTTGCACGCCAGGTGCAGGACTTGGATTGAATCCGATCTTCTCATCCCTCTGCAGCTGGGGTGGTTCTCAGAAACCCAGGTGGTTCCTTTCCAGTTCTCCATTTTCCTGAGGAGCAGCAGTTTCTTTTCAGCTGCATGTTGCAGCTCTCTCTTGGAGAGGATGTCTCCTCTCTCTCTCGGAGAGGATGTTTAAGGCTTATGTTGGAAGTCTGGAAGGTGATGGTCTGCAAAGGAGTTTTCCTCTTGTAAGGAACTAACTTTCCCTGTCACCCTTTTCCAAACTCCCCTTGTTCCAGGGACTGGCTGCAGCCAGGATAAGCTGTCTCCTAACAGCAAGCATTATGCTAGAATGCTTTATTGTTTGATAGCACTAAGCTTTATGAGTGTGAATTGGCTCCCAAAAGCTTATGGCAGCCTTCACTCTTCAGCAGTCATGGCAAATAATAGAAGGATAAAGGCAATTAATTGAGGGGAAATCCCCTCACACAGACAAAGAAAACAGATTTCTACTAAATAGCCAGCACATGGAGGGCAGTGAAAACTTCCCTGAGGCAAAACTTGACTCTTTTGCTCTACCACTGAGCCAAAATAATTCCCGAGAAGCAAAGGGACTTGCATTAGTGTAGCTGAAATTTACAAGCTGGGCTGTCCTTCCCAGACTCCAAACAGAAAAACAGAGTCAGTCTTTAGACCTTGTATTTAATGACTCCCACATGCTTGGGAGTTAGAAATTTTCTTTGTTAAAAATGAAGTGTACTCCTCGTGGGTCAGCTTCTGAGTTGCTGATGCTCTGCTTGTTGAGTGTGTCAGCCAGGCCCTCAGGGCCACAGAGAAAAACACCTATTCTGGAGCTGTCAAGGAAACAAAAATATGGTCAGAAGCTAGGTATGGAGCAGCAGGATACTCTCCATGAAAATCATTTTTATGTTCTATAGATGCAAGGTGTTTTCCCAATTACACGAACTGAAGTAGAACTGGATGTCTATCCCTTAAACCTTATAACCCCTTAAAACTTATTGCTGCTTCTAAAACAAATGCTGGACTAAATCTCAGCTCAGCCTAAGTCAGTGAAGACAGGTTTATTGACCTCAATGTATCAAAGAAATAGAGCTTCAAAGATCTTACAGCACAAATTCTTGAGAGGAGCTGTTCTGGTCTTTTCCTGCAAATTTTGGGTGGTTAGCTAAATGTCATCCATATTCAGGTTTGGTTTTTAGAAGTAAAAAGATTTTTTGGAGGTATTTAGACACCACCTGATATTCCTGTCTACTTCAGCTGGAAGAATAGAGTTAGTTTTTTCCTAAATCTTCTGCTAGTGATTAGACACTCCAAGAAGTATCTTGTGAAAAAGGAATTATTTTTTTAAAAATTATAGGTGAAAACAATGTGGTCAAGATCATAGATCATGTCCATGGCTGAAAAAAGAATAGAAGATACCTGGAGATAGGTAGAAAAAAAAATAACTCCTCAAATTTTATCAGCCAAAGGAATTAGATTGTGCTGTATGGTGTATATGGCCATTAAACAGAGGAAGTCCACAGACACTAGAAATTTGCACAGGTTTACCCAGGATGCTTCTCTGCAATCGTTTTGAACTCATTTTCCCAGTTAGGTCTGCCATACAAGGTTTTCTGTTTCAGTCCTGTAATCACATCTTTCTCTTCTTCGTGATGCACTACGAAGTGAGTGGCCTGTGGGAAGGGAAACCCAAAGGACAGTTAAATACTGCAGCACTGTGTTCTGGTTCAAAAATAATGATGTCAGTACTCATTGAACTATTTCCCTAATGAGATTATGGAATTTACGGTGTTTTGCAAGGAGAGCTAAGATTGATGAAATCAATCAGTGTCAATCCCTTCCTTCTCCCCAGACTGGGTGATCTCAAGATTTAAAGACAGGAGACACTGAACCAGGCAATTAACTGTGGGAGTTTTTTGCAATGAACTGGTTTAGTCTAAGAACTCTAAAATAGGGCTGCAAATAAATAAAAAAAACCTTTCCCTTCAGATACAATAACGCTACTCCCTGAAATCCTGCCAGTTTGTTCCCTGGAAAGTTTGATCCATATGAGGAGGTCTTGCCTGTGTAACTTCCAGCTAGACCAGCTAAGTTAAGTAAAGCAAGGAAGAGAAGACATGGTTAAAGGTTAAGTTCAGGACTTACAGAGTTCTGCAGCCCTTTTATATGAGACAACAAAAGTTCCAGGTAACTTTATCCCCAAGGAAAAAATTGTGGGACTTTTCTTCTTTCCTTTCTGTTTTTTTGACATTTCATGTGTGATAACTTCCTGGCTGCTCCCCCTCCCTGTTGGTCTAGCTGAGCTACAGCACTTTGGACACATGGTGAATTTTGCAATGGTGAGATAAAAGTAATGTAAAACATCACTAAAAGTAACAGAGTGAAAGCCTTTCCTGACTCAATCAGACATTCTCAAGTGTCTGCTCCTTTGCATCCCCGCAGCAACCCGCCAGCACAGGAGCAGACAGAGGACTCATGAGTCCTGAAACATATATGCTGCTACTGTTCAAACTTTGTGCATTGGCCTCCCTGGTCCCCAAAGCTCTTAATTACATGCTTTAGGCAGCACCAGCTGTTTTAGAGACAAGTGCATGGTCAGCTGAGGTTCCTCCTGTGAACAAAGCCTGCTTCTCACAGAGCACAGCCAGAGTAAACCAGAACAGCTAATCCCACATAACTTCTGATGGATAACACCTGTCTGTATTCAAAACCTCTGAGATCCAGGTGAATGCCCAGGATAAAAGCCCCTTTGAATGTTTATGAAAAGAGACTTGCTAACATTAGCCTCAGCTTTATGGCAGTGATATCCTCCACCGTGTGGTTACCTGAGTTTCATCCCAGCCTGTAAGGTAGATGTTATAGCTCAGAAAGTCTGCGTTATTCCTCTCCTGCATTTGAGCCTCCAGAGATTGCAAGAGGTCAGCAAACCATTCAAAGGCATGAGTGTCCCTGCAAAGCCAGTAAAAATAAATCTGGAAGAGACAAGAGTGAGCTGTCAGGGGATACACTTATGTTTTCTGGGTTTATGTCTGCTGACAGAGTGAGGATTATAGAGTTCTTGTAGAAAATGCCCTGAACACTTCAGTAGATGGGTAGGATGGTACTGAAGCTATTCAGGAATTTTGATTCTGGGAGGGTTATAAAGCTGAATGACTGACTTCAAGAACAAGGAAATATCTTTCTATTTCTCTTACACATTTTTATTTTGCAACTTTTCCCCACTTACCTCCTTGTAAAACAGTTTGTTAGGACATAAATAAATGATTTAGAGGTGAACTCTCTTTCTGTCTGCTGGCAGGCAAGATAAAGTAGGTAACAAAACCAGTTCTGTTCTCTGAATATGGCCATAACTGCAAAGTGTGACCCCACACCTCTGCTCAGGGAGTTTCCAGGGGCAGGAAGGGAGGGGAGGATGCTTCCACTGCTCTTCCACTGATGTCTTTGTGCTGGGGGAAGGAACACAGTGTTTCCCCAGGCTGTATTAGTGCCTTGAACTTTGTGTTTCTCAAGTAGATGAACACCATTTCCACTGCAGCTGGAAATTCCCAGGGCCAGAGTCAGGATTAGAATGTGTGATTTGGCTTGTAGGCTATTTCTTCTTTCATCACGATTTTGCTTTAGAGCCTCCTCCTTTCCTCCTGCTAACCTCGAGAGGCAACTGGACTCTTCTTTCTTTTGGGACTCACACATGCCTGGAGCCAGATCACCTTTGCAGTGCCTGTTTTGATTTAGGCCCGTGGACAGTTACAGGGGTTCTGGGAAAGAGGACACAATAAATACCTTCTTGAGCTTTAGGTTGGTGGCATCGTGGCAGTATTTGTACCAGACAGACTTGAGGACAGATGCAAAGGGGGTGACCCCTATTCCAGCTCCAACCAGCATCACAGTCTCATAACTGAACACGTCCTCACTCGCTGTTCCAAAGGGGCCATCCACAGCTATCCTGGAATTGAAAGGATGCTTATTAAATCAATAGTGAATATTTACTAACACCATGTAAAATAGCAGTAAAAAAGGTATTTGTCTGCTACAATGCATATTTGGACTGAATACTAGTCAGCAAAAGGAGAGGTGGAGTTGATAGAGAAAACTGTAAAGAGGCATCTAAGAGCCACATCTGTGTCACCATTCAAAGTTTGTATCACTGGTGCCATAAAATTGGTTAAACAAAATTTAAACTGTCATAGGTGTTTGTTGACTTTACCATGGAGACTCTTTGTACATACTTGGGCAACTTCCATGCCTCCTGGAATTCCTGTTTGTCACACCCACAGGCGTTGAACAAGCCTTCTGTCCAGTCTCCTACGATACGGACGTGAATGCTGAAGTAATCCTCTTCTGGAGCAGAAGTCAGTGTAAATGGATGCCATTCCAGTTTAGACACTGCTGGACATTTGACAAAAATGTATTGTCCAACCTCCATCTTGAAGCCTTTTTTCATCATCTGGAGCTCAATTGTCTTGAAGGGATGAATGACCACCTACAGTGAGAAAGGCAAGGGGAAAAAAAGGAAAAGAAAATGTCTGTGTTCATTAATCACTGATGTACCTCACCGATGCATCTACATCCACCATCACTAACATCACCCTCTGCTATAAGAACAAGGAAAGCTGGTGAAACTTTCTTCCCAGCAGAACTGAGAGTGAGCAACAGCACCTGGCAGGCAGATGAAAGCCTGCAGAGGATGCTGGAGTTTTGGTTGAAGTATTTTTTCACACCACACTTGCAGTCACTCCAAAGGGGAGAGGCCAGGCTGGCACATCTTGTAACACATCACCAGATCTGTGTGTGCACATTGTTAATTCCAGCTGGACCTTGCACATGGCACAGAGCACAGTGTTAATGGACCTGACTGTAAATATAGGGGCAAAAACGTAGGGCTATCCCACAGATATTGGAGAGGTAGTACCACTGGAAATGGGTATTTTCTTTTTGTATTTGGGTGGGACCTTGGCTATTCTTTAGCCAAGAATAAATAGAAGCAATATTCTAGAAGCAAGACCAGTAATTCTGTCACTATAATTTTTAATCCTAAAGTTTTTGGCCAAAATTATTTTCATTTTTCAAAACAGATTTGCAAGAGGGAGAATCAAGTCTCTCTGTCTGTTAATTTAGGTATTAATATTGGTGTTTAGGATTGTGAAGAAAATTATCTACCAACAGGGCACTAAATAGACACCATAGAAATAGAGTGTAGAATATCACAGCATATTTTGGTAAAATTACCAAAAGCACACTAATATTTAGGAGCCTTCCAGTGTGTCAGCATCATTACAGAGCATGGTAGAGACATCTAATATCATCCCCCAAACTCTGCTATGATTTGAACAGGGTGTGTCCTCAGGAGGCAGCACAGTGCCATGTGAGGAAATTATACTGGGAAAGTCCAGGATAGTTTTTGTACATCTGAACTTAGTGCTGTGCTCATTTGGCTGTCAGAATTTCAGAATCAGTGTTAATATCTCTGCAACACACCATGGGGAAAGGAAGCATTAGATTTGGGTGCATAAAATAAACATGCTCTAACTCATTTTCAGGGGTCATTTGTTCTGTGTCTTAAATTAGTCTCAAGTCTGTGGAATTTCTACATTGTGGAATTTTTCACCCAATACAAAGAAAATTCATTTCTTTGCTAAGATTCAGTCCTGTGCCTTAGCTAACTTCTTCTTGCTCACTTTTAGAGGCTACTTTTGGATGTATGATGTTGGCATCATGACAGCAGTCAGAACATTCCTTTCACTGATAACTTTGGCATGGAGGAGCCTGTGGCTTTGCTGCACCATTTGGAAAAGAAGGTGATGCTTTGCCTGGTGTTAAGCGCAGCATCAGCTCTCACCTTGGTGATAACAACCTTCTGCTGTGACCTCCAAAACCGCACCAGCCGCTCACACAGGTACAGAAACATGGGACCTACCACCCACTTCCATGTCTGTAAGCAGAAGAAAATAACTCAGATGATGAAGATCACCTTCCACTAGACCAGATGGCAATTTAGATCAAATCAAATCCTGGAAATTCTGTAAGCAGAGGTGAAGTTCAAGTAATCCATGTTCTTTATTAACCAGATTAGGGAACCCTTAAGATATATGACACCTTCAAAATTCTGGTCAGAGAGGGAATTTCTTTCTCCATTGAGAGTTGCAGCTGGCTTTTTAGTTTCTACTAGAGTTACAGTAAGGTATTTTCCTGTAAGCAATTTTGTCTCTGTCTAAAAAAGAATGTGACTAAGTGAAATGTGGAATAAAACTCTTAATGTATTATTGACTCAGGTCTGTATTACTGCAGGAAAAGATGTGGTTTTTGTTAACAGATCAGTCTGAAATGTGAAAGAAAAACCAGCCTAGTTAGTCAATAAAAGCTGAAGTTTCAATTTCACATTTCCGGGGTGTTATTTTCTGTTAATGATCATTAATCCATGAATTATGTTAAACTACTTATTATAAGAATTATAGCACTTTCTAGATATCTCCAGAAGCCATTACTTTCTGCAGTTTGCTTTTTGGATAAACAGTTCTCAGATACCAATTGCTCTTTTGCTTTGTCTGTCAATTGTGTTTATTTTACAGCACACTGAAAGTGTGTTGTCTGTCTGGAGTCTATTTCTGCTTATAAACCATTGTGTCAAAATCTATTGCTTCGTGCAAAGAAAGCTGGCATTGAAGAGTGCTGAGGGTTACGTATCTGTTTTTCTATGCAATTTAAGAAAAAAGAGCAAACAGTAAAGATTATCAATTGGATTTACACTCAAGACAGCTGTTCTTACCATAGGAGGATTTCCTGAAAACTGGGGGATTGGGCAAGCCTCATTCTTGCCCCATTGACTGAAGTTCTTGTAGCAAATCTCTGGATTATGTTCAGCCAGACTTTCAGCTGTCTGTCCCCGTACAATACGACTGGAAAAAAAGTAAAGATCATTAGGCAATTAAGTTAAAATGAAAGTATCTGTTCCTTACTGTTATTCTATTTATGTACTACTCTATTTATATGGAGTTGTCGACTTCCGCACTGCTATAGCTTTTATGTAGCTTTACTGCTCTAATCCACCCACAAAGTTACCATGAAAGAAATAAAAATGGGGAGGGAAGTTTGTGGGATGAAATCCTGATTTCAAGATTAGGTGAGGAACTGAGAGTTACATCCATTACCACTTTCAGGATGTGGTCACAGTTAGAAAACATCATTATTTTCGGAGTTACCCTGCTTTTTTCTTCAATTAAAAAAAAACAAAAAAAACCAACCTGACCAAAAGAAAAAAACAGAGAAAACAACCAAAAGACAAAACCTGGAATGGACAAGTAATCATTTTCCTACTGACCACTAAAAAGATTTTTTTCTGCTGTTTATTTTAGAAATTTGGGGATCCCTTTCCAACATACATTCTTCCTTTGGCCCTTCCTCTCCCTCTAAAGCTGTGGAGCAGCTGTTCAGGTGGTGTGAGTGAACACAGATGCTTTTGACACAAAGCAGCTATTGCAGCTATACCAGCTTGCATCAGCTGATTATCTGGCCTCTATACTCTCTCTATAAAATTTGGGGGTTTTTTGTTGGGTTTTTTCTGGTTGTTGTTGTTGTTGTTCATTTTATTATAAAGAATACTAACTGATCCAATACAGCTGTATTTCCAGTGGCAGAACTGGTGCTGAGAGGTAGTTTCAGTTTCAAGGGGCAAAAGTATATTCTGGTCTTATTCACTATTTCCTGCCTCTCCTTGGAGTTCTGCCAACCTCAGGATCTTAGTAGAAAAAATTCAGGTTAAGATCTGCTGAGTTTTCCCTGGAAACAGTCTGCTTCTGATCAGGCTCTTCAGTTTCATGCCAATATGATTCTTTGATATCTTCTCCCCACGACTTCTCTTTCTGCTTTTCTAGCTCAGTTTCTGTGGACTAGACTACATTTCTGATATTTTAAAAAAACCCCCATGGTATCTAAGCCATATGCATGCCTACCTTTGTGTGACAGATTTTTCAGAGTACTGTTACAAAACCTCTGCACAGTGTTGAGAGATAAGATATTGCTCATAGATATTACTAATGAACCTCTTCTTCATTAAATGTTTGATTAATATCCTGTCTGAAAAATAAAGGGAAGCAGTGACACTGTCCCAGGAGCATCACGAGTTGCAATTTGCAGGAGCATCAGCAGTTGCAGTTCACTTCCCCACTAATGACAACGGGTTCAGCTGAGCCGCCTCTGGGATGAGTTACGGGAACAGAAGGAGCCCATTTCCTCCACTGCCCACCCCATTGCTTAAGGGAAAGGGGGCCTGGGGGTTTTTGCCTTGCCCTGTGCTCAGTTCAAGGTTTGACAATGTCAGTATCCTGAGAAAGAAACAGAAAGAAAAAGCTTATTTCCCCTTTTTAGTCAGCGTAGATGCTGTTTCTAGTACTGTAATAAAGCTCTCAGCCTCATAATTACTTCTTTTTTGGCAGAAAGTTTTTCTTTAAGTTAAAAACAGAGTGAACTTCACCTCTGTACTCTCTCCTCTTTACATTTACTGTGATGGGAAATCTGGGACATTTGTCTGTGACATGCAGCTCATGCACAAAAAACATCAGTGCTACAAAAGTTCTGTAACAGCTTGTAACAGACAAGAATTATTGTAGAGTCAAAGAATCAAATCAAAGAATGGCTTTGGTTGGAAGGGACCTTAAAGATCATCCATTTCCAACCCCACTGCCATGGGCAGGGACACCTTTCACTAGACCAGGATGCTCAGAGCCCCATGAACCTGGCCTTGAACACTGCCAGGGATGGGGCATCCACCATTTCTCTGGAAAATTTGTTCCAGTGCCTCATCACCCTCACGGTAAAGAATTTCTTCCTAATATCTGATCTAAACCTACTCTCAGTTTGAAGCCATTCCCCCTTGTCCCGTCACTCTGTGCTCTTGTAAATAGCTCCTCTCCACCTTTCTTGAATCTGCCCCTTTGATGCTATCAATAACCTTTGGCTCAGCTTTCTGTATATACACAGATGTGTTTGCATAGATGTGTACGTGTGAGAGCCTTCTCTCCCCTGAGATAAACTGGCATTTATGCCTCTTCCTAATATGTTACTTTGAGACTGTCAGGTCATACTCATTCCATGACATCCATCTTTGCACACTTGAGATGCCTTCCATGAGTGTAACAAGCCCGTCTCATATTTCTCAGTGTATTTTCTCTGAACTCAAAATGTCATTATTGCCTTTAAGGCTAAATAAGTGAGGTCACTGAGTTCACACCCAGAAATCATCCTTCCCTCTACAGATGAGGATATTCCTATGTTTATCTGCTTCCAAAGCATAGCTGAACTTCACTGACAACCACTGCTTCCCAAACTCTTGCCTTTTCATTCCAGTACAATTAAAATGGTGGGAGTACAGTGGACATCAAAGTAAATAAAGTCAACTTTTATTAAATACATGCTCTTCACTGACCTCTAGAAAGAGCAATGCTTGCTTTCTAATAGCACTGGGTAGTAACTACTGGCAGGTCTGGACATTGTGTCAGTAGCGATACAATATTTGCCGCAGAAAACATGAAGCACTTGTTCTTTTCCTTCCACAGGTTTTGCTCAAACCCTCTCCTTGTTATGAAAGTTGGAATGGACAAATATGTTGGGGGTGACTCCCATCTTCCTTCTATTTTTATTCTTCCTTTTTTACTCTCATTTCTGTCTTTTTTATGGCACTAATGGACTGAAAGGAAGTGGTTTTGAATAGTCATTTTTTGCTGGGCATTTTTAAAGCACACTTTCTATTGCACGTAGGATTTCCTTTAAAATGTGCAGTGTAGTGTAATTATGAACTATTGAAATGTAGCTTGGATAACTGAGTCTTTTTCTTTATTCATCAGTTTTTTTGGTTTTATAAAATGGATCTAAAGTTCAGTTTTCTAAGTGCTAAAATTGTGTTAGTGTAGTGCTAAAACTGTTTCATTAGGTTTTCAGCTCTTTCAGAAGATACGGAATGAGGCAACAGCAGAAAAAGATGTTTGGCATTTGAAAGGTAGAAAACCTTACAAACGCCTATTTCTAAGTGGAAACAGCTAAAAATCTATTCTTAAATGCTGCTGATATTAGAATTTCATCCAAGCCTGAAACATAAATCTATATTACTATAGTTTTCATTTACCCAATAAAATTCTAGACTCTATGTCATTTTTATACTGAGATCCCCTCACATGCATGTGTGTGATGAAATTCCTTTTAGGAGAGAAAGGTAAATTAACAGTTAGAAAGAGAAACCTTGGAAAAGAACTTTACAATTAAGATATCAGAAGAAGTTGAATGCCAGTGAGCTTAAGTATGCCAAAGTCACATGAAACCTCCTGCATGTGGACATCTTGTTGCACGTGTCAGTCAGAGCGTCTTGGCTCTCAGAGCCTTTATTGACCCACCACTACCATCAAAAACAACTGCTGCTCAGTGACAGCAGCAGTCCCTACCACTCCTTATTATCTTAAATAAAGATTCAGTATTTATCAGATATTTCGTGATATGTGCAAATACTCACCCAGCACCGTGGATGACAAGGCCAATAAAGAAGATGACAAAGAGATGGTGGGTGTACCAAAATACTTCGAAATACGACCTCCGGATGGTTTTGGTGGATGAGGTGATGATGAGGATGAGGGCCAGCGTGATGACAACCCCAGTGATGCCAGCCAAGTATGTGAAAGCCACATATAAGCCCCCAACGGGATTCTGCGAAATAATTGCACACATTGGTCTAGGAGAAGGGTTGCACCAAAGCAGAGCCAGTTGAAACACCACTCACCAAACCCTTTACCTTGTTATAAGTCTAAGTCATCTGATGCCAAAATCCCACTTCATTTTTGTTGCACTGCAGATTTACCTTTACTAAGGTAATTGGAAGCAGAGAGAAAGGGTTTTTCGTGAATTAACACACCAAATATGGTTTCTTACCCTTCCATGGCTCAGCAAAACAGGTTTGGGGAAGGTGAATACACTTGCACAGCTCTGGTGTTAAGAGCTGGAGTCCTACATCCATATTTTGGGAGCTAAATAAAAACTCTCCTTTTCTCTGGTGTTGCACAGCAGTGGGACTCATAACTCGTGCAGAGTTTGGATGCTCAGTGCTCTTCTGAGGAGTAGGAAATTCCCTTCTTTCCTTTTTCCCCACTGACCAGATCTTAAGCCGCCCAACTTCAAAACTTTAGCCTTGATTTCTGTGCACCTTTCTGAGTGCCATATCTATCTAAGTCAGAACACGGCTTTACAAGGTATGTTTTTACATAATGTTTTAAAACTACTTTGAAATCCTCAGGTGAAAAAGTTTAAAGTACTACCAAAGCTCAGCAATGATGTTACCGGTAAATATAGAACGGATTCTACAAGGTTTTTCTGCAAGATGGCCCAAACCCAGACTGTAGACACCAGAAACAGGCACTCTGCTCAAATGGTCTTATATGATCATGATGCCTTATATTTTAACTTTTATATTTTTCAAATTCTGTATTCCCAGTGTGTAACTGCAGCGTCCTGTAGCCTGTGAGCTGCTGCTCTCTCATGCTGAGACAGACAGAACAAAGCCTCTCCAGGCTGCTCTCCAAGGACACCCAGCCCGGCCTAGGCCCAAAATGTGTAACCCAGCATCTTGAGAAGGGGGGCAAGCTGAGGGGAAATTACATCATTAGCTAAAGTTTAATTGGTGAAATTGAGTTGATATGCAAATGGACCAAACCTATAAAAGTGTGAAGAACTCGTGACTCGGGGTCCATCTTGGGTGTAGCCTTTGGCCTGCCCAGGGTGTACCTCTGAAGGCCTTTCAAATAAATATCCACCTTTATTCCCTTACTCCTGTCTCGTCTCTGTTTCTAGGTTGGCCTCTTTAGGCATCGGTCACCTAAACAAATGTAATGAAGACTCTTCAGAGTCTGATGTCACTTACCACAATTGTTTGCCTATAAAAGTTGACGTAGCTTTCATTTGGTTTGTCTCCAAGGCCAGAAAGCACAGCTGCCAGAGTGCCTTTCTCTTCAACACGGGCTTGCACACTCCACTCGACGTTGAATAAGTGTGCAATGGTGTGAATTGCTGGGAGTGACAGGAAAGGAACAATCAGCACTGACCACAAGTACTTGGTGGTTTTGGGTAACATTTGAAACTTTGTCACATTTGTCAACTGCAGCTTAAGAGCTTTGCAGCTCTCGCCCTCTTATCACAATTTCAAATCGCTGATGTGTTTTACTGTTAAAGTTTTTCCACCTGAATTTTACAGTTTTGGATGGGGAGGAAAAGAAGTAAAGGGAAATTTCTAGCATATTTTTGTTCAAGAGAGGCTTTCAACAATTCAAGTAGTAGTACCCTAACAAATGGGAAACTGAAGTATGGAATGGCTTTAATTATTTGTCAGGATCATTCTCATCCAGGACTGCTGTAGAAGAGCATTCCCTGAGAAGTGAATCTGGATTTCTTTGGGGTCACATTTGTTAGTGCTGCTTTGTTTTGCAGTTTCGCTAATAATCATTAGCAATATTCTTGCTGGGCTGAATGCATCTGAAAACCTAAACCAGCTGAGGTGTTAACACTAATCCCACTGCATGTTTCTGCAGGGTAAAGCTGTACAGTGCTTTTCAAAATTTGAAACACCTTCTATAAGCAGATACTTATTCATCTTCAAAACAGGTCCAAGTTTTTTATACCCTTTTTTTAAAAATAATTTCTATTATTTGTTTCAGACATGCCAGCTAAGATATAAGTCTAAACAAGAATTGAATCCAGGGTATCTGGTTCCCAGGGCATTGCTAAACACCCTTTGTTAAACTATCATAAATGTTACTGAGGGTTCAAAATAAAAGTATTGTTTCTTGTTTATCTTTTGCTCTCTGCCAGCTGGCACATATTTGGAAGCTGATTTAAGCCTTGGCACATGCTGACTCCTTTAATGAAATCAGGCCTCTGCCCATATCCTTAATAACTTGAATCCCACCTGGATTCCATGTAAAATACTAAAGAAAGCAATAAACAAAGAAACATTAAAGTACCAACCAGTGTGAAGGGCGATCATCCAGGCCACCATTTTGTGAAAGGTGAGGTTTCTGTCCAGCTGTCGTCTGATACGGGTAGAGCAGCACTTTGGGTTTGAAGAAAAAAGTTATTTGAAGTATATTTGTGTTTTCTATGCACACTTTTTAAATGCAGGGACAAAAACAGAGGCCCTGAGCACACCAATTGCTGGCATTGCTAGGAAAGATACAGAATTCCTAAATGTAGGTATGGCTGTCTCCTGTCTTTCAGAAAGCAGGAATTACATGATGGTTTAATGTGTCCCACTGAAACAAAGTATTTGATAATGAGAAAAAATTTAACATCCAGTAGGACAAAGGAATACATTTTATCTGTTTTAAATTGCACATTATAACCAGAAGGAGGGATTGCAGTCTGACACGGCAGAGTGATTGCTTTGGTAGCATCAGGATCCTATTGTGGTTCATGATCTAGAAACGGGCTGCAAAGTTTGGGTGTAACTGTCTCAGGGAGCTCCCACTCCAACAGTGTTAGTCACCTATGGCGGTGATATGAAGGCATTTCTTCCCCAAAATATGGGGTATACTTCCCAGGCATTCACTTACAACTTGGTTTTGGAGTTATCCAAAAAGAAACAGCAAAAATCTTTGCAGATACAAACCCAAGAAATTGGTTCTCAAGAAAAACAGAATGATATTTTCATTACTAATGATGATGGGTTCCTAACAGGCCCCATCTCAATTGTGCTGCTGTCACTGGGAGTTTTCCTAGGACTTTAAGTTCCTGTAAAGCTGGTGTTTGCTGTCTCCACACAGGAGAAGGCATGATTGTCATGTGTTGTATGTTGTATTGCATTTCCTGACTGGATAAGGGAAGAAAACACTGTGCAAACTACTGCAAGTGTTTCCTCACAAGAGGCAAACACTCTGGGGCTGTCACAATGACTTCAGATCACAACAACAACCAGGAGAAATTTGGCCATTTTGAATTCCCTATATTGAGAGACAATAAAAAAAGACTGTAGAATAAAATGTAGCATAGTGGGGCAGTGCTTGACTCGCTTGCAAAAACCACTTGATCTAAGAAGTGAAGGCCAAGCGATGGCAGAGGGCTCCAGATGCCTTCAGTCATGGGGCTTGTTAACAACAGTGATAAATACAGCAATGAAGGTCATGCAAAAGGCAACACAACCCTTCTCTCAATTAAAACCAAATAACTTTGTAACATATGATTTCTGGGTGGCAGGATGGAGAGGGCAAGACTTTTCAGTACATTCCCATTGAACACTATGTTTGAATAATTTTTTCCTGTTCTTGATCCCAATGACATTTTTGTTGGGAAAGTCACCACCCTTTCAATAAGTTATTTGACATTTAATCGATTTTTCTTATAGACTCTCACAGCTGTTACCTGCAGAGCACAGCTAATTAGAGACAACAGCACAAGAAGCATAAGCAGCTGTGCCCCTGTGCTAAGGCCACCACAGTGCTGCCACTGCCACTGGCTCACTGGGCCATGTGTGTTTTGCTCAAGATCTAAAACTACATCCTTCCTGAGGTGTAGCTTTACTGCAGAAAAGAAACTGAAGCTAAACGAACACCAGCTGAGAGTCCTGCTCTATGCCCCTCCCTGCCCTCCTTGCTCACCCTCGGAGCCCTTTGCTTCCTCATTCCCAGCTCTCAGCAGGAGAGTGTGCTGCCAGCAGGCAGCAGGAATGGAACTGAGTCTCCCTGCCTGGGACTCACTTTTAGGCTGGGTGTAGCCTGAGGGGCTCTACCACAGTGCCCAAGGCAGAAGGACTGACTCTGTAGCTCGAATACCAAGAGGGACAGCTTCCCCAAGGTCCTGGTTAGAAAAGTTAAACTACAGGTGTTAGGAGAGAAGCAATCCACAAGTAGCATGAAGTCCCAGCTGAAGTACAGTTCTCAACACCTTAAAAACAGGTTTTAGCTTTCTAATAATGTCTCCATATGTATCCCCAGCTCTTTCACGGCTTTGAGCTCAGAAGACCTCTGCCCAAGCTGCTTTCAGCTTGGCCCCTGTGGAATTGCAAAAAGGCACTGTATGATCAAGAGCTCATCATTATTTTCCGGTTGCATTCATCCATAGCAACGTTAATTCTTTCTAAATTTATGTTCGTTTTTGACTTCTGCAGCCAGAGGAGTCAGCTCTGAATTTTGGCTGATACTAGCTGACCTACCTTAGGGTAGGGGAATAACAGCTTTAACCCTACAGCTTTACTTACTATTCTTTTTCCTTTTACATATATGGAGGGTTTGGCTGTCTGCTTTTGTAGCATCCCAGGATCTGAAGGAGTATAGGAAAAGACTGAAAGCCTGAAGCGTAGTTCCAGCTTTATATTCCTGAGTGTTATTCCTGAGGAAGGCTAGAGCACTGGCCTTGCTCCCAAATGTAATTTAAGAGTTTAATGTGGCAGGCACATCTCATTTATTCAGCCACACTCATTTCATTGTGAGGATGCATGTACTTGATGTAAGTACAGCCTCTTTTGTCTCTGGCTATTTTCTTATTGCTTCATATCCCACTTTCTTCCCTTATGAACGACTCTTGAAACACTGCATTTATTTTATCACTTCCTCTTCTGCTCTGCTTTTTCAGTCCCCCCAGGCTGTCTCATTTGCATTAAAGAGTTTATACTGGGTTTATAGATGAAAAACAACTTCTGGGAACTGGTTTTGCTGATCGTGTTTATGTTAAAGTGTCCCAAAAGAAAGGAGGAATCATTATACATTTGGAAAGGCAGTTCATGAACTTGAGGAGAATATTGCTTTTTCACTGGACCATGGCCTGCATTGTCTGCATTATTTCTGCTGTAATAGCCAGAAATCTAGATTTTGGCAGTGTGATACAGTCAGTACTATCATAGGAAGTCTCCCCAGCTGTCACTGAGAATCAGTTGTCCTTTCCTTAGTGTCAGTTCCTCGGTGCTGTGTATAACATCTGCATTTGGGAGCTAGAAAAAGTCAAAAGGCCTGTGAACTATTTCATCCTAGATGGAAATGCAATTCAGACAAGAAAGAATATAATTTATGAGCCAACTGAGAAAACGTCCCATTCTGAAAGTCCATAAAAGATTACATTTACCTTTAGACCTGAGCATGCAAAGACAGCAGACAGGGGCTAGTATTTCCCTCTCTAGGTGGGTGTAGCATCAGTGACAAACAGGGTGGATGTGTGTGAGCACCAACAGCTGCTGCCAGCCAAAAGAGGGACTTTGCATCCAGGGCAGGACCATGTCCAGGAGACAGCAAAAAAGGCAGGACTCAAAGGACACTAATTCAAAGCTAAACTCTCAACAGAGCTCTAGATACCCTATGGGCATTAGACCTCAGTCTTGCTTATAGCTCCAGGCTTATCTCCTTCTTATAAGAGGACATCCTCAAAATATGGTGTATTTCAGGAAGTTGGACGAAGTTTCTTGGTATATTTGCAAGGCCATTTAGGTTATTATCTTTCATAAATTTTGAAATTCTTTCTTCATCTTACCGCACTTGATCCTCTGAGGAAGGAGAGCAGGTTTCGACATACTGGCAGCAGAATCAGCATGCAATTGAAATTCAGGCAGGCTGCAGGGGCCCTTGCAAGAGCCAGAGCACGCTGCAATTAGAGAGATGCTGTTATTAAATGCATTACCTAAGACATTATCCAGGGCACGGATAAGCACAGATTTAATTTATGTATTATATTGCAACTTGTGAAGAGTGTGAGATCTAGAGTTCACATTATAGTTAACACCGTGAGTGTTCAATGGAACCATGCTCTGCTCAAGTCAGAAACACATGTGCAGGCAGAACACATTCCTGCAGACAGACAGACACCTTCTGTTTTCAGTTTTGAAGTAATATGGTTGTATAAAAAGCTCCCAGTCACGTCTGGCAATCAACAGTCAAACACAGGTGCAAATCTAAGCCATTAGTAGAGTTTTGTGTCCCAAGGCTGTAAAGAAAGTCTGTGGTTTCAGTTTTGTGGGGGTTATGGTGGATGGACTGCTTATAAGGGAAGTGGTTTAAGTTCTCTGTCAGTAAAGGAGTCTAAGGAAATTTGTTGCCTCAGCTTTCAGGAATCTGTTTCCTTAATGCTGGTCTTTACACCCTGAATTATTTAAGATTTTTGAACTGTTTGAAATGAAGGAATAATGACTATATTAATCCAAATGCAATGAAGGGAAGGAAAAATAATGTTTGCTCCCCTTGCATGGATTGAGACCCTTTTAGGTTTCAGGCCACAGCTGTTTGGGGTCCCACTGAGCTCTACTTATCCAAGCACGAGTCTCTGTGACTTCAAAGGCAACTGCACCATGATTGCAAAAGACAGGATTTGATCCACAGACCAGAAGCCGTATGCAGAATGGGATTTCATGCTTTGTAGAATTAAGCCACAGCTTTGCAAACCTTTGGCAAAATGCTGTGCTCTGTAATCTGAAGCTTAGGCTGATTTTTATGTCTGTGATCAGGGTTTTAAAATATGTGAACAAATTAATTTTCCCTGTCAATTGGTCATGACCTCTGGTAGCTTTGGAAGCAAGTTGGTAGTAGGACACATAATGCTGCATTAACTGGTTGGATTATATGGAATAGCCCAGGATCCAGGATCACTTCACTACTTGACTACCACTCACATGCTCAATGAATATATGAATCATGATTGCTTTTCAGAGCCAATATCTTTATAAACTATTCATGCTCTGAAAAATAATTGTAAGGGGAAATGATTGCACAACAGTTCAATGGCAATATTTTATTTATCTTTTGCTTAATAAAGCAGCCACAATTAATGTTTACTTTAATTACCAGGAGCATAATAGTTAACTGAAAACATCTTTAGAATGGGATCTCTCTATTTTGTGCGCCAGCTTTATGTTCAGAAGCACTGGACATCTGTCTGCATTCAGTTTGCATGTGACTTCTAACTCCTACATGAGCCTGCTGCTCCAGCCACTGGATCCAGTTTTGATCAACTAAAACTATTCAAAACTGCTGTGTGCTCTGTCTATGCCAAAATAATAATGTACTTACTCCAAGGAGCACTCTGGTGTAGAAGAATTTTGGTGGGACATCATACACGAGATAGTACCACCAAAAGAGGAAGACATTTAAGCCCAGCCACACAAGCTGAAAGAGAATTAAACAGGAAGCTTACAGTTTGTTGTTAGAAATAATCCATCTGAATTTACACAGTTCAGATAACAGTCAGTTAGTTCCCTGGGCTCCTGTTTGCTCAGAAAGCTGTACTGCAGGGTGTAAAGATTTTGGCAGGGGTGATAGAAATCTTTCTGGTGTAAATGGGCTCTGATGTGTGAACACAGGGTACAGGAGTGGCAAAAGACCAAAAGAGAGCTATGTGCAGCTGAAAAGTTTTCATAGGTCAAGGAGTTTCGACATGCTTGTGTCAGGACTGTCATATTACAAGTGTTTAATTCTGTGAGTCCAGTTAAATCTCCAAATACCACTGAAGGTTAGGAACTCTTCCAGACGGCAGTTCCACAGGCACATTAACCTATGTGAGAGGAAGACTTGGAAGCTGTGACAAAGGAGAAAGAAGCTTGAGATCTAAATTTAGATGGGCTAAGTTACACATAGGGGTGAATTCAAGAAGAGGCTCTGAAATCAGCCAGCAGGGAACATTCAACACAGGCCCTTTGGCAGCGTGTAGACTACCCAAAACCAGACTTCTTTGTAGCAGAATTTTCTCACACTTAACATATCCTGTGGTGCAGGTTTTTTTAAGGAAAGACAAGTTATTAGCTCTTAGGCAGCTACAAGTCCATCTGGCCAAAAAGATCATAGTGAATCTGGATATTTGCCCTCCTGCAGCTGATTGACTGATTTCACATCTCATATTGAAATAATTCTGTATCGCTGCACACTCAGTCTAAGTTTACAAAGTGGTGCATGAAAACAGAGAGAAAGTCTGAGAACTGGGAGAAACCCCAGAAAATGTGACATTACAGTCCCTCACCCCTCCTAACCCAAACATTTTGCTAGTTCTTTGGCTCAAATGACACTGGAAAAAAAAACCAAAACAACTTGGGATTATTTCAGGTCTTTTAAATGTGAATAAATACTGGGAAATGAAGGGATTTCCATCAGGGTAAGGCAGTATTCAGGAAATCCCCAAGTCCTCATTAAAACATGAAGCTCATCTCAAGATTAAGTGCTTAGGATATTTATTAAAAGTGACAGTGGCACACTCTGGCAGCACGTTTCTGTTTTGTTGAGGTACATCAGCAGAAATAGTCTGTCCTGTTTCTGTCAAGCGCTGGACAACCCTGTGCCTGCTCAGTGTGCAATAAATATGTAGAGGACAAAGCAGAACACTTGAGTAAGGATCCAGTGATCTCTCCTTTTAGCTGGTTTCTTTACCAGTGTCTCAGTTAGTTTCCTTCCCTATTACCTGACCTTGTTCTAGCTTTGAGGTTCAAAAACCAAATTCCTTATTTGAACAAAATAAAGGCCTCTTACTTAATTCTTTTAACATTTTAGTTCTGGTGGGGAAAAAAAAAATGAAAAAGCCAGAATTCACCTCTTGGCAGTTTCAACTTCCTCAAGTCACTGAAGGTGACAGCAAACACAGTCACTCCCTTTCAAAGCACTGAAGTGACACTTCAGTGTGGGGTTATATTCCTAAATTACAAGGCAATAGTCAAGTACTGATTGTTCATAGAAGCAGAAATACTTCTTGGAATAAAGATGCTCACATTTCAGCCACCACAAATATGCAGATTCTATGCTTTCTTTTCCTTCCTCTCAATATTTACATCTACTAACAACACATAGCCATGACACCTGAACTGCTCTTACATTTTGGTGTTGTATATGTTTTTAACACATATATGTATAGGTACATAATATATGTATACAGGTATACCTGTAGCCCTTGTATCACACTGTGAAGTGAAAAAAAGAAAACACTAGAACATAAACTTAGTTTTCTCCAAAGAGGACTGCCCTGCTTACTCTTTAGCACTTGTAAATGCAACTGGGATTTTCCATACTTTTAAATCTTGCCCAGAATTAATTTAACCTACTTTCACAGCCCCTCTATGCAAGCTGTAAACAAATTCAATTCAAATACTACTTGTCCTAATGAAGGATTCATGAATCTCTGCTCTAAATTCTTCAATCTGACATTAATAAACATTTTACACCACCAAGGCACTTGCTTTCAGTTACACCCACTCTTGTTCATAAAAGTGCAAAAAAGGGTTTTAACTGCTTTCTCTGTTGAAGTGCACATAGTTGAGTTTTAAAGTTGTTTTGCTTAACTAAAATATTTCTAACAAAGAAAAGTTAGTACAATCATTTCTCAGTTAACAATGAAGCCTACAGCAACTGAAATACCAGAGAGCTCCTTAAAACTTATTCCCTTGAAGCATTTCCCTGCACTTGCTGCCCAGTTTCAGCATAATCAGGGGCATCTCTCAGTGGCACAGTGAGAACTGCCTAGCACAGCTTTCTGCAGAACTTTTTACTGGACACAAATCACAATAAAAATTGTACTTACAACGACGAAGATGGACAGTCCTTCATTCTCCACCCAGTTCCCCATGGCTGCCTGAGATGTGTGTGCTCAACAGCCCCACTCTCTCTGGGACAGCCTCTGCGTCTTCTCTCATGAGGAAGTGAGAGCAAAAGGTTGCAGCACCCTGTTTCCTTTCTCATTCATTTAGGAAATAAGTTAACCATTTAATCACGACCCCAGTTCTGTTTCAAATATGTTTCTACCACCTTCACATATAATAATTTCATAACTCAAATACATACAAACTGTTGAAATAGATTTTTTCTTTGTGATACAAAGGATAGAATAAATTATACAGCTAGTCAGGTTTTCTGCTAAAAAATATATTGCCATTTTATATAACTTTTAATGCTGAAGTGTAACATAGAAAGCGCAGAAGAGTTACCTCTGCCCAGACCTGTCTTTTTTTTAATCATCTCAAGACTGAGGTGCAGTTCATGCTGATCTTTGTTGATAAATAATCATGAGTATTATTTCTCTTCCAGTAATTCAATGTCCATGGAAACTTCAAAGAGTAATCTAACATTCCTTTTTGTCTGGTACATTCAAACCTTGCTAATTCCTCTCTGCTCTGGCCAAAACTGAGAACATGTGTCACTGGACAGCCTCTTTTTTCATGGTTTTGACTCTTGCAGAATCCCCTTTGATTGCCATCCCAAATGGATCACAGAATTACAGAATGATAGAATGTTTTGGGTTGGAAAGGACTTCAAAAATCATCTACTTCCAACCCCCTGCCATGGGCAGGAAGACCACCCACTAGCTCAACCTGACCTTGGATGCTTTCAGGGATGGGGTAACATTTCCAGGGATGCTGGATGTCATCAGAGGGTCTGGTCCACTTACTTTTGTTTATGGAGGTAGCCTCTGGAAGTTAAATAGTTGGAATGGCTGGGGGAGGAAACGACGGGGGCAGTTCTGCCATTCCTGCAGTGAAGACCAGCCCACTTTCCCTGCCGAGGACTGGCAGTGTTCTCACTGCCTTTTTCTTCCCCTAACTCAGGGTGAGCAGCTTGTGCCTTCTCTGGGATGAGCCAGGGCAGGGACCCAGGATGCTGTGAGCTACAGCAGCTCTGCCTTGCCTGGAAGCTCCTCAGGCACCATAGCCCCTGAAACATGAATTTATTGGATCAGGAGGTTTCTGGCAGGCCACAAATGCAGCAGGGGCTGATCTTAGATCAACAACTGCAAAGTCTGACGTCCTTCTAAGAGCCTGAACACAGACCATGAAACAGAATTATTTCAGCTGCTCTCAGCCTAGCAACTATCAAATGCAGTAGCTGATTTCACTGCCTGAACTCAAAAGAAAGGGCAGAGGTGCTGGGCCCTTCCACAGCTGGTGAATTCTGGTGTTCTCTGATGCTTGTGAGTTTTCTATTAACTCCGAAAGTGATGTGACAAGCACAGCAAACTTTGCCTGTTGCTGCAAGTGACAAATTTGAGTAGAAACGGTACCAAAACCACCCACCCATCACCCCTGATTTAATTCTGATGGTTTCACCTTCTAAATGAATGAAACATCTTTGCTGTTACAAAAACCTGAATGTTTTATACTTTGTACTAATTTGGAAAATGCATCCTGTACAAGAAAAAACAATGTTGGCAGCTGTGTATTAATTATGTAGGAGTGTAAAACTGAAGTATGGAAAAAATTAATGCTATCTCACTCTGTTTATAAAATTTATTTCAAGCTACTTGATTACATGCAGCATTTTTCATCCTTCTTTGTGCTGAAAAGTTCAGTGAACACTGATCCTCCTGCAGCATGACAGTATTGCAAAAGTATTCATGTCTCAGGGTTCTTCCTTTCCTCACAGTAATTTTACCCCATTGCTTAGGAATTAATTTAGTTCCTCTCCTGCTCTGTGCAATAATGGTCTGTGTATTGCTGCCCAAATTTAATGCCAGGTGCTTGCAATAGGCCTAGGAGTCTCACACATGTTCCCTAAAAGGGACAATGAAAAATTCTGCAAGTAAAAACCCCAAAAGAGAGAGTGATGTGAAGAACAGAGTGAGAGATCCAGCTCCTCCTTCCCATGTAGCAGGAGGAAAGCCAAGCAGAGACCTTGATTAACCTCTTTTTATTTTGTAATCCGAAGTCTGTATTTTGAATGCTGTGCAATCAGTGTTTACCAACCTTCCCTTGATTCTACAGCAAAGAGGAAGAAGCAAACAAAGGACTTGTCAAGCTATCTTCCCTGAAAGGACTCTTCACACGCAGACTGAGGCTGTCCCTGTGTGCACTTGCCTTCAGGGAATGACATGGTCTGAAACTTCTGCTCTTTCTGTTTTGTTTACAAAATAAATGATTCCTGATGCTGAGACGAGGGAAGAAAAGGGGATGGTTATGAGCCAGGGAAAAAAAATATCAGTGAGACTCCAATAAGGACTGGCAGATCCTTCCAGGTCTTTGCTTTACATGTAACTCTCAGTGCAGTTCCCTGCTCCAGTTCTTCCTCACTCTGTCTTTTGCAATGATCATGAGACCCACATGCTGTATTAAAAAAAAATCCATGTCTGATCCAGATGCTGTTTGTCACACCAGTCTTGGCTTGAAGTCAAGCAGCACCACCACAAAACGGGCCAGAACGAATGCACACTGCTGTGCTATTGGAAGGAAGAGCCACCACCAGCAACATGCCCTAAGAAATGTCTACAGACAGAAATTTCATTTCATTAAGCAGGCAGCAGTTTCCACAAAGAGCTGGAGTAAAGCTGGGACAGCATAACCTCCCATGCATAAAGGCAGAGGTAAAAACAACCTGGCTTTGCATGGGACTGAGGGAGAGGGAGCCCAGATGGCAGCCCTTGGGCAGGGTGCCAGCTTTATGGTCTGCTAATGTGGCTCTGGAACACGACCATCATTTATTTGAGAGGCTTCTCTTCCCAGGACTGCAGACCCACTTCGTTTACACGTGGTGGTGATAGCCCAGGGTAACTCTTCTCTGCCAGGAGAGAAGGGCTCCACCAGCGCTTTCCAAACATCTGGCAAGCTGTGAGCAGAGGGAGGGCAGTCTCTCCTGTGCCCGGCTCGGCAGCCCCGCGGTGCCACCCTCCGGCAGCGCCGGCCCCGCACCGCTCAGGGGAAGGAGCTGGAATCCTGCTCCATCCATCCCGGACCTTCCCTCTGTACGCACCTGCCCTGCCGTCTCCTTTCCTGTCGCACCCCAAAACCACTTTCCTGCTTTTCCCTCTCTCTTTCAGCGCTGGGCTGTCCAATCCCATTTCTAATTAGCAGCTCACGATCACAGTCTGGGAAAGGACTTCCAGAGATCATTAGCCCATTTCCGTTCTTCCAAATAGGATCTGCTGAAGCTGCATTACTCCCGGCACACGTTTGCATCCCCACTTCCACAACCAGAAATAAAGGAGGTGCCTCCCAGCCTGCTAGAGCTGTGCTGTGGTAGCTCATGATCATGGTATAACTACACATCCGTAGAAGTATTCCAGCATCCCCCTTCACGCCCAGGAACAGCCCCCAGGTGTGAACACCTGTCTTGGGGTGACTTTATGGTGTGTATCCCATATCGCCCAGATATGAATCCTATGCCTTTCTGTGCCTTTAAAATTGGCTGTGAGAGAAAAAAAAAAAAAGCCAGATGAACTTTTTCAAAGCAGTTCTGTGCTTCAAGGACACTGCTATCTTGCTGTGAGCTTCTGCAGGGAGCAGAGCGGAGGAAGCACCCTTCTTGCTTTTTCGGCTCTGGTTCTTCAGAGAGAGACGGAGAGTTAATCTTTGTTTTCCTGCGACTTTGGTTTCTTCTTCTCTTCTGGACTTGTTCAGAACATCAGAATCTCACCAGGAGACCGTACCCCGGTCCGGAGGGGGGCCCCTACGCCGACCCAGCTCCGAGGAGGAGAAGAGAGACCACACCCACAGAAGGACTCTAAAATCTTCCAAGTTTTCTCTCCACAGAAAGAGATTTTAGTATTTAGCATTATTATTCTTTTCTGTGTGTTTGTTAAATAAATAGGTTTTTTCCCTCTTCCCTTTCCTCCAAGGAAGATTTCCTTCCCGAACCTGGTAGGGGAGGGGTGGCTGCAACTTGCCTTATATCAGAGGATATTTTCCTCCAAATTTGGCCCAAACTGGCACAATACCCCAGTGCCCAAACCCTGCAACACAGGGTCACATTACAGATCTTTACAATGCTGCAATTTGTCCTGTAAGATACAAAGGAGTGCTGGGATAGCTCTTTTGTTGATTTTTCTCTCTCCCAGTCCTCAGTGTGGAGGTGTGGGGGTGACCCTGCTCAGTTAGATGACTGTCCACAACCAGACACCTGGCAGATACAATCCTCAGCCCTGGTTTTATGTTCATTTTTAGTCATATATTAGAGAAAACACTCAGGGATGATGTCATGTTTAATGGACATGTCTAAGCAAGATAACATGATACAATAAATTATGGCACCAAGGAAGAAGCTTTTGCTTTAAAATTATCCTTCAGCTAGATTACTAAAATAGGGTTCCTCCCTGCGCCAAGATTCAGCATGAAGCCTATATGCTGCTAAATCATACCTAAATTGCCTCTTATTATAGAATTACACTGCTCCAGCCACACAATCACTGGATTTACCCGTTTCCCTTCACTCACTTGAGTTGATAAAGCTTTTTTTACTTCTGGATTTTCCCTGATAATTTGGACACTTGCCTGAGAATATCTCACAAACCCTTATCTGGCTTAGGTTACACTCAGGAGAAGTTTGGAAGCATCCATCCATCTCTTTAGGAAATTCAGTGAAGACACAAGTGTCACATAACTTGGGCTTTGAACTGGGATGAGTTTCTTCCAGGTTAAATTACGACTGGATTAGTAATTATTGAAGCCTCCTGTTGCAAGACTGTTTACAGCAGTTTATTCACACACACAACCCCCTCCCTCCTGTCACCCATTTTTAGCACTTCCAGAGAAATCACTATGAAAATAAAATTTCAATGAGTGGGTTAGATTAGGGACTAGAATTTCCACAATATTTTTTATTAATTTGCTTTCTTGTATTTATGACTTCTTAATTTAAGTTTTGATGGTTTAATCATACTCTGCTATTTTCACTGCTCAGGCTTTCATGGGAACAGCAATAGCTGGAGATACCTCATTTCTTTCTCAGCTGGGCTTAGAGATCCTTCTCTCACACAGTTTTCTGCCAAAGCTCAAGGAGCTGTGCCCACCTTGATCAAAATCAGAGCTGTTGACTGCTAATTACAGTGACCTATGACCCTTTATTTTGCACTAAGGGACACAAAGCCATCTCACTGAGACTTTTGCTACCTGGCAGGGACAGTCTGCCAAATCATACTCCAATCCTTCGTCAGTATTTCCCCCCCCATACAAATACACTCCTACACATGCTAAAATTGCATTTAGTTTTCTATTACACTAGAATTTCTTTTGAATGAATGATACACTTAAGACCGTAAAGAGTTTGTTGTTTTTAATTTTAGATTTCCCACTAATAAAACTTCCCTTTCCCTAGTGAGTTTTTTTCTTTTCTTGCTTGAAGAGACAGCTGCTCACTTGCTGTTGTGCCCTGGGAAGAACAGTGATGTATGGGTTATTAAGATAGCAGCTTAAACACATAAGCCCTAACTGCTAAAGGACACTATAGGGCAAGTGATTAATAGTTGATGGCTAATGGATTCCTGCTTGGCGCCCTTGGGGGCTTCCGCTGCATTTTGTACCAATGGTAAATTATGGTGAAGAGTCAGCTATCACTGGCATTTGAGTTGTCCGATGAGTTAATGCTACAGCACTCTGCAGCTGAATTTCCCTGAATTTGCCTTGCCATTAATCCTCACGACACAACACCAACATCCTTACTGAGCCCTGTATTTCATGGCAAGGCAGAAGTAATTTTTCACTTATTACATTCCTTGCCTGTTCCTACCTGATAGCCTGTCTCTCCTGCAAAGTTCTCCCTTTCCCTTTCTTCTGAATCTGAGGAAGCTTGGTTCATTTTTGATCCACACAGCCAAATCACCATGAACAAGGCTTAGCACGTGCAGTGTCCTAGGTTTCTCCAATCGATTATCTTTTATCTTTCTGTAAAGGACAGACAGGTTTTTTCAGCACATCACATCTTGTGAGCTGATGAGGAAAATAAGATCGAAGCAGGAACCATCCAGCTACCATGTGGTTTGAGAAACTACCTGATATATTGCATGGTCCATTGTTTTTCTTCCCATGTATAAGGAAGGTGGGATTGTGTATCCAAACTGCACGTAAGATGTCAGTAGTAACATTTCTGTTCTGACCATTAGCGTGGAAATTGCCTATTTGTGCTCAGATGCAGAATCAGCACTAACGTGTGTACTACAATACATATCATACATAAAATATACATATAATTTTTATAGAAATTTATTTATAGAAATTATGTAGAAATATACGTGTTTCTAGATATATATGTATTATATATATATAAATACATATAATATACATGTAATTAAGACTTCTGGTATTAAAGTAGTCAAACAACAAAGACAGATAATGGTTTTTTTTAACATGATGCTATGTCCTAGATCAGGATGACCTTCACAGTTGCTGCCTCACTGTACCTGGATTCCTTTCTGGGATTTGCACTATGCCTTTCCAAGAGCATCAGTGGAGAAATCGAGGCTTACCCTTAATGTAACATGTTTGTGAGTTGCCACACACATTTCCATAGGTTTGCAGTGATTTTTTTTTTTTTTCATAAAATATTTATCTTTCTCCTGTTTGGTATTTTTTCTTCTTGTTGCTTAAAAAAATAAGAAGGGCAAGGAATACTTCTGTTTGCTGCCAGGTCCAGCACACAACTTACCCATTTACAGTAACTGCAAATCCACGCAGAAACACAACAAAATGCAATGCTGGCACCTTGTCTGTAAGGTGCTGTGCTGTTGTTTTTGACATTTACTTCCCACTTTTGAAGGCAGATGTGAATTCATCTTCACCTTGACTACCTCTGTCATCGCTCTCCATCTATAATCTGTTCCTGATCATTTTCCAGGAAGTGTCTGTGGCTGATTAAAGCTCTGTACTGACAGGGCACATTAATCAGATGAAACAAGTAGCTGATGAGAGACATTTCAGAAGTTAAAACATGTAACATTTATCTCCTGTCATTTTGTTTGCTCTGTCAAAATAGGAACTTAAGCAATTACGAACGTGAAGGTGCATACCCTATTTAAGACAGGCTGTTTCTAGTTCATTAAGTCAATCAGGTCTCACCTTCAGGGCCAAAAAGTTACAACTGTGATGTTATTTCAGAAGGATCTCAGTAAGCAACATCCAACAAACTGGCATCCATCCTCTGCTTAGGTGTGTTTCCCCATTAATGCTAGTCTTTGATTAGAAGCCTTTACACATAGATGCATTCACATCTGAATTTCACACCTGAAAGGCAAAATTTTCATACCTGAATAGACATTCATCATTTCCATAAAACTTTATTTCAGTGGCAAGAGATTTTCCTTGTAACTGCACGTAATCAAAAAAAAAAAAAAAAAAAAAAAAAAAAAAAAAAAAAAAAAAAGGGAAAAACTGTTCTTTTTTTTCCAGGATATGAAGCTGTTAATTCAGGGTAGAGATTCAGTAGGCGTTCATATTGTCATTTTGAAGCTCTTACCCTTCATTCTTAGTCTAGCTTTGGGGTGACCGCAAGACCTAGCAGTTTTATTATACTTTTTTTTTCCTTGGTCAGTAGAAAATTACATAATCCTTAATACTTCTTACTTTCCAAGTCTTCCGTCTCTGGTAAATCAAACTTACCATCTCAGCCATATTACTGTATATTCATGTTTCTGTGATGATTCCTGAGTGACTTGAGGCACTTACCACAACTTCATTTTAAAATACAAGATTATAAATACTATGATTTCTGGCTTGCAAATATCTGAGTTCAAAACCCCATTTTCTTTGGTATAAGCCCTTCAAATAGGTAGAAAGTGATAGAAAACAATTCATTGTTTTAGGCTTGATATTATCAGCTACTATGGGGAAAAAATAAAGGAACTATTTGTAATTAAAAAAAAAAAAGTTAAAATTTCAGTTTACCAGTCCCAAGTATCCACCAATTCTATGTTATAGGGAGTGCAGCTCTTACTAGCAGACAGTAGTGTCAGTCACCACCAGGACTTCTAAAACCCCTTCTCATTGCTCATGTAAGTAATATACACACATTACCACTTGTTGCAATGTATCTATTCACACTCACATTTTAAAAATATGTGTCTATTTTATCTATTTAAATTCAGAAACACTTACACGTGTTGCAAAGTTCTCGTGCATTCCTATCCCTCTACAGAAGTCTTCAGCATTGATTTTGCTGGATATTCCCAGGGTCAGATATAAGTACATGGTAAATCCAGATGAATGTGAAACAAGTGTGCAGAAAAGAAGTTAAAATATTCTTTATAAGGTAATGGTTTCCTCCAAATTCCCAAAGTAAACCAGTAAATATTCTCATACTGACAATGAAAAACCTATACTAATCTTGTTCCATACAACACTGGTCTCTTAAACTGCCCCCCTCTTACAGAATTTTCTGCTAAACAGCAATTGAAGCTTGGAGGTAAAGAGCTCCTAAATCAACCACAGATTAATTCTTCTGTCAGGTCTTCTTGAAAACATTTCTGCTGCTGCATGATGACAGATGACAGCATGCTCTGTAACCTTTACTTTGGATTTCTTGAAAGCAGCACACTAAGAACTGATACCAACACAACTTGAGGGATAGTTTCAATGTTTTAATTTGTGTTGTTTTACAAGTATAAAAGAAAACCCATGTGTCAGATCTTGCATACTCTTACACATACAAATAACCCTTGCTGAGCCATCCTTTGTGTGACTCAAGAATACAGTTTTCAGCAGTAGCCTTAAACCCTTCCATGGAACACACAGGTCCCTCTAACATTCATAGAGGAGAGTAAAACCACAGTGAGCTTGCAGCAAGAGTTCGCTCATTCATTCACAGCTCATTCATTCGTTTGTAGCTCATACTGTTCTCTCCATGCAGCCACTGGGTGCACTGATAACAACACCCACCAGACTGTCATCATCTCGAGAAAAACTGCCTCTCCCAGCTTTACAGCACACTTCAGAAAAATCAGGTGGTCCCTCAAAACCCCGATCTAACACAGTATCGTTGTCTCTATGACTCCCTCCTGCACCTTTCTACCAGCAGTGGCAGCACAGCTGGATAAAGCCCTCAGAGCTGCTGGCTGGGCTCCACCCCGGGCCGTGGTGACACGAGGGAGGCACTGCACAGGCAACAGCCCCTCGTGCTGGTGGAGCCTTTGAACTGTATTTGGTTATTCGGCACAACTAAGGCAAAACCACAGGACAGAAATAGAACCCATATAATTTTTTTTTCTTCTCATATCAGTGATTTAAATATTCAGTTCCCTATGCATGCACTTCAGGAGACTGGTATAAAAATAAGAAGTAATATGGCACACACTCTAAATATGCATATACAGTAGTCTGTGAGGTTTAATGGTACTCACTGTGTATTCATTCTGGGCTCCTGGCTCTGTAACTCTTCTACATTTGACTTCACTGTAGCACCAACATTTCACTGTAGCACCAACCTGACTGAGGTTTGTGAAGCTTTCACTGTTTCCAAATGGCACAATCACAACGGCACCACCACTTACAGTGTCCAAAGTCTACTTTAATCTCTCTCTTTAGATATGAACTATTTCTACATATGAAGTCAGTTTTTAAATTTTTCCCCAAAGACTAACAATTTCAGACCTGGGTACATCTGTAGACAGGCAACCACTGTAATTCCCTGATTATTGATATTGATGAGTGTCCAGCTATAAAGACAGATACTCAGTTTTGGCTAAGAACACCAGAAAATTTGAGCCTGTAGGCTGAACTCCACAGGATTGGAAGAAAGGGTTACATTCTCCCTTGCTACTTTAACTCACTACTGAAAAAATAAGCAATAGTCTTTCACATCTAGAAAAGCACAGATAAATACTATACTGTACTTTTACATACAAAGGTACAGAGAAACACAGTCGTGTCTTCGAGGAGTCACTTCACTGTTCTATTCTCCTCAGAGAAATTAGAACAGAGGTGTTTGGTGTCTTCTCCAGATATGAGGCACATTCCCATGGCAAAATCAGGCCAAAAATCCCATTACCACCCACCAACAATTTAATGACATCTACATACACATACCATACACAGGCACATATTAAGCAAAATTAAAAACATAACTCCATAATAAAACTGAAATATGAAGACATTAATTTACAGTGTAGTAAAGAAAAAAATAAAAGCAGATTAGGTCTTTGCAGCACTGCAGGTGACATATTTCATTATAAATGACCCCAGACCTGAGTTTGAGACACTTCTAAAACAATTATGCTAATCTCATCCCTATTAAGAGCTTCACATCCTGCATGATGACAGAACGGAAGCTAAGCTTTGTACACTGGGAGATGCTTTGGGTCATCAATTATTTGTTTCCATGAGCAGCCATAATGTCTAACACTCAAAAGAAATGTTAGGAAGGTGCTAAGCAAACAAAGTGCAAAAAGCTTTCACTTAATTTGTGAAAATACATATGGTTTTTTGTATTTTCACTAAACTCTTGGGTGTTCATCTGCTAAAGCTTTCTCAGCAACTTGCAAAATACAGAAATACTTTTATTTGTACTGATGTATTGCTGAGAACAAAACGTCAATGACTTCCATTTTCTCTTTCAGACTTCAAGGCTGTGATACTTCTGAGGTACAGAAGTCAGAGGGTTTTGAATTAATGATATTAAATTAATCATAACAAATCACAGCTCAAAAAGAAGGAATCAGTGACTTCTATCACCATACAAAAAGTCAGTGAGCTGCCTACTTGGTGCGCTACCAAACCCCTGGCAATCGGGGTAGTGCTCATCTCTCTAACTTCAGCCATCTGAAAGGGAGATGGATAGTCAGAACTCATTGTGAAGGCATCTGGTTAACACTGAGTAACAGGTCTCCAGAGAGTGATGAACTGATTCAGATCACCTACGTTTTAAGATGAGTGAATCACTCCCTGGAGATGTGCACTGGAGAGCACCTACATGACTGGTACACACTGTCTGCCCAGCCTCTAGATATTTACATCAAGTGAACACCACCCTGACACCAGAACGTCACAAAGTCTTAAATAAATGATAATGAACAAAAATGAGCTATTCCAGAACATCACAATTAATGTGTTAAATTTAATTCCCTTACTAACAAGCAGTAAACATGAAGGGTGAAACAGTGCAAAGCCAATAACCCCTCTGTCCATCCTCAGTAACAGTGACATTTCCGTGTCAGTGCTGGCTAATTGGCTGTTTCATGGCAACCCAGACTACAGTGCATTGTGCAAATCCAATTCTTCTACCACTGAGAGAAGTATTATCTTATTACACTGATTAGAGTGTAAAATAGTCTGCAATTTGATCAAAGCAGACCACAGCTACAGTCCATACGTAGTCCAGGTCTAAGCTCTGTTTCCGTGCTAGGGTGACATGCCATGGGATATCCTATCTGAGATAAAATTCATCGCCTTCCATCCTCAGACTTCCTGAGTAAGATGAGCATCAGGCCAGTTTCTGAAGGATGTCTCCGATAATGACTTAAAATAAGCATGTGACAATAAACCTATGTGCAAAAAGGCTCTGAAATAGAAATCTACAAACAACGATTGCTCTCCGTACACAAACACACACAGACACAAATACTTTTACACTGTTCTCCACAAGAACAGGCTCGTCAGCCATCATGCAGTGCTACACCTGCAAGAAAGAAATCCTATCCACAAGACACAATGTCTAAGATACACAATGTTCCCAGCAGGTGATCTGCCACCTTCCAAAGGCACCTACTTGCTTCCAGTTGTACTAGGCATTGGAAGAAACACTTTGATGAATACTCCTGTTTTGAGAATCTATTGTCTTGCTACTGCCCCGTGCTTCGTCAGTATTTTCAGGAGATTTCACCGCCACCTTGCGTGTCAGTAGAGTGGATTTGTGATGCTGGCAAATAAAGTAGAGGAGCTTGAAACAGGACAGCAAAGCTTCGGTAATGCTGGAGGAGAAAAGCTTTTTGCACGGGTGGCAGAACTGGTAGAACACCAACATGAAGAAGATGCCCATGCAGTAACCTATCAGGAGCTGCAGGACCAGCATTGGGGCACAGACATACAGGTAGAAGTCTGTTCTGTAAATGTACCACATCAGCAGGAGGAAGGCGTTCTCCATCAGCCGCACGATGTAGTACACGGTCATGCGGTACCAGTTCTGGGATTTGCTAATCAAGTCGGGGTCACTGAGCTCCACCTGCGCTGCCGACCAGCAGAACATGTTAATGCCAGCGTACAGGAACGTGAGAAGGCACAAGACGATGGTAGTGCCCACCCTGCTCAATTCCTTCTCTATGTTCTCGGGAAATGGGGACTTGCTACGCCAGAAGAGAACCCAAGGGTAGAAGCAGAAACCTAAGAAATTCAGCAGCACGACGAGGAAAACCCAGATCCGAAGGACCGAACCGAAAAGTACCAACACTGTGACCCGCGTGGCGATCTCAAAGCTTCTCCACAGGAATATGCAGAGGTAGGCAGCGGGTTTCACATGGACATCGTAATCGTCGTACTTTATCCTAATGGCCAGGATGTTGCAGCGTAAGGCGCCATAAACAATCGACAGGAGAGAAAGGACCATAAAAATACCTACAAAGACAAAAGACAAATTAGGCCCTTCAGCTTAGCAGCAGACATTGCATCAGAGGAGTGCAGCTGCAGTCATCTTCACTGCACTCCCGGGGATTCCCAGCAGGGTGTAATGCCACGGGAGCCATTCCTATCCTACACTTGTGTGAAGAAAATTAACTCTACCCCAGTCAAACCCAGCACATTACACTAATCCTACCTCCTGTTTTGGTCCCTGTTTGATACTTATCCAAGTAGCTAGCAAGAAAAAGAAGGCACTTAGTAGTCATAAGTGTCTCTCCCTCCTCACCCTGCCAAGGGCTGTTCATACATATTCTGTCCTTGGTAATTTCACAGCTCAGTCATAAGAGTATCCAACTTGCTCCCAAACTCCTACAGTGCGCCACAAGGCACAGGGGTGCCACTCCCTTTCCATACAGATGAAAAACTGGAAAACAGAAGCTGAAACTTTGGAGTAACTTGGACATGCAGATAACTCACTGCTTGCGAAGTTCTATGTCAAAGCAAATCACAAAAAAGCTAAGTGATACAGCTCAAAATTGAAAGCCAAAGGAATTTAAACCAGCACTGTTCACATTGTCTCTGACTATGTAGAGAGATATTTACTCACCTGCCTGCACTGTGTTCCCCTACACAACACAACAATTTTCTTTATACACCCATTTGTAGCATGCATTTAAAAAAACACTCCTATTAAAAATGTCTTTAAACTCAGATCAATTTTCAGTATCTCCCACCTATCTAGAATCCCTGAAAGGAAGGTTTACCTTTAAATTCTGAAGAAAGTGAAGGCAGAGACCAGATGTTACCTGGCAGGGCAGGAGGGCATCCTGTCCTGCCATATTAAGTAGGCATAAACGTACATGAACACTGGACACAGAGAATAAACAAAGTGCTAACTGCCCACAGGTATTTTAGTATTTGCATACACAATTATATAAATATTTATTCACAATTTTTACCAATATGCTGAATAGCTGATATTGCATCAGATAAAATAATCAGAGTTGGGAATTCTTAACGATGTCAATTACATTCGCAACGCTTAGCAACCAGTGTTTTCTGCAGCCTTCAATTAGTTTGTGTGCCAATATCCTCCAAATGAACTGGATTCCCTGTTTTGCTATAGGTATTTGACCAAAATTATCAGGGTTTGGGCTTTTTTCCTAATTAAAGTCGTTAATTTCTAAGCAATCCTTTGGAAGAAACAAGTGTATTTTAAGATCTCTAACACCTTTCCAAGATAATTTTCTCTATCACTTCGGGTAATCTCTCTTCCATTCTGATCCGCAAACACCTCTGAATTACTCTGGAAAATAATCAAGTCTTTATATCTAATTTTCCAAGGCACTCAGTAAGGTGAAAAGCATTTGCCATTTTATATGGTAATTTTGTACATGCCAGTTTGGTGGTGCATATATTCTCTGAAAATGTTTATGTTGAAATTTTTAGTAGGTGTTTTTAAACATCGTTCTTACAGCACTGCATTTGAGCTAAGAATTTTTAAATGTTATGTCTTGGAAAAACACTGGATGAAAGCAGAAGAGCAGGTGAGTTCAGTGAAGAATATTGCTTGTTGTCCTATGCCTTTTTACAAAATCTTTCCTGTAGTTTTAAGCTCTGAAAGAACATAACTTCCAGCAGATAATGAAGCAAAAGAATATTCTCAGAGTTAAAGGAACATAAAGACCTACCCACCAGGGACTGAGTGCTGCTGTCCTGAAACTCTGCTTGCTTTCTGCTTTGACAAGCTGAAGCATTGATCTTATTCCCCAATTTAACTTTAGGGAATCTATATTAATCTCAAACCTATCTTATAAACTCAAGCCTTCAAAAGAGGCATTTCTCCATTGATAGAAAATAGGTCATGCTGACTCTGGTTTAATACACTAGTCCAGTCCTGCTCCTTTCCTAAAAGCTCATTACTGTCACCAAACCTTCAGTTCAAACATCGCTTTTAACTCTGTGAAAAAGACAGCTTGAAGCAACCACAAAGGGAGGGTGACACTGTTGCTTTTACTCATCCTGAGCAGGCAAAGAAATGTAAATTTAAAAGGCAAAGTATCTTCCTCTGGAACAGGTCCAAATCCTCTAAGAGTTCTTATAAAGGTGGCATTTATCTTCTTCCTTCCTCCTCCCAAAAGGCTGTATTTTTCTTACATATCAGAGGTGGACACTCACAGAATCATCCAGGGAGGCACTGTTTTGCTTTGTTGTGTTTTGTTATTACGTCTGAAATCCTTTCAAGACCTGGTCCTTCTCACTTCAGAAATTGCTAAGATGTCGAATTCTGCTCTACATGAGCTACCTCACAAGTACCACTGAAATCTATTATAGATACTGTAGTTATATGTATACAAAATAGAACTAGGACTCAGATTAGGCTAATACATGTGAATTTCCAATGTTGTATTACATCCAGTATTTTCAGTTTTCATGATAAACAGTCACCAAAGCTTTATGTCACTCATCACTAACCTTGAGAGTTGGTCCTGCTTTTGCAGCTCTCTGGTTGTCTTGGTCTTACATTCTTGGCAGATTGTGAAATGACAATTTTGAAGAATGCCAGACACTGGCAAGATCCCAATAATCCAGAAGAAAATATCCAGAGAAATTAATGAATGCCATGAAATATACAAGAAATATACAGCATGGCTCTGGCTGACAAAGGGCTAGGCAAGGATGCATGCTCTTTTCAGAAGTGTTCAAGACAATACTGGAAGGAATAAGGAATTTCAAACAGATTTGAAAGGGACAAGCCATGCCCCCAGCATGATGGTAAACAGCTTTAGGTTCTCAGGTGATACCGACCTCATTGCCCCTGAACAAACCTCATTACCCCTGAACAAGGAGAATTTACACAGAATGAAAGGATATGTAGGAACCCAGAAAAATAACAGACTAATGAGGAGACAAGACAAAATATGTGGAAATCAAAATACAAGATAGTAATAATTGTAACAGATGCAAACAGAAGAGAGCCTGAAATTTGGAGGACTGGTGTCAAAGAACAGGGAAGCTGAAGACATCTGAAGGGTGGAATAAGACCTGGTCTGGCTGGATAAAGAGATTGCAGCAAGTTTCAGTATTTCAACAGCTAAGATACACACAACAAGAATATGATTAGGACTCTTGTTTTTCTGATGAATGTGCTCTAACAAACATTGACACTGTTCCTAACACTTTTTTTTTTTGTTTGCACTTCTATATTTTAGAATTACATCTGCATGGAGATGCTTCTGGGAAGCATGAGATAACTGCTGCATTTGCAAGTGGGTTCACCAAACTCTCTGGTGAGCCAGCCTATGTCTGTTCATTTCACCCAAGGAAGGTCACTTATCAGTTTGGGATTACAACTTCTCTCAGCAGTGACTGAAAAAGCCAGAATCAATAGAGCATTACAAATGATTATTAAATATGCAGTTCTCTGATCATCTGGAACACAGGACTTCTCCCTGGCAATCATGATCAGTAAGGTCAAAACCAGTAATAAAAGAAATACAATACAGAAGTGGCCTTTCTCAAGTAAATGCCATCTACAGCAAAGTGACTGGAGATTTTGCTAATTGCACTGTTCAGCAAAGGATTCAATCACTTTGTCCTCATGCCACATCACAAATGCCATGGTTATTTGAAGAACCTATCTCAGTTATGAAGAACTCAGGAACTGTAAGGAGAAATGTCTTCCAAGAAACTACTGCTATGATGTTCTGGTTTTGGCTGGGGTAGAGTTAATTTTCTTTCTAGTTGCTGATACAGTGCTGAGTTTGGATTCAGTGTGAGAATAATGTTGATAACACACTGATGTTTTACTTGTTGCTCAGCAGTGCTTACTCTAAGTCAAGGACTTTTCCGTTTCCCATGCTCTGTCAGTGAAGAAGTACACAAGAAGCTGTGAAGAAGCACAGCCAGAACAGCTAATCAAAAGTATCCAGAGGGATACTCCCTACCACAGAACATCATGCTCAGTATGTGAATTTGGGGGAGTTGTCTGGGAGGGCTCGATCGGTGCTGGGGGATGGCTTGTGCATCACTTGTCTTCCTTGGGCTTTATTCTTCTCCCTCTCTCTCCCTCCGCCTCTCTCACCCCTCTCCATCCCCTTCATTACTACTACTACTATTATTATTATTGCTATTGCTATTATATTTTATTTTATTTCAATTATTAACATGTCACCTTAGCCTCAGCCTCCCTAGCTGTGAAGCTGGTAAAGATCCCTGGTCTCTCAGGGCCTTAGAGACACAACAAGAGCTGTTTTGTATTTCAGTGGGAATGCACCTTCAAGTTCACACAGGTGCCAAAGTCCTTACACTGAAAAGCTGTTTGTCCCATGACCAGCTGGAGATGGTTCTTCATTCAACAGCAAGTCAGCAAATCAAGAGCACATCGTGGAGCAAGATGCAGAGTCCCACAGTAAGACAGATGTGTCCTGGTAAGTCCATGTGGTGCAGCACTGCTTGGTGAAGGCTTAACAGCTTCGGTCCAGAGATGAGATGGCCACAGTTCCATAGCAGCTTATTGAGTCCTGCCTTTTGATCCCAAAATCAGAGTCTGGCGCAAGTAAAGACAGTTCATGTCCTCACTCCATATTTAAAACTGCATTCCTGAACGTACACCTTCCCTAAGGCAGCATGACAAAACATGCTCTGCAGTGTACCCCGAGGAATTTTCCAGAAAGTTTTGCTCAAAAAACCAAAATGGAACAGAGGCATTTTTTTTCTTCTTCATGAAGATAGCTCGGTCCCTCCAGCTGCCTCCCTCTCCTGCTGTAATGGTCATTTGATCAAATCAGTGTTTTTATAGCGACACAAGTATCCTACAGAAGGTGTCATAGTCTAAAACATAATATAAACTTGAAAACAACATCACCATCTCTCATGGAGATGAAACCCATCGCAAAATGCTTGGTTCTTGTCCAGGGCAGCTACACTTGACTGCCCTCCCACCCAAATACCAAAAAGGCCATAACAACAGCTCTACCTACTTCTGGCAACCGTGACCTCCTGCTGCAGGACACAGATGTAGAGCTGGAGTGTGAGCTGGGGCGCTGAGCCGAGGAACGCCTGGATCACGGAGGCCCTGCTGAATGCAGACCTGTGTGTCCACAGCTTGCCTTCAGCCTGTCCCACTTCCTTCTCAATTTCTTCTGAGTACCCATCCTTGGGCATCTGCCTCTTCTTTGTGATGCTGACATAGGGCTCTTCAACTCTGCCAGCATGGAAGTAAATACAAAAGGCCTCCACACACCTACAAGCAAACAAGTAAATAGAGTGACAGGGCAAAATGAAAGAATGAAAGCTCTCCCCGCTTTCTGGTATTTTAAGCAAACACATACTAAGTCCTAAGCCATTTGTTCATAGAGCAAAGCCTATAGGTTTTCTTCTCCTGGTAAACTTGGAATATGACAGATTGCACTCTTTAAAACATGACCTACGTGTTACTAGTGAGCAAGAACCTGGAAGTGTCCTTTGGGCTGCTTGTAGTACTCAGACTTGGGCAGAGGTTTAGTTGTTTCCTCCGAGCTGCCCCTGCTCTCTGGTGTCCCATTAAAGTCCTTAAACTGCTCATCCACTTCTAGGCTGCCAAACCCAGGACCCAAGTTGGAAGTGTGTTTCTTCAGATTCTCATGTCATTTTCTTCTTGTTATCCATACATCTGTGATATGCTAATGGGACATGGCAATAAATCCACTTTTCATACCTTTGCCTTAAAATATCTGAAGAGAGAAACTCAGGGTACAAGCAGGTGCACACACCTCAAAACTTTAGAGAGCAATAGTTCAAAACACTGGTAACATGCCAGAGCAGTGAAAAAGAGCAGTTTTGAGCCTCACAACCCTTGAAATCAACATTTTTTTAAAAAAAGACACAAGAATAGGAGCTTTAGTTCTTAGGTTTGCTTACATTTATTGCACTGTATAAGAAATATTAAATATAATCTTGGAAAAAGATTCGAAGTAAGAAGATGCAGTGTTTCCAGTTGCTGCAGCTCTTCTTACTTTAAACACAGTGGGAGCCAAACCCTCTTGTTTATGCAGGTCTAACTTATGGCCGACTCAATTCCAAGGAACAAACTGGTGCCAGCACATACACTTCTATTCATAAATTACGTATTGTTGTACTAGTTGCTGCCTTTACCGGTGCACAGAGACTAATCCATACATTTGGGAGGGAACAGAAAAGGCTGTCTGCAGAAAATGCTGTAGCAACAAGGACAACCTGGCTTCTGGAGTATTAAAGAAGACAACAGCCCCTGACAGATATCTGCAAGGAAAGAACAGCTTCTGCAACTTCCTCCCAATGACTGTTTTTTAATTGTCAAAAACTTTATGAAAACTAAGCACTACTTGGGTATGAAGGTGTCAAGGGTGGGCTTGGGCATCAAGCAGGACCCAAACCACATAGGGAAATAGTCACCCTTGTCTGGGAAGTAATAACAAGCAAGGAACAACAGAGGTACAGGTGAAATCACAAGCTGAGGGGGAAGAGAGAAGAAAGAAAAGAAATTACTTCTGTTTATTTTAATAAACTTTACTTCATTTTTTCCTCTAACTGAACCACTAGCAAGTTGCACTAGAAAAAGTGCAGTTTTGGGATTGTGTAGTACTATTCTTGATTCATTAGGCTTCAGCCATCATTATCACTAAAGCTATTCAACATTCCTGCTTCTCTGGAGGCTCCATTCACAGAGGTGACTTTCTGTCTTCCCCTTGTTAATCTTTTCACTCCCTGCCAATCTTGTTCCGCATGAAAGAATCCATACAGCCAAAAATAAAGTGTGAAAAATTAATAAAGCACTGTGGCTTTATGAAGCCAGCATAGATTCTGAAACCAACAAATTGATTTTATTCCAAAAGAAAGATCCCAGAACATTTTTGTCTCACTTAGTATTCATAGCCATGCATTCACCCTGAGCTGAGGGCAACTCTGACTATATTATGGAAAATTGGATCTCAGCATCAGGTTCTGAACTCTTGCCGTGTGTGATTAGAAGCAGATATAGTCTAGGGACTCATCTAAAAAATACGCAGTGATCCTATAAAAGAGATCAGATTTATGAGACTACTGACAATACCAAACGTTATAATCAACCAAACTCTGAGTTTTGGAGCAAGCATTTGATTTTTATTTATTAGTGGGGTATTAAGTAGCAGTATATTGTTTGTGATGGGGATTTTTTTGTCCATACAGAAAAACAAACATAACATGAAATGGTCTGATGAGCAAACCTTAGAGCCAAATGGGGCTTTTACCAGTACAACAGAGTAATAAAAATGCTATGTGTAAGCACTCAGATTACATTGATAATGATGCCCATTTTCTCCCAGGCCCTGCCAGTCCCATGCAAGAGTGCTTCTAGAGGTGAAGCCTTCTGCGACAAATACACACTCAAGATTTTAGCTGGTGCCACTGCCCAAGCAACTGCTTCACACAGGAGCAGACTGGCAGCTGACACACTGGAAAGAACAAGTACCAATCTACAAGTTTAAGGAATAGAGTGTGGGAGGGGCACAGGCACTTGAAGGACCACCCAGGTGAGAAGGGTCCAGAACTGTGATGAAGAATCAATTCAGATCATACACCTGTGCCAGATTGTGGCTTTGCCTATGAAGTACATGCTGAGGGGTTGGGCATCTTGTCTTTAAATGAATCACTGGGCTTGTTCTTTTCTAGCACGAAACACAACTAAGAGACAATGCAAGAAGGGGATTGCTTCATGGCAGCTTTCCCCCACAGTTACAAGCTCCTGCAGCATGGTGAATTCCACAGAAGCCCTTGTTGCTCGTCGCTGTTCTGCTCCAGAGGGACAGGAGTGAGAGAGCCCAACTTCTGCACAATCCATCTCCTGCAATGCAGTGATGTTTAGAGCCCCTTCAAGAGCCCTTACGTGGTGTCAAGAGCAGAAGGCAAGCAGCTGGCTGTCTCCTCTGCATTTGTCAGAAGGCACTGACAACCACAGTACAGCCGCTGAAGGAACTAAAATTGTTCTGAGGAAAAAAAAGTCAGATCTACTGTCTACAGTGAAATTTAAGAGGTAAGAAAAGGATGGTGCTACTTTCTCTCCTGCTGCCATATCTTGGCAGAAAGAAGAGCCATACTTTTTCAGGGATCCTGATGGTGCCCACAAAGAGTGATTCAGCCGCAACACATTTGTCTTCTACACAGTAAGTAGGAGGAATAATCCTACCCTTATATGCTTGCTGAGAGTGAGCACCTCATTCCCTCTTCTAATCACAGATGCGTGGGATTGGAACATAGGCAAAATAATGGTGGTGTGAAGAGGGAGAAGGCAATGAAAACAGGGAACTTTCCACAGCCAACCAGCACTTCAAGAACAAATGGCTATTTGAGATCTATCCACACACACCCTCTGTAAATGTACAAGCAGATTTCTCTAATACTTAATTTTTACTAATTGGTTCTCTTTAGAGAAGTGTGCAAAAGACTTATCAGTCCTGCAGATTTACTTACCTGCATCAGGCAAAGATCTGTTCCTCACTCACTGTTCTACCTTCCACCTGCACTGACTTTCTGCTTACCTCACCATGGACACCTAACACATCTGCTCAAGAATAAAGGAAAGAATATAGCCTGAAGAGAGTCTAGACATATTCTTCCCATTTGGAAAAGAGGGAGATGCATCAACAGTTGTAAAGTGTAGAGCTAGCAGGATCTCCTACAGTGATGTCTGCCGATGAAATCCTACAAGGAAGGGAAATTTTTAGACCTGTTCTATTTTGAACTATTAAGCAGGTCACTAGGAAAGAGAGACTACCCACGAGAGACAAGGCTTCTGCACAATGTCACTGAAGCAGTATCTGCACCATTAGAGCTTATTAGATTTCAAACTGCAGAATTAGATGCCCAAAACTTGAGTGACTGTAAAAAATTGGGGGTTTTGTTTTTGTTTTTTTTTTTTTTACTTCCTGCAGCTCACAGAATCAAACATTGGCTGTAACAGCAGCTCATCTGGCTGTTTGATGCAAGCTTCCTCCTGCATCTGCTGTTTACATGGTACATAGAGACGTAATTGTTTCTCCTTATGCCTTGAGAAACAAACCCTAATCCCATTAAAAAAAAAGTCTATTGTTTATATCCTTGTCCTGTTATAATCTGAGGTAATCAGTCATTAGTGTTCTATATAGGGGGCCTGTTATATTTGCTTGAGATGTTTTTTGCAGGAGTTCATCCTTCTGCTGACCCAGCCCTCCCCTGATTGCATCTCCTCACATGGAACAGGTCAGGCTCACACTGCACTAACAGAGCACCAGGGAACACAGTTCCAAAGACACCTGCAGTCACTCAAGCTTCCCTCTGCATGAAGGTGGTACCAGAAGGAAGCACTGCCAGGTTCACATCAGTCCCTTTTGATGATGCCACTTCAGTACAGCCTTCAGTAAATCAGGTGGGAGGGAACCCCTGCACCCAGCAGGCTCGTGGTCTGACACACCACCATCCCCAGCGTGTGACTGTGAGACCTGACTTGTGTTGGAAATCTGCACTTCAGCTCCCGATCTATTTGTTACTTGCAGAATTAAAAAGGGCAAGCAAATTGGTGCTTTTCATGAAGGGTAAGGAGAAAAGGAGGCTCAGGGGGAACCTTATAGCTCTCTACAACTCCTAAAGAGGTTGTAGTCAGGTGGGGATCAGTCTCTTCTCCCAAGACAACAAGGGACCGGACAAGAAGAAATGGCCTCAAGCTGGTCCAGGGGAGGTTAGGTGGATACCAGCAAGATTTTTTCACGGAAAGGGCAGTCAGGCAGCAGAATAAGCTGCCCAGGGAAGAGGTGTAATCACCAAGCCTAGAAATGTTCAAAAGGCATGTGGATGTGGCATTCATGGACACGGTTTAGTGGTGAACATGGTGGTGCTGGGTTATCAGCTGAACTCAATGATCTTAGAGGTCTTTTCCAACATAAACAATTCCCTGATTCTCTGAGGGGTTATTCACACTTAGAAGAAATCCTTAAGTGTGGAGCAGTACACCAGTAATACTACATCCAGTTATTATGTGTTGGAATTGTAGCAACACCTAAAATCTCAGGATGACCTTGGTGCTACAAGTGCCATCCAAATGAAGGGAAGGAACAAAGAGAAAGGCCCTTGCAGAGGAGCAGCCTGAGCCAGAAAGCTCATCATGACCTTCCCTAGAGAAAAGACAAATGTAATAAAACTCTCATTGACACTGGCTACTGCTTTAAGTAATTTTTTCTGTTGTAATTTACTTAATGTGGTAAAAGAATCTCCTTTTACAAAAAAAAAAAACCAAAACAAAAACCAAAAACAAAACCAAACCTATCCAAATACATCTTCTAAGCATCCAGACAAATTAGTGCACTCATAAGGAGTGGCACTGACCTGAAATGCTGCAGGAATCCCCCATGATGCCCAGAAACCTGCAGTCCCTTTGTTCCAGCCAAGTCTCTGCAGAGCCTCTGGCGTGCCTGCATCCTGAGGATCACAGCCAGGCCACTAAGGGAGATAGGAATTTTGCTCTACAAATTGCCTCGAATTTACAGAGAAACTCCTAGGGAGTGAGAGAAGAAATTAAAAAAGGGTACATTAACAGTACACCAAAAGTCCTCTCCAGGAAGAGGGATGCTACCTAATTTTAGTCCTTCCAGCGGCGGCAGCAGGACAGCAAGTGCCTCCTGAACAGGTGGAGTGTGGGTGTTTGGGGAAGGTGGTGGCATGCAAGAAGGTTCTATGAGAAAGTACTTTTTATCCACCACTCAGATGATTCAAAATAGGCTGAATCATTTGGCTTGCAAGGCTAAATACCCTCCTTCCCTGCCAAGATAGTTCCAAACCATTCCCCAAAATTTAAAGGTTGTTTTTTTTTTTTTTTAAGGGAAAAAGGAAAGGGGGAAAAAAAATCTAGATTTTAAGATGATGATGAAAATCTTACACAACATACATGGGCTGTTGGTAAAGCAGTGCACTGATCTCCGAGAATTTGAGTTGGAACAGAAAAATCCTGACTATCCTGTATCATACCAAACCAAACAGAGATAGTTAAAAAGTTGGTGTTAAGTTTCTCTTAAAGCCAGCCAAAGCTGCCAGCCCTCTGTTGCAGCATGTCATCACACACAGCCTGAAAGTTCTTAAACGTTTCATTCCCATGCCACAAGCAGACAGAGCCTGGGGAGGCTCTACTCTCTGTGTCCTATTTGACCTAATTTGACCCAGCCCTCCCTACACAGCCCTGGGCTGTGCCAGTGTGACACAAAGAGTCCCAGCAGGGAGGATGGAGCCACGACGGAAGCAGATGACTAAGAGCAGCAGGATTCTCTGCAGCAAAGGTTTGCCTACAAGGATGGAGTAAAATGCCTCCAAGGACAATGGTCGTTTTCAGCTTACAAAAGTTAAAGCCACAGTGCAGTGATGATGCAACCAAAAAATACTTTGCCTTCTAGCTATCACCTCAGCTTTGTGTGTATGCCAGTCCACACGAGGTAGAAAAGCAGGGAGAGAGAAGGTATTTTGTGTGCTGAAAACATGACAGCATTTACAGTGCAGAGCTATATCTGACAGGAAGCAACCAGTTTCCTCTTCTGACAGATACAGCAATCTTTAGTTGCAGGAAGGCAAGGAAGGAAAAAACCCCCAAACCCCAAAACCCTCTACTGTCTGTCTCAGATCACTTTGCCTTCCCACACTTTTGTGCTGTATCCTACAAACTGACACATTTCCCTAAAAGTAAAGATAGGTTGTTTTCCATTAAACTTTCAATTTGTAGAGTCCTTCCAGCCTTTAGCAGAAAATAAGTTTTTCAGGTAGCATGAATGTACTACCGTTTTAAAATTAGTAATTACAATTCCAGTTATCCTGGGTTTAGAGAGAGGTCAACATACATCACTTTGTCATGCCTAAATGATGCCATGGGGACTATGGCACAAGTCATGCTGCAGCACACCCAGAACATCTTCAAACCTTCTAGAAATGCTAAGTTTGTAAATCTTTGAGAAAGAAAGAAGTGCAGACTTGGCAACACACTAGAGGAGAGGAGAGGGCTTCCATATGCTCACTAGTTTTACAGCAGTGACTGCAGCTGGGAGTTCACCAGGACAGCAGGAACTGTGTTCTGCACAAGATAAGATTTGTGTTGTAAACAGAAAACTTGATGTTGAGAAAGAAACAGAAAGTCAAGTCATGCTTGGTGCTCAAGGTCAGAATATAAATCTATGTTTCTTTCATATAATTAAAAATAAAATCCTTCAATTTCTTCTTGCTGCTCAAATCCGTTGTCTGCTTCTTCACGTATTCTAGCTCGACATTATTCTTTCCTTGTCTGACCTAAAGAAATTGATTTTGAATGACAGAAGTAATGTACTTAATTTTTGATAGTTTCTTTCTCTTTGGTTCCCCTCTTATTTTCTAAGACTGTGGAAGCATTTTGTTCTTAGCTTTTAGAAAATCAGAGCTCTTTAAGAACTGTTAAGCCATAACTTAAACATCTTTACAATATTAACAAAGCAAACCAAAAATCCATTCATGGTTATAGAAGAAGTCAATGTTTTTGAAGTGTAAGATATTTTGTAACATCCAAACTGTTCACATTTCTTAGTGTGAACAAATCTTTCTTTTACACACTAGCCAGGAATTTCAAAAAGTTGGTGATACTTCTCCCAGCCTCTGCTATAGACACACTGCATTTAATTCCCTTTCTTTTTAAACAGAAGATTTGAATAGAAATTTAAAATTAATGCCCCCAGGAAACATTTTGTCTTGGAATTCCACACTGCTGTAACTTTTCATCTAAATATTTTGATTTTTTTTTTCCTGAGGGTATTTTCAGTGAGACATTGAACTGGAGTACCAAAAATCTCCAAAGCAATTTGGGGCAGGAAGCTCACGTTTGGAAAGAAGAGAGGTACTAGAGCATCACTGATGTTCCAAGACGCACGCATGAGACGAGTACTATCGTTGTTCTAAACTCGCAACCGAGCGAAGAATCTCCCGTTCTCTCTTGGAAGTGATCTGAGAGCAAAGCGCCGTGCATGAGGCAGCAGCGAACAGACACAGCCATCCGCGAGAAGCCACAGGGATGCAAACCCAGCGCAGAGCGGGACGCGGAGGGAGCTCTCCCAGCTCCCCGCGGCCCGGCAGGGCTGAGCCCCTTTTCCCCGGAGGTCAGCCCGCAGGTTTGTGCCCGCGGCATTCCCAAGGGACGCTGCTCCTCCCGCGGCTGCGGCAGGACGCGCTCTCGGCTCCCGGCGGTGCAGAGCGGGAGCGGCCCCGCCCGCACCGCACAAAGGCCGGGGGGCTCCGGGCGCCCCCGGGCTCGGCCCCGGCCCCGGCCCCGGCCAGCTGAGGGCGGCACGGACTCACCGACCTGACGAGCGGCCCGAGCTGCAGCAGGTGCAGCAGCAGCACCAGCGGGCGGTCGCGGCTCACGTCGCGGTGGATGAAGACCAGGCTGAGCTGCACCAGCGCGCAGGGCACGAGGGCGAAGAGCAGCGTCAGCCCCTGCCAAATGCGGTCCCCCGCCGCGCGGTACCCCGCGCTCAGGCACAGCGCGGCCACCGTCTCGGACACGAAGAGGACGAGGGAGACGAGGACGGAGCCCGGGAATTTCATCGCAGCGGCCGCCCCAGCCCGGCCCGCCCAGCCGCCGCTGAGGCGCGATAGGGCCCAGTGCCCGCCAGAGGGAGCGCCGCGCTCGCCGCCGGCCCGCGGCCTCTGCGCGCTGGGGCTGGATCCGGGCCGGAGGTCGGTGCTGGCCGGGCTTGGATCCTGGCAGGGGCTGGATCCCGGCCGGGGCTCGGCCCCGCCTGGGCTGTGAGCGGAGGAAGGTTCGCGGCGGTGCGCGGGGGGCTCCCCCTCACCGTGTCTCCTGCGGCCGTAAGATACACAAGTGATCTGAGGGGGTTGGTGGGAAGGGGCGAGCGGGTGCCCCTCAGGGCGCTTCTCAGGCTCGGGAGATTGTACAGTCACAGGATCGCTTAGGCTGGAAAAGACAACCACACCATGGCACTGAGTGTCACGTCCATGCTTTCCTTAAACACCTCCAGGGACAGTGACTCCACCACCTCCCTGGACAGCCCGTTCCAATGTCTAATCATCCTTTCCGTGAAGAAATTCTTCCTAATGCCCAGCCTAAACCTCCCCTGGTGCAGCTTAAGACCATGTCCTCTAGTCCTATCACTGGTTTCCTGGGAGAAGAGACCAAACCCCACCTGGCTACACCCTCCTCTCAGGGACTTGTAGAGAGTGATAAAATAGAGATCCTGAAAGGAAGAGGCAAGGGCGAAGTCCTGTATCAGGAAGAAAATAACCCTGTGCAACAATAAAGGCTGAGAGACAGATGATTAAATCAATCAATCAATCAATCAATCAATCAATCAATCAATCAATCAATCAATCAATCAATCCCAGAACTAAACCAACTAAACAAAAGGCAGAAGAAGAGTTGTGCGTGCCGTGGAGCCTCCCCTGATGCACCCAGCTCAGACCCACCGAGCAGGGCAGTCCAGCAGTGTCAGAGGTGCCCTTTTAGCACTTTGCCAGGTGGATGTCTTCTTGCTTGCCAGACCTTTTCCTTCAAAGGTTCCTCAAGCCACAGACCCCTAAGCCCTGCTGTGACACTGGCTGTTGACGTGCAGCATTTGCCCACTGTCCCTGAGCCTCTCCCCTTCACCAGCAGGATTCTTTCTCTCTTGTCCCACCAGAGCTCTGGAGTACTTCTGGAGACGCGTATGGCCACCCCAGCAGTATCACTGATGCCTGCATGGATGAGCAGCACAAGGTGACAGCCCGAGGAAAAGACAAGCCTTTCTAGTCTCTCCATGAGATCCTAAACCTGAGCACCTGGCAAGAAACAAAACTGAGGTACCAAGCCAGGTTGGCAGATGGTGCCTCTGTCCTGCACAGGAGTCTCCAGTCATGGCTCCTCTCCTCTTGGTGCAGCTCCTTGGTTCACGCTCAGCTGGCTCTGGTGATAGATCTTGTTTCTCCCTGCCCGTTCCCAGCTAATTGCTGATCTGCATGTGGGGGTTAGCTACAGACTTGGGACCTACAGGAGCACAAGAGGAAGGCAAGATAAGGAGCCTGAGATATTATTAATGAGATAACACTACTGGCCACTTCTGTGTATCTGCTACTGTTCTTTAATGCAAGTTAGGGTGTCACCAGATTTACACAAAAAATGCCAGTAAACACTTGGCCATTTCTTTAACTGTTGCACTGGCAAATCTGAAGTGTCACTGCTCAGCTCAAGTTGAGCTCAGCTCATGATGATAAAGATGGAAACATCGTTGTGGGCAGGCCTAGGTGAATTTAATGCTTGTGTCCTGGACTGGGAATGGAGAGGTCTTTCTGGAAAGGGAAGAGGCCATGAAAACTGAGATTTAAGCAGGCTGACAATAAATACCTGGAGCAGGAAACTTTAATCTACAGGCCAAAAGCAACCTGTCTTACCTTGTGGGAAACTACCATGAGGTGTTTTACCCTAGCACTGTGTGCAGCCTGGATGATTTATCTCATTCTAAAATGATTTATTTTACTTTTGATAACCACTTAAAAGCTTTTGGAGCACTGAGTCATGACTGTTCTGGAAGAAGACTTCCCAGCACTATGAAAGATAAGTACAGAAATAAACAATCCAATGCAAAATCATACTGTTCAAGGTTGGACTTTTATTTAAGGCAAAATATAATCACAGCTTTAATATTCATAATATGGATATACACAGTTTGTTCTGCCACTATGAAGCTTGGTATTATCACTGCTTTTAAAAAGCTATAAAATCTAGTTTCTATCATAATCTACAATACAAAACTAATACAATAAACACATTCTGAAAGATCACAGTGTTTAAAATATTGGAAAAGCAGGGGTCCTGCTTTCAAACAATAAGGTGCATCTCTAAAGAATCAAACCTTGATTCTACAGGCCTGTACCACATCATGGCTGTGAATGGCTGTAACACTGAGAAACCAATCTAGGGTGTGGCACCTACTGAAGGAATGAACATCACACACTGGAATATACTGAATAATCAAGTGTCACCAACACAAACTAGACATGAAATAATGCCATTTAAGTTCCCTGTACTTTTTATTTGTATTGGTATTTACGTATATTGCAGAGATATTGAGATAAAATGTGTATAAATTCCTATCAAATAGGGCCCTGCATCTGCAAACATCTGTGCTTTCCTCATACTGTACAAACAAGCCTTACTAATTCCATGGGACTCATGTGTAAAGGAAAGTTTGTAGGCCTGGGGTCTGGAATGACATAGTTTTACCCCTGTTTCACACATGTGGAAGGAGCTGCCTTACTTGCCTGGAATCAAGTGGAGGTTCACCACTGACATCAGCAGGTGGCCTATCTGGCCCTTAAAATGAGTGCAGGAGGCCAATTCAGTGGCAAAATCAGACCACTGTTAAAGGAAATCCTTCTTCTCTCGTCTGTGGTCATGGTAATGAAGACAGAAGCAGAGTTAAATTTCTGGTCAGATAGCCTTTCTCTTCTACATGAAGTAAAAATACATGTTTGACTAGAATCTGTTTTCTATTCCCTAAGGGATATAATTGACTTAACGACTTCTACATAGTCATACAATGCTGTTTCTGAGTATCAGTACATTATAAAATCTCTTTTATTCAAATATCATTATGCCACTGTGCAAAATGAGTTTTTTAATTAATTTTCTGCCATTCTAGTTGGTATTCCTGTACTTGACCTAAATGTCTCCACTTTCTCTTTGAGTCATGCAATGAACAAAGTCAAGGGACTCCCTTCTAAGCATTAAAAATAAATATGGCCTTATGTATTTTCAAGCAGATTGCTATTCATTAATTAATTTCTTTTGAGAGCATGATGTAGAATTTTATATATATGGGTTATAGGACCAACTGTAACAGTACAAATTAGTCAGAAGCTTTAATAATTCAAAGGCAGATTGAAAAGTTGGTGCTTATTGGCTTATTGAGTGTATTTCTTTCAACTGCCTCATCATGGATAGTGCACATCACTTCTGTTCCATTAAAAGATAGGAGTAGGCAGTAGGTTCAGCTACAGGCAACTCCTTCACAGGCAAATGTTTTTCAACATTTGATGACTTTGCTATAATGGCAATAAATTGCTGTTCAAGGCAGCTGAAACCTGCACAGTGATTGCTGTACCACTACCTGTGCAATGAAACACTGTGCTATTCCCTTGGAAAATGCCTCTTCACATCCCTAAATTGCTGTATTGTTTTGTGGGCCCTGAGCATTTTTGGCTTATGGCTTTGAAGTATGTTGCTCCCCTCATAGTAGGATTTTTGGTCATTTTCTTATTTCTTTTTAATTTAGCTTTCTGCTGCTACTCCTTAGTCTAAGACATATTTATATAAACTGAAATGTCTTCTCAGAGCAGTCCAGGCTGTGCTGCCAGCCAGCAATTGCTATCAGTGTAGTTCTTAAGAGCAAGATTACTCTTTGAAAATCTATAGGGCAATTTTAATCCTGATATACTAATCTTCCTACAGATTAGAATATGCACTCATGCCAGTGAATATTCAAGGTATGTAGGAGATTACTGCACCTGAGATTTACTTGGCAGACATCAGAGATCCAAAGAACAAGGATATATTCTCAAAATGCATGCATACACTAAAATAGGTCACTGTTGGCATAAAACATGCAATATGTTGGCAGATGCTGTAATTGTATATACAGAACACTATGTTAGTACAAAAATTTGATTGCTTATCAAAGTTTCCATTTGCACATATTGCCCCTCTACATTTCTGAATACAGCAGATACCTACGGTTCACTTCTTCCACAGTATTAAAAAAAACAATCAGTATTCTTGTAATATTCTTTCCATGTCCATATATAATCAGTATTAAACATCAAAGTGGCATTACTTAATTTGACAGAGTAGCCATAAAGGTGATTCCTTTACTTGCATTCACTTATGTGTATTTCCCAGAACTATTTAAAAGTGTATTTTGGAATGTTTAGAGGAATGTTTAGCCATTTCACTTGGTTTCCATTGTTCTAACAGAACTGAAATACTGGAGAAGTGACCATGCTCCCTAGAAAGTCTCTGTTTTATTTAATGGTGTAAAACACCAGTGACAGTTGTTATACAGGATAATAATTTTTCCTTAGCGGGTGGGAAATGGCACAGCCAGTGAGAAGAGACCATCTGGGAGCATCAAATAATGTAATGCAAGTTAGTAGAACACCCTGCTTAAGCAAAATCAATCAATCTTATTTTCAAGAACAAAAGACCTGGGCTGCTTCTTTAGCCTCCTCAAGTTACTCATAGGTTGGGAAACAAAGGCAGGGAAACTGAAGGCAACAATGATGCAAACAAAGCAGATATTGAAAGCAGTGGCACAAAATAAATGTATTACTATGATGAGAAGTTTTGAGTAGCAGGTAAAAATAAAGATATATTTATTAGAATGGTACTGTTGATAAAACTTACTGCATCTGGTTCTGAATCCTGAAATCAATAAATCTGGACACTACAGATCTAGTTTCCCTCAAAATTATTCCCTGACAGTAACCTATGCATGGCAGGCTAAAAATCATGAAGAGTATATAGTTCCTTAAACTGATGTGTAATCTACAGCTTTACTCACAAACAGCACCACACAAATACAGGTACATCACAAATAAGCACCAACACCCACATAATGCATCCTCTTTGCTTTAACAGCATAATCAGAAATACTATTACATCACTTAAATTCCTATTGCCTACACTTTAGAAACTAAACACAGCCAAGAAACTAATGTGCAAACATGACATAGTTATTGTGTTCTACACTTTGAAACAGGCTTCTTGAGTTTCCCGTAACGCAGTCTTTTGTCACAGCACCGTGGCAGAATCTGTTCAGGAGTACATTTTTTAGTCCATAAGGGCCCAATTCGGGAGCAGGAGGAGACAGCATCCCATGGAGAATGTCTGGCAAAGGTTGCATGATTGATTTCTCAAAGCAGGAAGAAGGGTACACAGAGGACCTTACTTTTTATTACACTGAAAAGTGCTGACAGCTCTACTCAGGTTCCTTTCCTGTCAATGTCTTAAAAGCAACAAATAAAGGTTGCAACAGCACATTTGTAACAGCATATATAGTACACAGAAAAAAGCAGATAGACAATAAAGAGGGAGAAGATGAAAAAACCCTGCTCCTTTAATGAAGGGCATTTTCCAAAGAGCCCTGGGGTGTATTTGCACTGTGTTCAGAAGCTGTGACTGCAGCACATCTAGTAGCCAACTTAACCCAGCCAGGTCAGGTAAGAAAAGCCACAAATCTCTAAGAGTGAGCTCAAACTGCCATGTCTGATAAAACAGATGAATAAATATGTTCCAAGATTTTTACCAGATGTATCCCATGAGACTGGATGTTTGTGTGCTGCCCTTGCCGGAGTCAGTGCCGAACTCACATAACCTGCAGAGATGTTTGGGACCTGGATTTCAAAAACTGGGTGGCTCCATGGGTTTTCTCATTATTGAATGGACTAACTCTTACTCAAATAACTTTTTTCTTTCTCTCAGGAAGCCAAAACATGTGCCTTCATATACAGAGAACGGTTATGGGGACAGGAGATCTGTTTTGCATGTGCTGTGGATCACAACACAGAGAAGATCAGTCTCCTCTGAATGTGAATTGGAAGAAATTCTACAAAGAGCGACACACAGGAAAAACCACTAGAAAATTGACACTGAGCTCTTAATGTTTATTTCCTGGCATTTATGAAGAATCACATTTAAAAATAGATGCAAACTTGACCACTGGAAGTTAAGTACAATAAAACAGTGATTTTATCTACTGCTGTTATGGTAAGGTTTAATACAGATGTAGTATATGTTACAGTATCAGCACTCGCGACTTGGTCTGAATCTAAGTTACTGATTTATAATGCTTTAGATTTATTAAGGTTTTGGCAATGGTTTTAATTTTCAAGAAATTCCTGAGAAATAACTAAGTGGAAACATTAAAAGTTGTGGCCCAATGATAATTAAAGAGTAGGCACTGGAGACAAAATCAAAAGCTCATGATTACTATTCTGATTTGTGTAGATTCTGCTAAGGCTTAAGTTTGGAGTTGTTTGGGGTTTCTTTTAGGGTGTAGTTATCAAAACACAAGACGGCTTTTCTTTACGTTTGCATCCCTAAATATAAGGGTAGGCAATAAATGAAGGATTGCAAAAGTGTGAGTCTACATCACAGCAGAACCTATTTCTCTGTCTTCCAGCAAGACACAACACAATTATGGAAGCTACTTAAATGCAGTGGCACAAATGTTATGTACTCACATGTTTGAGCTGAGTGACATCACCTACAATAAAAACTGAGACTGAGAAGTGATTGACCACAGGGAAGAAGTGGATAGGCCAAGTTTTGCCTTCCTTAAACTTTTGGTTTAGGTTCCAGTTATGCAACTGCCAAATGCATTACAAGAACCAAACAGATAAAAAATCCTATTGGATTTGGGATCTTCACTATTGACAACTGACTTTGCTCTGATCTAACAGGAGCATTTCCACAGGGCTGGGCAGAGCACACTCACATCTCCACTGACTTTTTGATTCAGCCTCATGTGTACACCCTCCTTATGGAATTCATCCTTCTGTGTGCACACATCTCACTGCTCAGAGTAACCAAGTAAATGACATTAGTGGCTTTCTTAAAAGACCATCTAACCTTTTAATTTACATGTTTTAATAAACACATTACAAATATATATTGAATTTTAACATTTCCATTCACTCAACTTTCACCACACTAAAGCTTCCATTCTTAACAAACTGATACAGAACTGCATTGCTTTATTCACCAATGAAATATGGTTATTTCTATGATTAAGTAATTAATTAGAGCTGCACAGTGCAAGACAAAGTAACAGAAATCCTTATCTGCAGCTCATAATAATGCAAACCATCTCATTAAAATAACAGTGGCAAAAGCAGGAATGGGATTATTACATTAAAATGTGGAAGGATTGCAAGACCCAGCTCCAACTTATAGCCTGATCAAAGCCCACTGAAATGAAATGGGAAGTTTAATCCATTAGGCATTAAAAATAAAGAAATTGTAATCTCCTCCAGCTGAGAATGCAGGAAGAGGGACTGCACTGTTTGGCAGTGCCTGTACAGCAGCTTTTTCTCTCTAACTTCAGTTTTTGACGTATTGGTCTTCCAGATTTGTCTTTACAGATATTATTCCCATATAAATAAAAATAAATAAATAAATAGTAAATATATTTTAAATACAGATATTAATTTTCTATTTTTTAGTACAAATCTATGTTAGTGTTTTCTTTAGCTTTCAAGTACCATGTCATCATATTATAGATATGAAAGAATATAGATAGAAAACAGCATATAATTGCAACTATAAGTGCTAGTGCAACTAGTATTGACCAACCCATTTATTTCTATCTAAATGATTTTCTAGCTAAAAACCATTTGGGCATATACATGATTTTGTTAACTAGGAAAAGAAGCAATTTTGAGTTTTGTTATCAGTTTTTTCTGAGGATCAGTATGCCATCCCAGGATTGTATTCACTTTGCAGGGTTTGTAGTGAAAAATTCATCAAGGAAAATAGATTTTCCATCATCTGAAATACTTAGGGTACTGCTCAGAAACACTGCTATAAGTAATTAATTTTTAAAGGAAGCTTTTGTATCACTGAACAATACTTATCTAGCAATGCTGTACCATGAAGAAAGCATCTTTCTGATGTACCTTTGCTACAGAACTTTTCAATCCAAGTCTTCTCCATGGCTCCACCCATCTTCCCTGTGACAGGGAAAATACTGACGTGACACAGTTACAGTAGATCAGAAAGGAGACCAGCTCCTTGCCACAGACTGAGCTCTAAAAGGATGGGTCCAATTCAGTGCTCATTTACACAAGACCCCACTTGCTGAAATGAACTGTGAAACTGCAGCCTGAACACACAGCTAGCTACAGAACTGCCATTATACACATTATATGAAGACCAAAGAGCTCCAAGATACAGGTATTCCTAATACACGTTACTAAAACTAGCAGATGTGGTTTAGGTGAAAAAAATCCCAGATTTTGCCTTTGTGGAGTGCAGTGACACGTCTACAACAGCCTCCCAATAAGTGCATTGCTCCACGAATGGTTTTTGCAGGACTCTTTTTAAAACCTACTGGCTGCATCACTGTGTCTTCTTTGCATGTCCCTGCTATTCTAGATTGCCTTTTTTTTCACCAAATTAAAAGTTTGATAATGCCCCTTTCTCCCTCTCTTGAATAATTAGATAAATAACTATGACATCAGATTCAATCAGTTCCCCATTTTTTTTTCCCCACTGACCCATTTATTTTGACCACACACTTTCCCACCCCCCAAGCCCCTGTGTGTGTTCTTTTTGATCTGACTCCCAGCTACATTAAGGCTAGCATTAGTGGTACCCCGGCTTGTTTTGTAAATAGCCTGTCTGGACAAGTAAGTGAAACTGCAGGTGCCCTCTCCCATCACCACCGGGATGTGGCTCTGAAGAACATCAGTCTTTAGACAAAGACACTGAAGAGAGGAAACTCGGCTTGGCTGGGTTGCAGCAAGTCAGTCAGGAAACACACAGTTCCTGAAAAACCTTCATACAGACTATATACACTTTCTAGTGCCCGGGAACCAGACTTAAATTCTTCTGTAAATAAGAACTCTGCAAACCTAAGAGAAAAAAAAAAGAGTTTGTTATTATTTTATGTCCCTTTCTATCTACTTGTTGTTTGGAAGCATCATTTTCATAACATTCAGTAATAAAAAAAACCAGAATGATCATTATTTAACCTTTTCTGCAAATTTTACACTATCCAATTTCCACAAGAAACTGAGGTTCATTAGATCCAGAAGAGCCAAACCTTTGCAATCTGTACATGCATTATGCTTGTTTAAGAGCTATAAACTTTTTCTGATTTTTATAAAACATATCATTAAACAAATACTTTTTGATAACTTGTAGGATGCAAGCAATGTTTCACATCGATACAAGAAATTCTCTAGTGCTGAAATAGCTACACAAATTAAAAAAATAATCATATGGCTGAAAATCAGTCATCCTAATTGCTATACCACTTCCCCTTGTTATTCTGTGCTGTAAGGAAAAACAATAACAAACATTGAATACTATTTTTATAAACAAGCACAGTAAACTAGAGATACATAGTTATTGCAGCACTGTGACAGAATTTTCACTGGACCACATGTGCTTGCATCCAGACAAAACAGAATTAACCCCACTAGCTAAGCTAAAGGTGGGAATGATAAAATGAAAAAATATAAAATAACTGCACACCACATCCTATACTTACTTTCCACTTCTAGTAATATGGAATAGTGTTAAATGCTCTGAAAAAATCCTAACAAATCATGCTTTACTCTGCTCTTGGACCTGCATACACAAGTTGTCTGAGTTCTGTCATCACATCAGGATGAGACCTGGACAAACATCATTCATGTTTGTCACATCCAGCCCAGCTCCCTCTGAAGGAAACACAGGCTCTCGGGCAGGGAGGAGCCTGGGAGAGCCCAATGTTCTCCCACCACAGGCAGCCTGCAACCAGACTGCAGAGCTCCCACAGAGTGCACCCACCCCAGAACTTGGCTAGGATTGACCCTGAAACTTAAACACTCGAGTTACATCCAAGGGAGGTGATCAGACTCTACTTTATAAATGTTCCTGAAGCTTTCCGGTACTACCCTAAATCCAGAAAACAGGAATGCTAACCTTTGTGCCCTGTAGATGTACTTTGAGTTCCCAGTGAGCCTATACAGCAGCAGGAACACATAAGCACTACCAGCCACCCCGTGGCATATTCCAGGGCCCTTCTTCAGCAGGCCTTTCTGCCAGGTGAGCTCTCCACAGCGGATACAAGTGTCCAGGTACTGAGGCTTCTTGGAAACCAGGTAAGCTTTGGCAAACAGATATGCAATGCCTAGGAAAAGAGCAGTGAGATTGTCTTTTGTAATAAGCACACCAAGGATTTCACAGAACACAGAAGAAAATAAAGATTAATACACTAAAAATCTGCAGTCTTGTGCTCTACACATGTCAATGTTGCCTCTAAATGCTCCATGTGGAGGGGGGGTGTATCTGCTATGCTAAAGACACACAGTAAGATGTACTTATCCACCCCCTGTGACAACACCACTTTCAATCTTTTCAAGGCATTATTGAATTTCAGGGCTTACTCTAACATTCCCAGACTTTTACCATTTTAAAACAGCAGTCACACTTTTGACTTTAAACAGTAAATTCTTAGCACTGTCTTCTATTGGTTTCAAATCCTCATTCACCTCAACTGCTTTCACTGACAGAAAAATAAGGATGGGAAAGATAATTTCTTAGAGTGGCAACAGATACATTTTTTTACTACATGAGAAAAAGAAACTCACTTTTTTTTACCCTCAATGAGGTCCACACTGTTTTATTCTAATTATATACAGTTATGCATATTAACTTCTGTTAAAAAGAAAAGAAAGCTTTTTGGCTTATTTTTAGAGGGAACTTAAATAAATTAATCATAATCTTCACCAGAGCACTGCACAGTTCAGTTCATGGTAACCTTATGAGAATGCACATGACACATAACCAACTCAAGTGCCTAAGGAAATGTTTAGCTCACTTGTGGTCTGAATTTAACAAACACTGAAGTAGCTGAAGTGTTCTTGTAAGCTACATCGGTCTTATTACCCAAGAATAGTGATGGGATACAGGTTTTTCTGGGGAGGAACAATGGCAGTTACTGAATTTGCACATCTCTAAGTGTAACTTCTTTATGTCCTTCGGGATTTTGTCACTTTGGTCGAATTTAACCTGAGATTATCTTCTACATGGAATCACCTAATGGGAAAAAGCAATGTGATCAGCATCTGGCTATTCATAGCATCAATGGGAAAAGAACCTGGAGCTCCATGGCACCAGTGCACCAGCTCGTTCTCCCGCTCGATTGTCTCCCCCAGCTCAGGGGGCCAGTTGCTGTTCTGTTCTTGGTCCATCAGGAAATCCACACTCTGCCACACGAGCTCCTGGTCTGCTGGCTGCAGGTACTCATAATAGGAGAGCAACATCTGCAGGATTGAGGAAAGCCCATGTGCTGCACCTGTAAAGAATAGAAACAACTGAATTAGAGGGTGGGCGTAGGTCCTGTCTCCACCTCATTGCAACTTTCCTTTGGGACAGATTTCCTTAATCTTCTTCACGCATATTAGAATAGTGCTTGGAATAAAAGATTTCTAGGTGCGTAACACTGTATTTTACTGTGGATGCTGAAGGCTTGGTCGCTGAGAGATTTTCCAGGAAGTAATGGAATGGAATTATTTATTAATTTACAGACTCGTTTATATATCTTAGTTCGCTTGAATGGCATAAAGTTATTGGTCCCCGACCATCCACCTCTTAGAATGATTGGCTAAACCCTACAACACCCATTTCAAAATATTTCTCCAGTCAGTACCACAACAATACTGCATAATAACTTGCACCTGCAAGATAAAGGATTGGTTTACAAAAACCTCTAACTCTTTTTCAGCCAGCATCCGTGTGAAAGCAAGGAGTTTCACACGGACGCTGGCAGAAAGCTGGAAAATCTCTCAGCGACCAAGCCTTCAGCATCCACAATTTTACCACTTCTGGCATTTCTAGTTCCTTTAGCTTTGCAAAAATATGTATGAATTCTTTCTGCTCTCACTCTGATATGACTGAAACTCACTGTGTGAAGTTAAACTGAACTCTGTTTCAAGGTGTTACTCTTCTTGACTGACTGCTGAATCTGGGCCATTATTTTGAAGCCTTTGTTGAAGGCAAATTGAAACTGGGCCATAAATGGTTATTTCCCAGTTACTGACTGACAGTATCAGTGAGCTAACACCTAAACTTCGGTGCAAGAACTGTCTGTACCCACCAGGGTGGAACACACTGCTCAGTGACTGCTCTCTCTGCTCCCCTGCCAAGGAACTGTGAACCAAGCTCACACTTTCTGCAGTGATACTGCGCTTTGAGAACCCCATAAGGGAGCTGCTCGGTGGCCTTTCACCACTGCTTCAGATGAGCTCCAACGAAGCTGCCCGTGAGGGGAGCAGCTGACCTCGTGCCTGAGTCGCACTGCTATGGCCAAAACCACTCTGCCAGTCCCTGCACCCCAAGAGCAGCTTACAGAGAACATCCCTGACAGTGCCCTGAGTGACCTGCTCCACACAGGCACGGACACCACACCTCTCACCGCCTCTGCTGGCAAGGCACATTTACCAGGGCAGAGAGAAGAGGGAATGAGCTCAGCAGCACCAGCCCTTCCCTCCAGCTCCTCAGTCCCACTTCACAGTTTTAGGAGCTTGGATGGTCCCAACTGGTTCAGGAGAAATCCCACACTGTAGATTCTATCTGTTTTATTTCTGAAGTGTCTACTAGCTCAGTATCTCCATACAACACCACTCTCAGAGGTGTTGGTGTGTTTTACTCACCAAGATACTCCGTTCCATAGTAGGAATACATGAGTGGGACCGGTTTTCTCTTCTTCACTGCATACTGTTTTCCTGATTCTAGTATGGCCAGGCAAATTGATTTAATTTGTGCTGCGGTCAGCACCTAAACAGAAACATCAAACAAACATCAAGTCTATTATAATGATTTCATTTTTTAAGACATTTTTCAGGACTCTGCTTTTTTGCCAGTGCACAGGATGGAGTACTGCCTTTAATCTTATAAATATGCTGTAATGTGCATCATTATTAAGAGTTCCTTACATAACACAGTTGATTTACATAATGTTTCTCAAAACCAGAGTTTCATCCTGTCTCAGGAAGTGAATGTCAAATCTTTAGCTGCACAGATGAGGTGAAAAGAGGCCCTCTAAGAGCCTTTCCTTCCCAGAGATCCTTCAGTCTGATGGAAGCTGACAACAAGCAGCAGGCAAGCTGCAGAACAGCATCCTCCAGACCAGGGGAAGAGGCATTAGGAGAAGACAAAGGAAAAGATTAAAGCAGTAAATGTTACAGGCTTTATTGGGACACACCGACCTAGACAGATTTTTCTACAGACAAGATTAAAAAAAGAGGAAGCAAGGAAGAGGGCACTAAATTTTACTGAAAATCAGTACTATTTATGAGGGTTCAGAAACCTCTTAGTAAAAGAATCAGCCTTTCTTAATACAAGAAAATGCTAAGAAAAATGAAGTGCAAGACAGGCTTCTATGAAGATAGGCTAGCTGTGCTTGTGGGACTTTAGCATCACAAACAGGTTAATGCAGTCCCAAAAAATTACTAATGCCTTACTCTTAGAGGTGTCAGAAGTAAGACTGACAAATCATATATTTCACCAGACATGAACTTTTCCACATTAATGACCCAAAGCAATCAGTGAAAAATCAGTTTTACAAGTTTTATGTACAGCTCTAATTAAATGCAATTCACTGCAATCATCAGCAATCTCCTGTGTCAGCCACACCTGGAAATTACTGACCAATACCTAGGCCAATTAAATAATTTAACTGAAGTAGTGTTTTGGCTTTAGGGGAAAGCCCATATGGCAGCAGTACGCTGAAAAAATAAATTTCAACTTGTGAAAAGAGAACTGAGAAAGAAAAAATGCAAAATGACACAGAAAAAAAAAGGAAAAGGCTATACAAATAGTTTTGACAGATAAATGGCAATCCTAAAATTAAATGGAATATCAGAATAATGTCTTTGAAATGCTTCTGAACACATCTGCGTTTGCTATAATTTTTATTATATAGGATTTACAATTAGTTCTTCAAGTTTAAAAAATACTGATAGCTTTAATATGGAGACAACATCTGTTATGAACTATATTCTCTCATTTGAACTGTAAAAGGTGCTACAGATAATTAATGTTACTTAAAACTTGACTGAAAACTAATGGCTGAAAAATCTAGTTTGTGTCTCACCTTGCTCCCTGATAACAAGGGATTTTATTACAACCTTGCTCCAAATGACTCTGATATTTGTACAGCTTGGAGAACAACCTACTTCTGATCTTGATTAGTGTTCTTTAATGTTACTGCAGTAGAATTAAATAAGCCATTAACATCTGGAGACTTCACTCATTTCCAGTCATTTTTAAATTAATTGTTTTAGCTTCACGGAATTTAAAGAGATGGTTTGAATCTTAAGGAAATGAGAAGAGCAAAGACACGGTGAGAAACACGGAATTCTCTCCAAAACTCTCACTTTACTGTCTTGAAATTTGGGACCTACTCCTCCAAATTCCATACCTTGTAAAAGCATTAATAAGGTCACCCTTTAAAAAAAAATGGGAAAGATAAGGTCTGCTAATTGTAATTCTGAAAGGCAAAGGCATGTGGGTTAGAAAAATCTTAATCAGTTCATTTTCTGTATGTAACTATTCCTTCACTTAATATTATAAACTAGCTTTCAATACAAAGCATGTTTTGCTAAGCTTATTTTTATGTTCAGCACATTTAATTTTCAAATTGAACTAGTGACTATTTTAGAATGCTGATTGTGTATTTTAAATGGATATAAACTTCTACCCAAATCCAGCCTTTCACAGTGCGGCACAAAGTATCAGCTAGATAGGAATGCACTGTTCACTCCTTTTTAATATAAAGTAAGTGTAAAAAGTTGAAACACTTGAGCACTATGAATAATTAAGTCTAAACATAGTATATACCCTTTTGGCTGGCATAATGAAATATGCTAATGAATATCACCTCTTTTTCAGAAAGCAAAAGCAGCCCATGTGCAAAGACAGATGAAAAATGGTATTTAAAGTCATGAATGGATGGTAGAAATTAACCCACCTGATCCACTTCCACATGACCAAAGAAAATGGGAAAAAAAATGACCTGTGTATCTTGAAAACAACCTTATTTCTGGCCACTCAGACTGACCTGTGGGCTTACACCAGGTAGATGTGCCCTAACTAACTGCTAAATAAAAAAAAAACTTCATGTTGACTACAAATACCTCTTCCCAAGTCCCTCAATCCACATTCATTGTAGGGCTGCTGCCTGTTTCCCAAAACACTTAAATATGAAGGATTTGCATTTGCTCCTTATTCTGGGAAATGGCTGGCTGGAACAGAAACTCTCCCTTACCATCACTATTAGTGGCCTGCCAAAGGCTGAATAATCAGCAATCACATTTAAGATCTCCATTGGTCTGACACATTTTATTTCAACCAATTTTTTGTTAAAACCTCCTTAGATTTCTGTCACCTTACCAAAAAAAAAATCTGTGGCTTGTCTCTGCATGCTCCCTCACAGTACTTTAATAAAACAGCTAAATCTTATGACCAAAACAACAATCATAAAAAAAACCAAATCATAACCACAGACAGCACAACTGTGGTCCTACAAACTTCATTTTCATTTCAGTGTAGTCGCAATGCCTCCTTGCCCCTGGGAATTACTGAAGCAATGTTTAATTAGGGACAGAAAAGAAACAGACTGATCGTCCTCAAGGCTTTGAAAGGATAAATTGTATATTGATATCACGTCCTCTGGAGCTATCAGATGCTTTGATGCAAATAAAGTCAATATGAGAATATGCTACCTAGACAAATATTTCATGCTTGAGATAAGATATATATTTTGAGAAAATTCTTGAATGTCACTTAACAGGAGCATAGGTAAAATTACTCTTTATCATGCCAGTACTTGAAAGGAAGACTAATGACACTAAGATGTATATTGCTATTGCTTTAAAATTTCATCTAATTCCTTTTTGTATTTTTAAAGACATCACAACCTGTTCTACCAGAGAATTACAGAATGGTTTGGGTTGGAAGGCACCTTAAAGACCGTTTAGTTCCAAGTCCCCCACCATGGGTAGGGACACCTTCTACTAGACCAGATTTCTCAGAGCCCCATGCAACCTGGCTTTGAACAACTTCCCCACAACCCATTCCAACGTCTCACCACCCTCATAGCCCAAATAGAAGGAACTTCTTCCTCATATCTAGACCAAGCTGGCCTGCTTTCAGTTTAAAGCCATTTCCCCCTTGTCCTGTCACTACATGCCCATGTAAAAAGCCCCTCCTAAGCTTTCAGCTGTCTATCAAAAACACACATTATACATGTTCCTTTTCCACGTTAAGTATAGGTGGCCTGCCCACTTTAGTCAAAATAGGTGAGCTTGCCTCAGTTGATGTTAGAAATGTTCATTTTGGTCTCCTCACTAGACTGAAGTTTGGAATACATGCATTCCACATTCCCCCTGCAATTTCTGTATCAATTGGTCACTGGAGTTCTTTATTTTCTGTTTTACATCATTGTCCAGGGATGGTGAGTGCTGCCAAATAACTGCTCCACTCACACTGGTGATGGCTACATTCCCATATACCTGTTACTTCAACCACAACACACAGGCAGCACTTTAATACTTTCTTTTTGCACCACTGTCTGTGTCTAGGAGCCTGACTTGCAGTAAAAAACCCACTGTGATTGTTCATAAAGTCTCTCCATTTTTCCCTGGTGCCACTGCAGACAATATGCCTTTTCCCATAAAGGCACTCCACAATTTTGTGAATTATTTAAGGCAGGTCCTTTATTCAGTAAATCCCTGTTTAAAGCCAGCCAGGAACTGCTATGTCTACAGCAATCACAGAGCATCATTCTGTCTTCTGTTAGCAATGTCCCACCCTGAGATTGTTTAGTTGGAAGTCAATAATTTCACAACTCCTTTTAATCTACTGAAATAGATTTCACAATTATTGGTTATGACAGTGCTAAGCCCCACGTATGTGTTTTGAAAACTGTGGACAGAAATCTTGACCTTGAGGATTAGGCAGAAAGCAGCAGGACGAGCTCTTCTGATCAGGGTAACGTTTTCATTCTTTTTCATTCCTCTGAATGCTTGTACAAACCCCTTGGCTCATTTTGAAAGCCACTGCTACATCAAACTGCATACTGCATGGAGTATATTTGATAACTGTAAGCTTTTAATTCTTTTAACAGATCTTTATTTATTTCCTTAGAGCTCTTTCATGTAACAGAAGGCATTACTGAAGCCAAGTATCATTATCTTTTGATAGATGCATGAGCGCTTTCAGGAGCTAACAGCTACATTTACATTATTGTGGAAAAAACCTTCTATGCACATAAAAACATTTTATTATGCACCTAACACATCAAACCTCTCTCTGTCACACTTCTAAAAAGCCATTTACATGAATTTGATCGTACACTTCTTCTGATGCCGTACAAAGTGTCAAAATAAGCTGAAGAAAACGGGTCAGTCTGCAAATAACATAACAGGAGTTTTGCAATTGCTCTCTTATGCTGGTAGCCCAGCAGAGGGAGCTTGTGAATCAGCTATAATAACCCAAAACGCTGCAAAAAAAGGCATACATATTTGTGTTCAGCAGGACAGCAGACACTGGAGTCAACTCGGTAATTTCATGATACTTACTGCAGCACATGATATTTAAGTTCATTCCTCAAGCTTGATCTTTTTCTGCCAAAGACAGGGACTGGCACTGTTCAGGAACCTTTCCACACAATGTCACAGCCAGGTTTTTGCCTTTCAGATGCTGGGAACACCTGAAGTCATGGAAGAGTAGCAGGTACAAAACAGGGGTCTGCCTCCCCTTAGTGTTATTCCACTTTGATTGATGTACCTCTCCTGTGGCACAGTGGGAAACCCAGCTCCAAGTATACAGACACAGAAGCTCATGAGTCTGCATCCCTCATGAGCACTGTCAAGTACCCCCCTCTTTTAAAGGTAAAAAATACATGGTTTTAACTCTCCTGAAAACTTTGGTCAACAAAGTAGATTAGTTCCAGCAGTACTGTTCCTAACACAGTCTGTTTGATGCACCATGTATTGTCTTGAGAGTGTACTTCCACGAATTTCTCATACTAACACAACTACATGACAGTGTGTTCAGTCTCAGGAAGACTCTTAATATGATTGTCAGTTCACTGGAAAATGGTACTTGACTGCAATCTTGAGTAAGTCAGACATCCCTATAGATCCCACTGGCGTTGCTTGTTTTTAACATGTAAATTTGGGGGGCTTAGGGGCTTGCTCTTTGCCTCAACACCATGGAAACAGCAAAGCCAGTCCTGTCCTGTTTTGTGGGTCACTAATCATGATTCCAATCAGAAACTGAAGGCTGCCTTTATTCCTGATGAATCAGATAACTGGTAAATAAGACAATACTAAAGTTTTGTTACATTAACAGAGTACAAAACTTCCACAGGTCCTACTTGCCAGGGCTGTGTAGCATTAAACCCATCAAATTCTGCTGTTAAACCCGTCCTTCAGAAGGGGAACATGAAGTGTTGCAGAAAAGGATGGAGCACAACTGTCACTGTAGACAGGTGGCTGCCTGAGAGCAGCTGGTGCTGCCACACAGGTGGTCAAATGCAATGGGCATCTCAATTCCTCATGTCTCCACTTAAAAATGGAGAGTTTCAAAGAAAAAACAACAATTGGCCTTTTGTGATGGGTGACAACATTTGGGGTCTCCATGTGCATCCTCCACACACACTTCTCTCCCTTGTGATTGTCACTGATGGGCATTTTGATTTGTCCTAAAGTAAGAACATCAGGTAGGAATTGGAGGAGTGCCCAGCTGGCCCCATCTCCAGCAGCATTTTCCACCCTTTTCCAGGCTGATGTGTACCAAAGTCAGTGGCAATAATCACAGTTTCCCCCATCCCTGGAATGCAACTCCCTGGAGGGAGGGTGGGGATTGGCCTATTCTTCCAGGCAACCTGTGACAGGACAAGAGGACAGTGTCTGACACAGCACCAGGGGAGGTTTAGGTTGGACATTAGGAAGAATTTCTTCACAGAAAGGATGATTAGACATTGGAATGGACTGCCCAGGGAGTCATTGTCCCTGGAAATGTTTAAGGAAAGGCTGCATGTAGTGCCATGGTCTGGCTGACATGGTAATGTTCAGTCACAGGTCAGACTCGATGATCCCAGAGGTCTTTTCCAACCTAATTGTTTCTGGGATTCTGTGATTATGCAAGCAACCACACAGTTCCTCCTGAAATTTGTGCATGGTATTCTTTTCTTAGGACATTTCTCCCTAGGTGTTCTTATCTTAGGACAAATCACAATGCCCAGCAGAGACAATGGGAAGGGAGAGGGTGTGTGTGGAGGGGGAGGAAGTACAAGAAGACCTGACTATCTTTCGTCCCTGCCATACCTTTCTTCAAGCTCCCCCTATCCCGGGTCAATGAAGAGGGAGGGAAACATGAGTTTCTCCTAGTTACACTCAGGCTCCCAACACCTCTTGCTCTGCTGCACCAAGGTGTGTCCAGATACAGCTATCCGGTTGTAATATAGTGGCTCTCCCAGGTCTTGGGAAGGAAAAAACAGGTCTCCATCGCAATCATTACTTGAAGAAAGTAGGGAAGCACAACCGCCCTGCTCTCTGCTGCTGGAGAAATGAAGCAGGGAGGATGTCAAGGAACAGGTTCCAGATCAGAGCAGTTCAGATAATCACCGTGATTGAGGAGGTATCAGTCTGCCCTGATAGCTGAGGTCCTGATCAGCCAAAGGCAGCTGGTCAGCAGCAAAGCCAGCAGGGCATGTCTCAGGAGGACAAGTCTGATCACAGGACAAGTGGGGTGTCCCGGGATGCACTCCTGTGTCGACGCTTTTGAACAGCAGCTGCCTGCACCCCAGCTGCATGTTCTCTGCTGCCTAGTCGAGGGTTAGAGTTACCACAGAGCACAGAGAGCCAACAATTTAATTTCAAGCATCTCTCCCTAGAATTGCACCCAAATTCAAGAGCATGAATTGAAAAGCGTGTTTAAAAACATTAAAAAGATTTGCAAATTAAGTGAGAAACAAACCCAGCACTGCTTGGAGAGGCTTTTTCTTACATTACAGAATTTTACCCAAATATTTCTCAAGAGGCATGTAAAATCCTTTTTTTCCCTTTTTCATTGTTATTACTGACAAGCCACATAATGCATGGCTGAGCAATTATGAGGACACAGACCCTGGGAACTGGCTAAAATGCGTCCATCTCAAGGTATCAGAGATCACCTTTCTGCAATCCAAACCCTTGTTTGGAGCTCCTGTGTATCAACCATTCCTTCACCAGACATTGGAGCAGTTTATGAGAGCTGCAAATGAGCAGGAGATTACTGCTGCATGGATACTGCTTTCCTTCCCATTCTCCCCTCACAGGTAGGAAGCAGATTATTCATGTATAAACTTCATCAGTGGGAAATCCTCTGACTGTTTAGTCTCAGTCAGAAAGTAAATCAGTGCCATGAGTTCTGTAATTAGCTCATGCCAGAAACACAGCACAGAGTTATCAGTTCCTGATGGGTGATTTATCCTTCTGCACTCCAGATACGTGTCCCTGACAGTGCTGCATTATGCTGACAAACACCTTCCAAGCTGGGCACCTTGCACTCTTGTCGGGGTAACAGGCAGCCCAGTGTGCTGGAGCTGTGCTGCCCCAGGATCCCATCCCATTTATAACACTCCTAAGCAAGGAACATCTGCTCTGCCTGTGTATATTGGATCAGCTTCCTTCCCCCTAACAGCAGGTCTGCTGCTTCTCTGGAAGTGATTCCATGCCATCATCTGTTCCACAGACATTTCTTGTGGTAGCAACGCTGTGCTGGTGCTTGGACAGGTTCATAAATGCAATCTATACAGAGGCATAAGAAGTACTACCCATTCTTCCAGCTCCAGAGCAGCAGGAAACAGGATCCATGAAAGTCCTTGCAAGAGACAAAATCTTTGTAACCAGGAATGAGACACCCTCCCCAAACACTGCATTAACCCATGCCTTTAGTCTGAATTAAAAAATGATGCAAGTCCAGTTCAATTGGGCACCACCATTTGCTATTAGGAACTCCCCAGGCTGCTCCTTGGGAAAAGGAATTTGTTAGTTTCTGTACACATCTGCAGGTCAGCACGAGATGGGCAGAACTCAGTCTCAAGTCAGTCAGTAAAGGCTAACATTGGTCAAAGGGAAGCTGACCTAGGCTCAGAGTTCTACAAATGAAAATGACAACTGTATCTAGAGACCAAAGAAAGTTGCTGAGCCATATTTGAGGATGACTTGAAGGTCTCCAGAAAGAATTGGACACTTCAGTTTCTTCATTCTTTTGCTTCATCTGTAAAGGAGAGCACTCTGTGATCTAATAAAGTGTAATGTACTTACTTTTGAGGAGTACAAATGTGCAAAGAGAAACGTTCACGCTAGGGCTTCTTAAGATTATGAATTGTACAGCTGCCAAGTTTATGAAGACATAGTTAACTTTAAATATGTCACTAAAGAGAGAAGTGAAATTAGGTACTCAAAAGCACTGTTGGCAAGGGGTAAGAGGAAATGAGGACATCTCTGGTGCACCTCCAAAATTTTAACTGAGAAATTTTGTCTAGCTTTCTTTGGGAAACTGGTAATTCCTGTGAAGTTCCTTTAAACTGATGTTTGCTTAGGAAGACAAAGGGACAAGAGCACTGTGTACTGCTTCACAATTAACAAAACTCCACTCCTGGCAGCATTGTGTCCTTGCGGGCTGGCTGGGATGCCTTGTTTGGGCTGGGAAGGAACAGCTGGGTGATACAGGGCAAAAGGTGGCACAAAACAGAGATGTTGGCCTAACTGGCCTTGGGAAAGAGGGCAGACAAAGAGGGATAGATATAAAAGAGCTCCTGGGTCCCATAGGCTCTGTTGGCTGGCTGTGTCTGAAGAGAACAGTCTACAACCAAATTCAGTGGGTCCTGGGCTGGAGACAACAGTCAGTGGTTTGTATACAGCCTGTGGGGATGATTAAATGTTTTGCTCCTGCACCCTTTGCTGAGGGATCTCTCTGACCAAACTACTGCACAGAACCTCTGTGATCACACTACCTTTCTCTATTTCCAGCTTATTGTGCCATTCTCATGCTCCAATTGTAAATAACATTAAAGCTTCATTTGTTTCAACAACAGTGATTATAGGTTGTTCATGTGAGATCTCCAAAAAAAACAAATAAAAATAAGAGATTACACTTAAAAGCAACTATGTAATGCAATAAATTAAAAGTACAGGATGAGGATAGAGAAAGATTGATTGCTAGTTCCTTGAGAATATCTCTAAGGATGCTCATCATTCAATTCATCTTAAGTAACACCCTATCTTAATCACTCAGTAATGGAAAAGAGCCTTTTCAGCCTCATGCAGCACTTCATTTTTCAATTTCTCAAAGTCACTTTACCTCTTAGATCATTTGTATGGCTTTTAATATCAAAGTCCTTATTGACCTGAATGGGTCTTGACTGGGGAGCCTGTTACTCCTGGCAAATATCATGCAAGAAATGCTGAAAATTTTACAAGTTTGTTAGGGTTTCTGTGTCTTGCTAGTAACAGCATAGGGCTGGCTCATAGTTTGTTGGGACTGGTAATAATTCTGTCCAAGTTAGCCCTTAAAGACTGAGATTTCAGGAACATGAATTACTTCACAGAGTGAAAAGCTGACCTCGCTTGCAGAAGCTGAGTAGAGAAACCTAACAGAGCTGAGCAAATAAATATCCAGCTCTTCAAGGATTGATCCTGCTCTCATTTCAGTCAGTTTGGGGGCAACTGACTAGCACATGCACTGTCATTCATTGCTCTAAACCAATGTGGACTGCACAACTCACATACAATAAAAATATTTGGGATTTTTTAACCACTTTTTTCCAAGGCTGTGCATACTTTATGCCTCTATTGAATAAAGCTGCATTTATAAGCAGTAGTTCTCCCTGAAACTCTCAAAGAACTGTCAACAAATATTCTCAAGAAGACTGTCTCCTGTGATGAACCAGGCAACACACTGTCTTCTGCAGCAAAATGAAAGAGACTACAAATTTTAGTTGAGGTATGAGGCACCACTCCCCTGAAGCCTGAATTCCAAATAATGGTCTATATTTTCTGTTGAGGCAAAGCTTTGCACTTGTGCTGTAAATCTTTGCTACTGCAAAGACATTGTTTGAAGAATTAAAATAAAATTAATAAGTTTGAAAAACTAAAATAAGGTATTGCAGTTTATACACACACCAGCAAATTGCATTGGATCAAATTATATCTCATCCTGCTTGATAGTCAGTTTAACTGGAATTCACTTGCCTTTCAAGCTGTTATCCTGGGTCATGGTTCACAGATGCAGCTGAGACTGTCAGACATTTACACTGTTTTCCATCGGGAATTTTTTTCTGTCAGGACTACAGCGTTTGGCCTGGACTACACCTGTCAAAAACATTTTACCACTTTTCAACTAACCAAATATTACAATCTAAGCAGTTGTACATCCATTTAATTTTACATATGAAGTGTGTTGCTGGGTGTCATAACTTATTTCTTTCTTCTTTTTTTAGCTTCCTCAGTGTTTTGTTGAGCATTGTTGACACGGCTGCAACTCACAAAATATGCCAGGGACATTTGAAACTTAGAAAACAGGCACTTCATTCTATACAATATTAGGCAGCCTTAGATTTTTTCCCTCTTTACATTAAAAATACTGCATTCCTTATCTCTCACCATCATCCACTCCTTTTTTCTTCCTCATACAAGAATTCCCAGGCTACTTCCAGTGCCTTTAGGCTTGTTTTGTGAGCGTTCAGACCTCCTCCCTCTGAACAAGTGAACATGCGTCATTCGCAGGCTTACCAAACTAAATAAGAAAACAGATATATCTCCTCAAAGCCTCGTGGCAGAAGTGTTGGAACCAAAAAAAATTGATGGAGGAGGAGGAGGAGGAGAGGCTGCAGCAAGTAGCATTTGGAAAACTATCCATAAAAGAGTTTATAGCTTGTTACTGTTAAAACTTGCAGAAATTAACTACTACCCATTTCTTCATCTGTTTCAAAGATTCAGAAAGAGAACACAGTTGCTGCCAGCGTCAGCGGTTCTCAACCACAATGCCTTCAATGCTGTGGGGTTTTTTCCACATTTAAAATGAGTAAAAGCTTGGGTTTCCATCATAACACACTACCTAGGGATGCACAGAATGCCCTGACAGCGGCTGTACAATACCCAGTTGTAAAAGCTCAGTACCTCAGAAGAGTCCCTGACCTCCTCGAAATCTGACACTCACGGAGGAGAAGGACCCAAATTATGTGTGACAATTTGCATAGAGCTGTGAACAGGTCAGTGGAATCCCTGCTCAGGGCATTGCAGCACTGCAGAAAGCAAACACGAAGTGTTAGGATGCATGAGAGCAATACTGAAATGATTATGTAACAGCTACTTTAGCAGTGATTGCTTTGTTCTTTCTTCGGATAATTCTCTGGGTCTGTTCTCCCATTATCAAAATAAACAAAACAAACAAAACAAGAAGTCAAGCAGAAACAAGTACTTAAGAGGTAATTAAGATACTGTGTTAAAGGAAATAACATGTTAAAGAACACAAAAATTATTTTATCTTGCAATGTAAGAACAAAATGATAGTTTATGAAAAGGTGCAAGTTTAAAGGCAAAATATCTCTCTGCTCCCCCAAGACTCAAGTAAGCTAGGGAAATTATTTCTGCAAAATTTAGCTGGGTCCACTCACACTGTGCAATTTTAACAAACCAACCGAACCTTTCTATAATTGAGAATTTTTAGAAAGATCTTTGGCTTAACTGCCAGAAGTGCTCCACCACTCCAACTGAATTAAACTTGAATTTGTCAGAACCCATGTTGGGTAAATAAATAATTTATCACCTTGCAATTCCTCCAGTATTACAATGTAAGAACATCTATTCCTGACTGCAAGAGACAGGAATGTTGATGGTTAATGACTCAAACAATCGCCCATTTCTGGAGGTGGTGGGTGCTTTGCTGGGGCTGGGTTTGCACCCCCTAAGGAGGTGTGTTTTTGGGTGTGTGGTGGTGAAGCCTCTGGTCCCCATAAGACAGAGGAGGTGAGCACCCACCACCGAGAGCTACAAGCTGGGCTTTGAGCCAGATCCTGCAAGGTGGGATGATGCTTTTTATCATGCCAGTTGTCCTCCCTCAGTTGTAAAACTTCCCCTGCTTCCCTTGGAAAGGTCCTGAGGGTGTTCATCCCTTCTGACGTGGCATAGCTGATTCACCTACACTGACGTGAGAGGCAGCTCTCAAGACTTAGAAGGGGTCATAAACCATCAAAGACCCCTGAAGTGCCCCCAGACTCCTTTTTGAGGTTTTCCATCAGAGGACTGAAAGCTCCCCCCTGCCAAGGGAAGCACCAGGGTATTCCCACCAAGCCTGAGCATATATTAACCCATTAGGGGACTTCACCCACTGCTGATGAGTCAAGACTGCAACCATCGCTTTGCCATCACTTTGCAACAGTCAAGTCTCATCATGGGATCCATTGGTGGTGATATCTTTCTACTCTTATGCTTTCTTTCTTTCTTTTCCCTCATATATTTTCTTAAGTGTTATTTTTGTGCTTTTATATTGCTGTATTACCATAGATAGCAATGGTTACATAGCTGCTGCTCTCCTTTGCAACCAAACTGTTCCAAAATAAACCCTATGTATATATATTTACAAACACCAATCATTCAGTGTTGTTTCACTCTAATCTGCCCCAAGGGATCTATTAACAAGAACCTGGGTTACTCTTGCCTTCAGGGATGGGTCACAACTGACAGATGTTGCAAGGCCAAGTCATAGAATCAACTCCCAGAACTCAGCCCATCAATTCTGGAAGAAGAATAAACCCTTGTGTTTCAGAGCATAAAGCCAGTCCTTACAAAAAGCAAGTTAGGCATGTTACAGACAACACATTTCACTTTCCACAGACATTTGTGTAGCTGAGTCATCTAGCACTGGTACAAGACATTAAACCAGATGGAGCACTGGAAACAAATCTTGAAGGAGAAAGATTTGTTTATACACTATAGTGCTCCTCACTGCAATCAAGTGGAAGCATCCAACTGTCCATGCTGTGCTGTGTGAAACAGTTTGAAAACTGTTACTTAAACCTCTTGTGCAGTTACTGTGCCTCTGCCATGCTGCAACAGTTTCTTCCCATGCTGTCACTTCAGGTGACAAAGACACAGTTTGGGGCACTTCCCTCCAGGCCCTGCTCTGAAGAATGTTTCAGGATTAAATGGGAGTAATTTCAATCAGAGGTGCAAAAAGATGCTCTAGCCATCAGCACACTCCACTTAGAGGCATCAGCTTAAATCACTGCACTGTGTCAGAAAAAGAAGGGAGGTGAATTTGAATTACCAGGTCTGTGATGAAATCTCAAGGTTATTGAATATAAAAAGGAAAACCCCCACTTGCACTGTAATTTGCTCAGAGCCCATTTGGTCTTAAAACCTGTAAGGGTGACAAGAGGTGGACACATTCTGCCCTTGCTACTGGGAAAAGATGTGATGCCAAATTTGCTTTTACTCCACAGCAGGTGGACCTTGGGGCTCTGTGAGAAGAGCACTTCCAGCAAACTGGGAGGGATGAGCTGGGTGGGATGTGCCCCGCAGCTGCAGCTTTACAGCCTCCTGTGGAGGATGTAGAGATGAGTTATGGCAGGTGAGATGGAGTGCAAACTGCCACTACCTGTGGGAAGACTGGAAAGAGTTGCATAAACACCATGGAGAAAAGAGAGCACTATAAATCTGCACCAGAGCTCCACAGATGGCGAGTGATGTAGCTGCTGGCTTATGAATTTTGGCATGGCTTATGTGACCCACAACACAGCACTCCCAGGATTTCCATGCCTATCAAAAGATGCCCAGAAGATTGCCAGGACATAAATCAGGTGCCTTGGACATTCCAACAAATTCAACCTTAGTCACCAGCCTGGGAAAGTTTTGACTGCAAAACTTTTGATGTCTTGGCATCCCGGGTGAGTTTTAGGCAATGGAAAGGTCTGAGGAATCACAGAGTGAATACATATCTCTGTTGGATGGTACAGCTGTGTAGGGAGCCCAAAATTGCATTGACCTTGTGGATGCCATGTTGTGATAACGAGAACTGGTTATGGCTTTTCATTGATACTAGCTGTTCATTCCCATGGAGAATAAATGCAAAGGAACGTAAGGAGAATTTACATTAAAGTAAGTGTTGAACTCTGATGTACTCAGGCCCTGTCAAGTCCAGCTTACTTGAACCTCAGCTTCTTCCTAGCATAGGAAGGACAAGTATTACAGATACTTCTTCCCAGACACATGTGCTTACACTAAAAAATAAAAACAAACCTTGTTTTAGCTCATTTTTTAATCTCGAGCTGTTTTCATACTTTCCCTCCTCCTCTGCGTAGTGTCTGGCACTTGCTTCAGTTTAAATGCCAAAGCAATTCTTATCCAGCTATCTGCCTCTTCTGGATCATTAATGAAGATAATAAATAAGGCTGGTTGCTACATCAGTGCCTTATTAGTACTTATGATTAGCTTTGCTTGTGGTCTTTCAGCCAATTCCAAATCCACAATGTCCCCATCCAAGCCAGCATGAATTAAGTTTTCAAAGAAGATTATCTTTGACACTGCATCAAAAGACCTATTCAAATGTAAACAAGGTATTGGCTACTGCTCTTTCATCAGGCACTAATTTTATGATTCTGTTGTTTACAACAAGTGATCTTGCTTGTCTCAAAAGACTTCTTTATTCTATGCCATGCTGCTTTATATGCACAGTTCTACTACGCAGATCTTTATGAGGCATGTGGCACCTGGAAGTATGTCTAAATATTTGCTGCTGAGGAACAATGTGGCTACCTGGGAAATTAGTTAAATGACACAACAGCATCATTCACAGGCTAAGGCATACATTAGTCACTTTAAAGTAGCACCAGCACTGCCTTCAAGCAGGAGGAATTCTAGAGAACTCCATGCTGGCATCATGCCACTTTTACTCTGTGTGATAATCTGCAATTTGTGCCATGCCAATAAGCCACTGAATAGAAATATCAACTTAAGCTACAGGAAGAATGCTGACAACATAATGCAGGAAAACCAGACGAAGGTGATCAAGTCCTCTGAGTCATCTGAATTTTACTCTATCCTTAGACTGTGGTAGCAGCCTGATGTAGTAAAAATCCTGATGTTCTGTGTGTGGCTCCCAGATACTCCAGGGCACCTCGACAGGACTGTTCTGAAGCAAAAGACAGTAACAGAAGAGTTTCCAGTGGCATACAGTGCCATTAGCATTGCCTGGAAATATGCCCACAACTCCAAATACAATCCAAGTCATATTTCAAATACAGACAGTCACTTATAATTCAATACTGCCACATTTCAAGGGCACAGTAAGAGTCATGGGATTTATTTGAAGTGTGGAATACTGCTCTTTAAAACGTAGCCTGCTTGGTAAGTAATGGGATTACTATCTGTACTTTTCTCATAGTTGAAAGATTGCCATTTGCTACTGTAATAAAATTAGGAAAATTATATCAATCTTCCCTTTGTGCTACTTATTCTCAGTTGTGACTGTGTGCAAACCAAGCAAACTTGGGGGAAAAGAGACTGCTGTGTCAGAAGGCATAGTTCAGATTACTGTAAGAGTTCAAACCTCACACAGCAAGGCGGAAGAGTAAGAGCCATGAGACAAATCGCACCACTGCCAACAGTAATAAAGAAATATTCACAGCACTTGGCCATTAGCTTGCATGTAATTAACTAACAGGAATTACTATTACCTCATGTTACAGATGACACACAGTGCCCTGGGAGCACTCAATGCCATCTTCTCTTCTGCTGGATTTGTGATTTTACATGATTGTTCTCTGCAGCCCCACAGGAAGAACTGAGCAAAGTGAGACAGGAGGGCCCCACACAGCTACTTCTGGAACTACAGATCACAAACTGTTTTCCAAGGAAAATTTATTAAGTCAAAATACATATATTTAAAAATCTTTACCAGATGCCTTTCATACCCTATTTTGTGTGCTTAATACTCTGATGCCCTTGGAGTAAAGCAGCTTCACTTCAAGGGCCCAGAAGGACATGGAAGTCCTCTGATGTCTGTCATGCAGAATCGGAAAGAGATTCCACAAAAACGACGACAGAAAAGAACCTCCCTCATAGCACCCCTCGTGCTTGAGGGGTGTCCTGGCCATCTGCAGACCTTGGAAAGAATGCTTTATCATTCCCAGGCCAGTAACTGAGCTTTCAGAAGAAGGTTTATCATTTTCCCCTGATGCATCCTTCGCTGCTCACACATCACATATGACAGGGAATTCTCCTCCTCCACCAGCAAACAGCAGCCTGAGGTGCTTGATAAATATGGTCAGAGGATAATGTTCCTGCAGTGTAGGGGCACAGGCACTTTTAGGGTATTTCTTGTCTTCTTTCAATGGTGGGGAGCATGGTCTACCTCCTACAATCATCCAGGCATTTTCACTAACAGACACTCAGTGCTGCAGGGCTGTGAGGCCCTTGAGAAGAGTTCGAGCTGCAGCATCCACTGAACCAGCTTTGTTTTTGTAGGGAAAAAAGAAATCTTTACACTAAAACTTTTCAGGTCCACAACCTTCCCAATTACCTGCCAGAACCAGGAATGATTTTGTCAAACCTTAGTATTTAGCTACTAAGAGAAGATTCTGCCCTTCCTTGACAGAGCAAAGACTGACACGGAGACCATGGTGCTGAGTGGGTCCTTTTGACCCTTCTAGACTTTAGGCCCTTCCATGCTTGCAACTGCAAGGAAAAAAACCTGCAATCCTTCACCCATTCAAAGTACTAGAGGAAGTCAGAGGAGGTGGAATGGCATTGTGAGCCTGCTTTTGGGGAAAGCAAATGGAGCAGGAATGACTGTGTGCTTTCTGTGTACTAACTCAGGGATTGCTCAGCCTGGAGAAGAGAAGGCTCTCTGGAGATTTCATCAATGTGTATAAACACCTGATAGGGGTGAGCAGAGCAGACAGAGCCAGGATCTTCCTAGCAGTGCCCACTGACAGAAAATTCTACTTAAGTATAAAAAGCTTTTTTACTGTGAGGGTGGCCAAGTACAGGAACAGCTTGCCCAGGAAAGGCATGGCGTAGAGATATTCAAAACCAAGTGGACACAACCCTGGGCAATCTGTTCTGGCAGACCCTGCTCTGAGCAGGGCTGGACCAGAACATCTCCAGAAGTCCCCTCCAACCATGGCCATGCTATGACTCTACAACTGAGCCAAATCCAAATCTGAGTATGCTAATCCACTGTTCAGATAGACGGTGTGGTTTTTATTAATTTAGAGACATTTGGATTCAAGTCCAAGTTTGACTCAGCTTACCTGTGTGTTGTATTTTTTTTAAACTTACCTCACAGTATTTGTTTTACCAAAATAAGCTAGCAGTCCCACAGTGCTTAGAGAATAAAATTAAAACAGGACAAGTGCATTCATACTACAACTCTGTCTACATTTTGTTTCCTGGATGTGTAGCAGTTAAATGAGCGTTATTTCCAGGCATTTTTGATGGCATAATAAAAAACATGTATGGATGAAAATGGCAGCCTGGCATAAGAAAGCTCATGATTGATTCAGTTCTGCAAGACCAAAAACAAACAAATCAATATTTATTTAAAGAGCCTGAACAAGTTTCTTTTTCTGTTCTACTGCTAAGAATTTTCCCCGAGTTCATATTTGACCAACTTAGCTCTGATCAAATTTAAACAGCTCCATGTGGAATGTGTATCTTGCAGTCTATTGCTATTATAACTGGAATTTTGACTACTTAATCACTGGCTTAGTCTTCGAAAACTAAAACAAGTATAGCATTAGCCATTCCGCAGATGGCAAGACGAAGAGACAACACTGAGTTTTATCTTTACATTAGCAACTAAAGTAAATCACAAGAACAGACTAAATTTAACCTCCACACACTTCAGATTTCACTTACTCCTTGATTTCTAATGTGGACAAAATAATTGACTTAATACAGCCCTCTCAAATATATTGTTCCAAGTGTACTTCCACAAAAGGACTCTATCACTTCACAGATGTCCCCCAGATATGTAATGACACACCTCATGTTACAACAGAGAATGACATATTCCCAGTTTTATTCAGGGAACAAAGGAAAAGAGATTCTCTAGTTGGCATTAATGACACAAAGCTCCTTCAGTTGAAGAAGCTTCTCATCTTGCATATCACAGCACAGTGTTCAATGATTTCCTGTCTCCACATGACCCCTACCTACTTCAATTGTTCAGAGACTTTTCCTAAAGAATACCTGTCCATGAGCTGCAGCCCATTAAAAAGGTGCTGGATAATAGCAGGTCATGAGCTGGAGGTGAGTCAGTGTCACGCTGGTGTGAGATGCAAACACCTTACTGAGCTGTATATACGGAAAAAAGGCCTGGAAGAAATAGAGTTATCTCTTTGTTAAATTAGAAAGGCATTTGCCAGAACCATGTGTCCAACTTCTGGCACTCTTCAGGAAAGGCTGAAGGGAGACTGGCAGAGTGCAATGGGAAAGACCAGAGACACAGAAAACATGACACACATGGGAAAATTGGAAGAATTAGGGTTGTTTGTAGAAGAAAAAAAAATGGGTAGAAATTGTAAGAGTCTTGAAATATATAAAGAGCTTCTGCAGAGAGAAACAATTTTTTTTGCTATTTTTCAATGGACAGGACAAGGAAAATCAGGTTTAAATTACAGCAAGATTCAGGTTAGTCATTAGGCTGGACTTTCTAACAAAGCAGTGTGTCAGACAGCCAGGGCAGACTGCAGATCCCTCATCACTGACTGGGGGTATGAAGAGCAGGTTAGAGAGGGGCTGCCAGGAATGACAGGCATAGGCACACCTTCCTATGGGCTAGATGGCAGCCTGAATTACCTCTAAAGGTCCCTGTCCACTCTTTGATTGTGGTAGGGACATTATTTTGTTGTCAGGACTGAGCAGACAAACTGCAGAATGACACCACTATGGAATTAGCAATAATTACCATTTTCCAATTCTGCGCTGACCCACCAGCACAGAGCTGCTTTGTCCTGTGCTGCTTCTAGCCCCAGGCCCACACACTTTTAAGAAAAGCCCTCATTTCCTTGATGCTGAAATCTAAACATGACCATCAGATCCCCAATTTATAATTCTCAATCATATTAGCATTGTACCAATGAGGGATTGGAAGCATCCTGTGAAAAGATTAGCCACACAAAATAACTAAATGCCTTGGGCAGACAAAAGGTGTATTTATCTGCCACATTTTTTTTTCTACCAGATAATTCAGTGCTATCAGACATCCATTCCATCTCACTCATGATCCACTGTTCTTCAACAAGAGATACTAAGCCATTAAAATGAAGAATTCAGGAATGCTGATCTACTGCAAAAATAGATTTATGGCTCTTCTCTCAGACATCAAAATATACTGAGCTGAGAAACACCAAATGACTCAGCCACAGCTTGGACTGCTATTAAGATACTTTTTGATTATGTTTGCCTAAAATGAAACAGCTATTTCAATTATTTTGCCTTGGTACTCCAGCTCACTGTCCATTGAAAATAATCCTACACCACAGATAAGAAATAACTTTTTGACAGGATATTGTCCCTGAGCTCTGCTGTAATGGAGTGGACAGAAGGTTACACAACATCACTCGGTGCTTAATCTCATGCTTGTCAATGGTCAAAGAACTCCCTGCCATGACAGACACAGACAAAGACATATTTTGACACATCATCTTATCAAAAATAGTGACCTGATTGCATATATTGAATTCTGATTTTTTTAAAAAGGGGTGGAATAGAGAAGTTGGGTGACAGCAGAACCATGGGACTTGCCCATTTTGATTGGCTCCCATATCCTCTCAACAGAGCTTCAACTCTGCTCGGAGGCAAGGCTGAGGACCTGCTCTGCAATCTTTATGCAGCCTGCCAATGATGCTGTAGGTTGATTTTAAGACTGTCCAGATGAATTAACGGAGTAAAGTGGGACCTATTGGTTTAACGAAGGCGAGACAAAAGAAGAGGATCTTTTCTACATTTGCACCCCACCAGCTCTGGTGCATGGCTGTGCTACTTCTTTATGTAAAAATCTAATGTTCTAACAACGTGTATTAAATGGCTACTGAGGAACTCACAGCTTACTTTTATCCTTCCATTTCAGCGCTGTAAAGTGCTGAGGGTGTTATGCTTTTAGAGCGTAATTGTTGTTAGTCTGCTGCTCTTTTCTTCCTCCCTGGAGCAGCTCAGTCTTTCATATTCCTGCTTCTTTAGCCTGGTACCAAAGTAAAGTTTACTAACAGCGTTACTGTTTAGGTTACACACTGATTTATAGTATTATATACACATAACAGGAAAATGTCAGTGTCAGAAGTACGGCAATGTTCATTAAAAAGCCTCTATTTGCTCCCAGACATAAGTAGTCTCATTTATTCCTTAAAGAAAATATGGAATATAACACATAAGGCTGTGCTCTGATTTGTAGCACTGAATGCGATGACAGCTATTTCTGTAAATGTATGAGCATATGCAAAGAGAATACGGGGACAGAAGAGTGACAAACAAAAAATAAGCAGACAAAAATAGTAATTTTCCTCAACGAAATGTAGCTTACTCCTCTGCCTGTCCTCTTCTCTCTGTGTTTACTGTTCTGATGAACTTTTACCTTCTTCTAAATTGATCTTCTAAATCAGATCTCCACTAGCCCGTCAAAGAATCTGATTTTAGTTTTAAATCTCCCCTGCTCCAGGGTCTACATTATTTCTTGCCTTTTTCCCTTCATCCTTGAATTCTGCTACCATTCTGCAACTTCCCATTTTTCTATTTTTGCCAGCAACTAATCCATTTGCTTTTAAAGTAATTTTTAAACTGTCTCTTTCTTTACCTCTCCGTTCAGCCTCTGTCAAATGTTTTTTTCCCCATGCCTGCCTGTCTCTGCCTCCACACACTCCATCACATATGCATGTTTGACATGCACACTCCTCCTTTCTGCTGTGTCATCCAGTGCTACCCGTGAGTTAACACAGTTAACTGTGGCTTTTGGTCCTGTGTAAGCACCAGGCCAAAAATCGTGAGGGAAAACATGAATGTCAAATATTGCTACCTGTAGAAACACAGTATTGTAATAAAGTTCTTTGGTGTGCGCATAAAACACAACATACAAAAATCTGAAAACCCAAGGCAATAGATTTAAGGAACCTGTGCCACCAAAGTGACCCCAAGTAACTAACGCTGTGAAAAACAGCAGCTCGCAGTTCAGCCCTGCACCTCTCTGCTGGAAAAATCCCCTGCGTCTCTGCTTCAAACACTGATGGCTCCAGATACTTGCAGAGATTCAGTCACCAGACAGACCCCACAGGTCCAAATAACTGCCCAGCACCTTTCCACAAGCACGCCCTCATCCCAGTTCCTGTGTTTTGTCCTGCAGGTCTCCCCTCCAAGCCAGAGGCAGCACTGCAGAGGGCAGGGACACTGCCTTGAACATCTCTGCCTCCGAACAGCACTGACAAACTCCAAAGGGTGACCTCAAACTTCTCCATGGGGATGATGAGGAAGGTGACTGAACTGACAAAGTTTAAGAATTAAATACCGGCATATGAAATTTAGAGGAGTTAGGAGAAGGATGGGAAAATAGAGATCTATTCTGGATACAGAAGATGCCTCTGCATAAATTTATTTCCTTTTTCTGTTAAAATCTCTTAGTATAACATCAGTATTACTGAGTGGGCTGCTTTTTCAGTAGAAAGATGCTGCTACACAGACAAAAGTTCTTCCAACAGCACAAAGAGGTACAGAAATACAGCACTGTTTTTGTACAGAACTGTCTTTTTAATACCACTCTTCAGCTATAAGCGGTTGAAATCCGTATTTCTGCAGCAGAATACATAACTTATGTTGCTAAACTTGTGTCAATCAAACCTCCAATCCCAGCAGGATCCAGTCGGTGTTACAGTGCTTTTTTGCTGGCCAGTAAACAGTGCACTTGAAATTCAACATTTTCAACCTCCAGTTTTCTACTTTGACTCTACAACTGAATATTCAGTGTCCACTGCGTTGAACTGAATCCAGGCAGCCATTATCAAGATGTCCCCATCTCCCAGTCTGAAGGCTGTTAAAATAAAAAGGATTTGCATTGCCTTGCTGAAGAGAAACAGGGAAATTCTGAAAGGTAGACCCAAATTATTTCAGATTCCTTTTTAAAAAAAAAATCCAGATGCAAATAATTCCCCTTGTTTCACTGTTTACTTTAGAAAAATTCAGTTTTCAATTCCTGGTTTAAATTCATCAATTTAAGCATATTTATGCAAAATATATCCCCCGTGTGTAGTTTTGGAAATCATAACTAGGAGACTGAACATTTAAAAGAGGCAGGCTAGGATCAAACGATTTTATCTTTACTGTTAACTCATTTTAATCCTCTGGCAAAAAAAAAGACTTCCTGGCTGTGTAGTGGCCTGTGTGAAATGAAATCATGAAATCGGCACAGTCCCAGCTAGCACCACGATATCTGACATTTGAAACACCACAACGTTTCAGACAAACTGGCAAATTCTTCCACAGAGAGAAAGGACTTTAATGGCCGCAGTGGAGGAATGAAATCTCACCTCAAAGGCCAACTCTCCCCTTTCAGGCGCAGGTGAGATTAAAAGCCTGACACAGGGATTCTGCACTACAGCACCTGGAGGTTCCTCAGTTTTGTGGATATTTTGCAGATCTCCCTTGCTGAGATCTATCATTTGTGTGTCTTTCAGAAACACTATGTTCAGCATTAATACATTTACATTCCACTTTAAAGCGTTGCAAATGAACATGTTCCAGGCAGGACTCAGGAATATTCTTCCTCTTATACTTTTGAATTTTTTCCTAAGAGATTGAAAAAAAAGAAAAAAGTGCAGCAAAGTAGCCTACAATAGTCTTTAAAAACTAGCTTACTATCTGGACGGAAGACTCTAAGGAACAAATAACATCATCTAGAATTGTCTGAGGAGATGAAAGAAAATAATTTTCATTTATTTTTATCTTCTCTCCCAGAATATTACAAAACACACACTAGTTGGACCCGTCAGGTTCCACACACTGCACATGCATCTGTTCCACTGCCTTTTAAAATAATGCCTGAGGCTTCCTTTGCTCCAACACGCAGATGCCAGACATCCCACAGCAGTGCTATTCCTGCTTTCCACACACCAGGTGAAGTTCATTCAGCCTGATTTGCAATCTCATGAGATCCAAGCCCAAAGAGGCTTTGGCGATAGAGGGCAGCCAGGATAAGAATGGTTTTTAGTAGGGCCCTACACTGAACGAGGTCCTGCTTGAAAGACCATTGCCCTTTCTGGGCAGGCCCTGACAGAATATCAGAAATGTGCACGCTCTGACAGGACAACACCAATGGAAACACACACCAAATCATGACCTGGCATTGGCTGGAAAAGGAAATTGAGATGCCCCTCTGCCACACAGACAACAGACAGCTTAACCATCGTGGCATGAAAGAGCCTCTATAGGCTTTCAAGGCTCCCCAGAGCCTCAGTCCCTGAGGGAACAGGTTTGGCCACGTTGCTGCCACAGTGCTGGTTCAGCCTGCCACCCCTGCAACTGCAGGCAAGGGTCTTTCACAGGGTCCCCAACGTCTTTCGAAACCACGGTCTCCAATGAAGTCACAGCACCAGGCTGTGCAAAATGCTGCCCTGTCTCCTACAGGGCACCACTCCTGTCTGTGCTGCTGCAACCCCGAGCCAGTGGAAGTCAGTCGAGCCCATCCATACAGTCAGTTATTAAAAGATAACCCAAGCTGTGCTAAAAGGCAGCAGCATCTTTAGCAGATGGTAATACAAGGAGCCACTTGAACTTCTGTACCTTTTTCTCCGTCATCTGACAGTTACATTGCCAGAAGGGAGTGCAACGACCGAGGCACACCATGCTCCATCAACCACGAAATGGGACAGAAGCACCATGGAGAAAAATTGAGGAGAGGATAAAATATCATCTGAACGGACGGATGGGACCACCATTTTAACAGTGTCTTACTGCTGTTTGCCCAAGCAAACAGAGACTGAGTGAAGGTAATTAAAAGCAGGACTGACAGATTTCCCCAAGGACACACAATAGACCAACACTACAAGCAATAGAAAAAGACGTTCTTATGAGAGAATAAAACAATTTTTTTCCCTGAATGGTGAAAACACAGCAGTTAAGGACAGCTAAAGTACATGCACCTTACACAAATGACACACTGTTTCTGCCAAAACAGTATTTTACCTATCTCTGTCTGGGAAGCACTGACTGCAACATAATGGAAATTAAAGAAGGGATGAAAATAAACATCTTTTCTAATGCACAGTGCATCATGAAAGTCAAATCCTGTTAAGCCTTGACTGTTGAAGTAATCCTTACTCATGCAAAAAATTCCAATTAATTCATCAGGGAAAAATGCTGTATTAGCCTAAAAATCTGAAAACCAGCTAAATGCAAATACCTTCTTCACATGAGGTCAGTGTTATCCAACAGATTGGATCCTTCAGGACAGACCATTACCTTCATGAGGAACATGTGGAGCTTAAAGACACCAGGACTCTTTAGCAAGAAACTGAAGTATTGGGGCACAGCAGCTGAGCTAAATTAGTTTATTTGCTGAAATACAGCTGTCTCCTTCCGTCCCTGCTTGGATTAAACAAAAAACAAACCCAAGACATAAATTATAAAATTCCCTCAAAAGGCTTTTCTCAAGGACAAGCGATTTCTCGTATATAGGTCACCATTTGACTCCTTCAGAGGAAAAAAACCATGCGGGCAGCAGCGGCTGTGTTTCAACGTAAGGAATGGATTTCACTTTGTGCTGGAAATGTTTGCACAGTGTCCTCAAAAAAACCCCAAAAAACCAAAACGTGGGAAACAAGAAAACATGCTGCAATGAGCCATGTGAGGCTGTGCACAATCAAATTACAGGAGGTAGCATTTTCCAGCGGTTCGAATCACAAGATATTGCTTCTATTCTGGGATGTACCTGGCTTACAGTTTGACCTTGGGTAATAAATGACATGCACTCTCTCTGGGCATCCCTTTCTTCATTTGTAAAAAGATGCAGGGTTTGGTCTGGCAATTAAAATAATTAATTAAATAACTAATTAAAATAATTCTGTACTAGGCTGGGAATATTTATCAAAGGACACAAATTTTGCTCAAGCTTGAGTACATATAGACTAGAAATCACAATTTTCCTCACAAAGGAACAAAATATTTCAATTGGAAGCTTTTTAAATCTTTGTTAAAATTAAAAAATTAAATTTGATTTTATTAAAAATTAACAGTGTGCTTTATTTCTTGCACTATGCATTTAAAATTATGATGTACTTGACCGAAGAAATAACACTATAGAAGGATGTGAAGCTTATCAATGAAAACATCAGCAAGGGGTTACAGGATATGTTTTACTGGCAAAACAGCAATTAATCCACCTGCTAAATAGATTCCTCTGCAAGTGCATACCTGTGCTTATCTGTGGGGATGTTTAACTCTTTACAGCTGCCTTTAGTATGATTTTTCACCAAGCAAGCAAGCAGAGGAGAGCTCTCCCCTTCCTCAGGCTGCCTGTGAGAGGTGATTGCACCCACTCTCCCAACTGTTCAGCAGTTGCTCTCAGGGATGTAAGGCAAATGGAAAAAGGCATTAAATAAAGCAGTAGAGTGCAGGGTGCCACCTCCTTCTGCTGGTATGTCACAACACCATCATAAGCACTGACATGGGTGCTGGATACACTCCCCCAGCACAAACTGAACCAACAGGGATGGCTTATTTCTCCATGAGAAACCATCTTCAGGCAGGCACTGCTACACGTAGGATTGTGACGTGTCTACGAAACTTTCCTGTCATGGGAAATGCCATCAGAATGAAAAGTTTGGTTATGGTTACAAATAACATAACCTTGTTTATGGTTATGATTGTCAGACAATCCTATACAAAGAAACAGCACAGTTGGTATGCTACTTGAAATGCTTAGTGTGGTAAGAATTCTAGTTCAAGGCAATCACAGTATTTAACTGACTTAACATTCTTCCTGGCTTCTCTGAATACCCTCGAGCCGCCTGAGACCTCCATGAAGTGGATTTCCTCAGACTCCAATTGCAGTGACTGGTATTGGATGGGGCAGAGCCACTGGTTTTTACATCATTTATTTACTTATAAATAAATGTTGCTTCCTCTCCTGGGAGGGAAGAAAGCCAGAAGCACATGAACTTGCAAATCAGTGATTAACAGAGGAAACACAGATTGGACCTGACAAGAAGATGGGGAGAAAAAAATGTACCGAGTGCCTGCTCAGATACCACACTGACCACTTAGTAACAATCACCACAGCAAACACAATCAGTTGCAATAATTGTTATGCCATAATCAGTGGAAGCTCTGAATTGTCGGCTGAATTGTACTCACAGTATCTTGGGGTAAAGTCCCGATTACTGAAACCAACACCATGTTGAACCATAACCACATCTCAGGCTCCCAGGAAAAAATCCCCTGCTCTCATTCATGAAAAGCACCAAAATACACGGCCAGATTTCCGAAAGTCTGAATGCCGGAGTTAGCAGGACCAAATGCCCCCCAAAACGTGGTCCCCCCAAAACGTGGTTCCTTGCTTACAAATTACAGCAGAGCATCGCTTAGTACTACAGGATTCCTCACTCTGTTTTACTCAACGCTATTTCTTTTCTTACCCACTTCATTTTACGGAAATACTCTTGAAAAGCCCGGAGTGGGTTCTGCCAAGTAATTCACCACCTAGCAACCAACAGCTGCTGCTCTCGGCGTGCCCCGGGATGCAGCGCTCCGCTCCACAGCCGGGACCCCATCCCGCTCCCTCTGGCCAAAGCCGCATCTTTTCATTTCGGGGAGGAGCGCTGCGGAGGAGCAGCTACCAGGGAAAGCCCTCGCTTCCCGGGGGCTCTTCCTGCAGCTGGTCCCCAAAAGTGCAAGCTGCAGACAGCCGCTGCACCGCTGCATCCCCCTCTAGCACCGAGGGCACCGTCCCGGCCCGGCAGCAGCGCGGGAAGCCGCCGCGGGTGACCGCCCCAGCTCCCCGGGGACCCGCTGGCGGCGGGGCCGGAGCCCCCGGGGCTGCCCCGCTGCCCCCAGCCCGCTCTTACCTCTATTCCCAGCCGCTGCTTCAGCACCAGCGCGGCGCACAGGTACCCGGCGCGGCCCACGAACAGCTCGTCGGAGCCGCACTCGAGGAAGGAGAGCGGGGCGCAGACCTCGCTCAGCTCCCTGAACTTGCCCAGCGGCCGGGCGTAGTCGGGCAGCCCCAGGGCGCGGTAGACCAGCGCGGCCACCGCGTACACCCCGGCGCCGCCCAGCAGGAAGGCGGCGCGGGTGTCGGCGTCGGCCTCGCCGCATCCCTCCTGGTAGCGCAGGCAGGCGTCCACGACGCGGCGGGCGGCCCGCAGGTACGAGTCCCGCGACGGCGCGAACAGCGGGCACTGCGCGACGTGGTACAGCATGTAGGCCACGCCGGCCACGCCGCCGTACAGCCCGCCCGGGCAGCCGCGGGGGCCGCCCAGGGGCGGCAGCTCCCGCAGGATGCGCTCGATGGTGCCCGTCACCAGCGGCACCGCCGCCTCCCTGTCCGGCGCCGCCGCGGGGCTGCCCGGGTAGTCATCGAAGCGGTTGGCGAAGCAGCGCTGGCTCTCCATCCCCCGCCGGCGCGGCCGCTCTGCGCAGCGGGGAGCGGCGGGCGGGAGCTGCCGGCCGAGGGGGCGGAGGGAGCGCGGGGGAGG
>VWZT01012497.1:316812-328338 GCA_013397055.1 Pachycephala philippinensis
GGGGGGTGCACAGGGAGGGTGGAGAAGTTTGAGAATTATCACTGCACTGCACAGACCATGCTGTTAGCCAAAATTTGGAGTAGTCTGACCAGGAGTCATGCAGTGGAGGCAGCCCCAAGGATTTCACAGCATTGTTATTTGGTAGCTACAGTGCCCCAGCAGTCTCTGGTTGCTCAATATATTCTGGTTTCTTACCACAAGTGTTTTTTTTATTTCTCATGTTGAGCTACCCTGTTCTGTATGGCCTCTGCTTACAAAGCTACACAAAAGGTTTTGTGGTTTTTGTTCTGTGACAATCAATTGACAGTGATATGAACACCTGCTTTGAAAATGAAATGTTCTTCGCATTGCACAACAGAATCTCTTTTCCTAAGTCAACCTTTTCTCCTGTTACTTGTGTATAGTTGATAATACAAATACAATTTCTGCATAACCTAAGTTTTGGTGCATGTATTGCCATTTTACCACAATGAAAATTACACATCAGAAGAAGACAGCGCTGCATTGAATTACCTTTTGCTCCAAGAGCACAGTGAATTTTTGTCCACTACTCAGATTGATAATGTGTAGTAATTTAACAGGAATTTAATTTCTTTGAGACTTTGTCTTAATTACCAAATATGGTAGAAATTGGCCAACATGAGAAATTATGGGATAGTGGGAAATGCTGAATAGGTACTTGTACAGTCATGCATGGCTCTTCCTTAAGGGACTAGACTAGAAGTTTTTGGGATTTTTTTTGTTGTTTTGTGGCAACTTACAGATTTTTGTAACAAGATGCTGAAAGCGGGGGTAGATGTACTTGTTGCTTACAGAATTGATTTTTATTACAAAATGTCACATTTTCCATTTGGGGAGGTAGGCTAATTTTGGTAAGGGTTTCAGCTTAGGTAAAAACACAGCAGCTGTTACAGAGTCTCTGAAGAGAATATTGTGTTTTTCAGTATCTTTATGTAGAACTACCTGTGATGAGTGAATCACTCTTCAGCTGTTGAAGCTGAAGAGTGCTGCCAGGGCTTTCTGCAGAGCAGGAAGTTTGAAATTCAGAGTTTTGGCTTAACTGGTAAAATTCTGGCTTCAAAATAGCATTACCTTGACCCTATCCTGAACTTTTTTCCATAGGCTTTGTAATCCCTAGTGTACATTCCCTTGGCTTGAACCTGCTCAGATTAACAGGATGGTGGAACTCTTTTCTCAGACATGTCTGTCAAATCCAGTTTCTTTGTCCAGCAGCTTATTCAATTTTTTTTTTTTTTTTTACATTCAAGGTGATTTCTAATAAACGCAAGTACTCTTGTATGCTTGAAGAGCAGTCATTCATCTGCAGTTCTCTGCATGGTTCTGACATTGTCTGATAGAATAAGGAAGCAAAGAATCCCACTGGGCACTCTACTGTTGATATTTAAACCAAATACTTCTTTTTGTCTCACTAATTAGTCTGTCAGTACAACATGTATTGTAAATTCTAAATTTCCTTAAGTGCATCTTTTTTACAATAGATGTCAGTGTGATAGCCAAGATTTTAATTGTAACATTTTTGTCACAGCCGGAATTTGGAAGCATTTCAAAGTACAGGAACAAAAATCAATATCTGAAATCAACTAGTACATTTGCCTTGGTGTTAGCTGATCTCAGTAATTGCTGTGATGGAGATAATAGACTTTTATTAACAAACCATGCTTCTACTTGCCAGGGCAGGGACCTCACCAGGAGGCCCACAGCAGGTGAAGAAGGGAGCTGGGGGCAGTGACTGGGCCATGGGCACAGCCAGGGGCACTGAGGAGTGGTGCAGATTGCTGGGATTTCAGGCTGTAACTCTGAGTGTGGTAAGAAAATGTACTGCAGTCTTACATACAACTAATGATGATAATGATAATAATGGTTTTATGTCCTTGAGGAAAGATAGCACCTGCAGAAACAAGTTATCCTTTAAGGATATGCTAAGGAAGTTAGATACATGATAATGGAGATGGAAAATTTCCAGCTTCTGAATCATCAAAACTAGTGCAGCATTTGACCTTGTTTAAAATTTCCATCTTCACCATGCTTTGACCAGGTCTAGATCTCTTAGCTTGACATACTTCATAGTGCCAGGTGATATGCTGTGTGTTGCAAGATGCATACACACACAGAGTCACACACAAATACAACATTGTCCATAAGCAAAACCTCTCCCAGGTGTTTTGGTGTTTACTTGATTGTTTGGTTTGTTTTTTGGATTTTTTTTTTGTCAAACTAACAAAATTGTAAGACAAGGCTAGGTTTACAAAAATGAAAACTTTAATATGAGGTTTTTCCTGAGACTCTTCTATCCCAGCTGTTTTCAGTTTTCCCTAAGGAGTAGGCAGCCTAGGTTAGGGAACACAGAGTCAAGCAAATTCACACAGGTCCAGCTCTGTGCACCTGAGAGCAGCGTGGGGTAGATGCTTTCGTACATCTGCAGAGTACTGACGGCTGTCCATGGGATGCTGATGCATTATCACTTACAGCTGCAAACCCAAGGAAGCACAAAATAACCTGACTTCGGATGTATAGTTATTGTCCACTCAAAGAATGAAACAGTTGGCTTAACTAACATTGAAGATTAATGAAGTTGATACTCAAGATACTGCAGTCTCCTTGGGAATTTTGATTGACACATTTTGAAGCTCAATTCACTATATAAGATGACAGAATGGCTGAGGTTGGAAGTGGTCCAGCCTCAGTCTGGTCCAACTCCCTCCCCTGCTCAAGCAGGTCACCTGGGGCCAGTTGCCCAGAGCTGTGTCCAGGTGGATTTGTAATATCTGAGCACAGAGACTCCACAACATCCCGGGGCAACCTGTGCCAGTGCTTAGACACCCTCACAGTAAAAAAAGTGTTTCCTGATGGTCAGACAGAACTTCGTGCGTTTCAGTTTGTGCCTTTTGCACCTGGTGCAGTCACTGGCCACTGCTTAAAAGATCCTGGCTCTGTCCTCTTTGCACTTTCCTTCCAGGTGTTTCTCTGCACTGATGAGGTCCCTCCCTGAGTCTTCTCTTCTCCAGGCCAAGCAGTCCCGGCTCTCTCAGCCTTTCCCCATGGAGAGGTGTTTCAGTCCCTTTAAAATCATAGTGATCCTTTGCTGGACTCTCTCCAGTAGCTCCATATCTGCCCTGTCCTGGGGAGCCCAGAACTAGACACAGTGCTCAAGAACAGTTCTTGTTCTACTTAATTTTGATAATCCATAGAAGTTTGCTTGTTTTTTATGTAAATGTTGTAGCTGAACTGAAAATAGGTCTCAGAAGAGAAAATAATTAAGGAGGCCAGAGTTTATTCTTAGTAATCCTGAAACAATGCGTGGAATGCTTCTTTTTAAATACAGTGATAATATTTTCTTGGGAAAGTGCCAAGAACATTTCAAAACCAATTTCTGTTCACATTCATTTACAGCTCCTGCACTTATTACACCGTCTGTCTTCATTTCACTGCTCTATACTACTCTGATGGGATGCATAGAGCTCTGCTGAACTGTGCTAAAGTTCCATCTGTAGCAGTTTATACTATTTTGCTTGTTAAGCATCCAAGAGGGAGGTAACAGAAATATTAAATGTACTGTACTCTGATTTGAATTTTTTTAGTAGGAGCAAGTTTTATGGGTATTTTTAAGTTATAAATTAAAATAATGTTAAGTATTGTTATTGGACTTTGAGCAAAAATATTTTGCTTTATTTTTGCACCCTCAAATGTGTAAGCTATGATCAAGGAAATATTTACGTCTAGGATTTATCTTGCATGTGTGAATAGTCCCTCACTACTCTCAGTACTGTTCACAACATCATGGTCTGTTTCAGAATGCTGTTAAGCATTTTTGTTTTTCTAGTGTTTGGTATTTAAATAGCTTTCTTTAAAAAAAAAATAGAGGCAGAGGATTTGTAAAAATAATTCATGGCTTCATGAATTATGCAGGGCAACATTCAGGTTGATAAGGCAAAATGTTCAGGTACTAAGATACAAATTTGGATGGGATATTACAAAATTAGGCTCTGATTCAGTAAACCATATGGGTCAGAATTTTTGCTCACGGACTTGATATAAAAAGCTCATGCTTGAGTGGATCAGACCTATACTGCTCTGGCACAAGATTCCCCCCTTCCAGCTTTCTGTAAGTAGAGATTTCTCTGAAGTAAGCAGAATAAAGGCTGTGTAAAGGGCATTTTAAGTCACTTAAGGCTTCACAAAGTGATACTGAATGTCTGAGAAAAACAACTGTCTTTCCCATACAAACATGGTTATTGAAACTTCTCTATGTAAGGCAGATGATTCAAATTCTTTAATGATGAAAAAGGCACTGTAGACAAAGGAAATTATACGCATGTAATATTTATGCACAATCTTACACATTATATATATGTATGTATAAGCTGAAATTTGAAAATAAAACTTGTGGTGAGTCTGAAAATAATTTTAAAATGGAGTCCTTCCTTTCTCTGATTATTACCTTTACTACTGCACCTCATTAAAAACAAACAAATCTAGTTATCCCTATTCATTTAGTTATTCCTGTTCTTTTAGTTTACTTCCAGGTTTCCACCCTTCTGTTTTAAAGCCAGCCTTTTTCGTGCCGCAGCATTGTTTTCATCATTTGTGCAAAGAAGCTCAACAGTATTTTTTAGAATCACAACTAGTTTAGAAGGGTTTTGCTGCATTTGCTGCCTTATCTTGCTGCTCTGTTCCCGTGTTGGAGCCAAATTATGAAGCAAAGCCATCAGCTCTCTGAGTCAGGCACTAATACACAGTTTGATGAGAAGCCTCTCCTTTCAAAGGGATGCTGGGCTCAGTCAATAGTCACTGCAATAAAAACTTTGTGCTCAGAGTGCAGCTGCTGATGCTGGCGGGGCTGGACTGGCCGCCTCTCTGGATGCCCCACATTTGGATGTTTGCTATTCACTGCGCAATGACTTTCACAGATGTCAGTGTTTGTTACCTACTGGGGAGAAATTAAACCTCTGCATGTTGGCCAGTGTACAAACTGTTCCCTCTCTTTAATGTCACCTCGCCTCCCAGCCCATGCTGGTTCTGAGGCTCCAAGGCCCAGCTGGGGTGCTCAGTCACATGTTCCCATAAACACCTTTTGATTTAGGCATTGTGCTCAGGAGATGGAGTTCACTTTCAAATATTTCTTCTGATTAGAACAACCCTATCTCAGTAGGCGATCAGCCTGATGTTTTCAGGGACTCCCATTTGCATTAAGGTCCTGAACTCCTGTTTACATCAAGGTCCTGTTCTTGCATAATGTTTCCTGGAGCTGTGTTTGGATCAGCCTGGGCTGTCACTCCGCTTGCTTTTCACTTCTTGGGTAGTTAAAAAAGATGGAAAACTAGTATATCTGACCTCACCCTGCACAGGAATTTTCCACTGACATTCTCCCCGTCATTCCCATGGAGAAAGGGTGAGAGAGGACATTTTCCAAGCACTTTATGGCCCAGTGATGACCTCTTCCTAAAATAGCACCTAAGTAACTTCTGGAACAAGGTAGTGAGCCTCCTACTCTTCCAGCCCCCTATCTCTGGCACACACCTCCTGGAAAGCGTGGACATTGCTTGGTGTCAGGCTGGAAGGGGGCTGGGGAAGGAGCTCTGTGGAACTCGAGCAATATTTTGCTGCTGACATTGTATGTCCTTGGATCCCCGTTCTTCACCCTATGGCCCACAGACATGAATGTTAAATGTGAGGTTGGGACAGAGGATTACATGTGTTTGTAACATTATTAGTTAATTCTTTGTAGGCCCCACTTTAATCCTTGGCTGAAAAGGAAAGTTTCTGAGAAGCCATCTCTGTCTCCAGTATGCTGCAGAGGGAAGACAAGTTCTGTAAAATGTGACTTGCCAGGTGCAATTTCTTCCATCACCAACACCTCTCCCTGCCTTGCTTTGTTAAAACTTTACCTTCTTTGGTGCTTGCCTTGCAGGCCCAGAAAGCTCAGCTTTTTCTTCTCCCGAAGAGTTCCAAGCAGAGGATGAGCAGGCACTGTGATCACAGGGCAGAAGGGATGGTGCAGAACGAGGAAACTGTGCTGTGAAGTGCCACTGCCTCAGTTTATTTTCTCCTCCCTTGTCCTGTAGGCTGGAAGAATAAGGGATAGCAGCTGGAGCAGCTGGCAGTTTCTGGGGGTAGGTTGCATCAAGAAAGAAGGAAGACATGGTAAAGCATGGCAGAAAAAACAGATGTAGCCACCGGCAGGGGCAATGTGACATGAGCCAAGTGTATCCGTGTCACAGTGTGTGACACTTAACAAGTCTTTCACATCAGAGGCACAAGGATCATGTGTGGTTTTGGAACCTGTCCCTTAGGGCAGCATAAGCAGGATTAAAGACTTAAAATTGAGCCCTTTTTGTTTAAATAAATTCAAAAGATGCTTCCTTCTTCCATCATTTTCTCCTCTGTGCAAGTTGAGGTTTTATGATTTTAGGCATTAGTAATATCACTTCCAGCATGTGACATAAGTGAGATAAGAATTCATAAATGCATTTGGAACAAACAACTCCGTGTTACTGAAAATAAGATCAGTTATGTGATTAAAATGAACGCAATCAAATTTGAAACTTGAGGCAGTGCAGCTAAACAAACATATCTCTAATCAGAAAATTATGTCCTTCCAAGGAACATTATAATTTCAAAATGGAGAAAATACATTAGAACTGTCTTCTTTAGTGAAGAAATGATTATGCAGCAATATTTACATAGTCATAGACAGCGTCTTCTGAAGGGAATTCGCGGGGATTTTCCCGATCCAGCGCCACACGGCGCGCCTCAGGCTCTGGTACAAGGGCGACCCCTGGCGGTCGATCCCCGCAATGGCCGACCCGGCGCCCGCCGTGCGATTCCTCAAGCGCCGCTGGAAAATCCTTGTGTCCCGGGAAAAGCCCGGCTGCTCCCTTAGGAATCGGCCGCTGGAGTATTCCTAATACTGGCCTCAGGGACTTAGAGAACTGGGGAAGAGAAAAGGAAGGGGAAGAGGCAAGGGAACAGGAAAAGAAAGGCAACAAAGAGGAAAAAAGGTGATTTACGTGTTACATTTTATGCTTCTCTTTGACATTTGTACACACAAGCAGTTTCGTATAATTTTTACAAGTTCACAGAATCAAAGAATCGTTAGGGTTAGAAGGGACCTCTGGAAATCACCCAGTCGAACCCTCCTCCCCAAAGTGGGGTCACCTGGAGCAGGTGACACAGGAACGCATCCAGGTGGGGTTTGAATGTCTCCAGAGAGGGACACTCCATGACCATTCCAGGCAGCCTGCTCCAGTGCCCCGCCAGCTTCGACATAAAGTTCTTCCTCATGTTGAGGTACAACTCCTTGTGTTTTTGTTCACAGCCATTGCTCCTCATTCTGTCACTGGGCCACTATAAAGAGCCTGTCACCATCCTCCTGGCACCTGCTTTGTGATTTTTACATGCATTGATGAAATCCCCTCTCAGTCCTGTCTCCAGACTGAACAGGCTCAGCTCCCACAGTCTCTCCTCACAAGAGAGATGCTCCAGACCCCTCCAAGCCATTTTTGTGGCCTCTGCTGGACCATCTCCAATAGCTCCATGTCTCTCCTGTACTGAGGAGCCCAGAACTGGACACAGCACTCCAGATGTGGCCTCTCTAGGGCTGAGCAGAGGGAAAGGATCCCCTCCCTGACATGCTGGCCACAGTCTTCCCAGTGCACTCCATGATCACATTGGCTCTCCTGGCTGCAAGGACACACTGGCAGCTCAGGGTCAATTTGTCACAAACCAAGACTCCTCGGTCCTTCCCAGCAGAGCTGTTCTCCAGCAGATCAGCCCCCAACCTGTGCTGGTACTTGGGGGGTCTTGGTCCCCCCAGGTGTGGGACCCTACACTTGCCCTTGTTGAACCTCATTAGGTTTGTCTCTGCCCAGCTCTCCAGTTTATCAAGGTCCCACAGAATGGCAGCACAGCCTTCAGGTGTATCAGGCACTCCCTCCAGTTTTGTATCATCAGCAAACTTGCTGAAGGTGCATTTGATCCCTTCGTTCAGGGTTCTATGTTATTCTTTCCTTTGAGGCATATTAATTAGAATGCCAGTGATGTTATAGGGTAGCAACACTCTCCCAGAATTAAAAACAAGTATTGTATTTTGTTTATATGCTGACATGTCAAATGCTCCCAATTATACACACAAACTCTGGATGTCTTGAAGTTTGCTGTGTTTAATGGGGATAGGAATGAAAATGCTTTTCATTTTCTTCTGCAGCTTACCTGTATGATAGTGCACAGGGAGGTGGTATGCCTGCTTTCAGGACTGACATCCGTGAAGATGACTATGAGGTCATCTCAGGTCCCTTGACACATAAGACTATAAAAGTGTAAAACTTTAATAAATACATGAAAGACTAAGAATACTTGCTTGCCATGGAAGTTTAGTCCTAAAAGCATTTATTTGGAAATTACATTTTTAGTATTGTTTCCCTCTCCTCCTCCTCCTCACTGTCCCTCACAGTTCTTTCCTTACAGGTCCTCACTTCCCCTTGCAGTATTTTCCCTCTTCTCACAGACCTCCCCTCCAGCTCCACCGCTGCCAGGCCTGGATACCTGTGCCAAAGACACAGCTCTGTCTGTGCCAAGAGTGACTTCTCAGCTGCCTGGGAGACACAGGCAACTCTCCCACTTTGGAAGAGGAATGAAGGGAGAAAAGCAGGAGATCTGTGTACACAAGGCCATCTCCCAGCATCCAAACTGTGTTCAGAGGTGTCTGAGCCTCCAGCTGTGGGTCAAGATTTGATGGTCAGAAATAGGTGACACGACGGCTTCCAAGGCCTTTGGGTGTTCACTTTATGGAACTGATGCCTAAAGAGGCCAACCTAGAAACAGAGACTAGACAGGAGCAAGGGAATAAAGGTGGATATTTATTTGAAAGGCCTTCAGAGGTACACCCTGGGCAGGCCAAAGGCTACACCCAAGATGGACCCTGAGTCACGAGTTCTTCACAACTTTTATAGCTTTGGTCCATTTGCATATCGACTCCATTTCACCAATTAAACTTTAGCTAATGATGTAATTTCTCCTCAGCTTGCCTCCCTTCTCAAGATGCTGGTTTACACATTTTGGGCCTAGGCCGGGCTGGGTGTCCGTGGAGAGCAGCCTGGAGAGGCTTTGTTCTGTCTGTCTCAGCATGAGAGAGCAGCAGCTCACAGGCTACAGGACACTTCAGAGTTACACACTAGGAATACAGAATTCGAAAAATATAAAAGTTAAAACCTAAGGCATCAGAACAACCATCTTATAAAGAACAGCTTGAGGAAAAGACCTTATGAGACAACGGCTGATTTCTGCAGCATCTTTTGAAGCAAGTTCAGAGGTGTTCCAGGGCATGGGGAAGGATGCAGGGAGGAAGAGATGGCAAGAGCACCAGAAGAAGAGAGGGAGGTGCCAAGTGTCTAAACACAAGTGTAACCACTGCAAACATCAATCAGAGCACAAACTTCATCTCTTTGCTACAGAGGGGAGATGGAGACAAGGGGCACCATCCCCTAACACAGTCCTGCTCAGACCCTCACAGACACAGGATTTCTCAAAGCAAATCAACAATTTTATTAACAGATGGACAATAAATCTCTTCTGCGCCTCCTGGCAGGGGGAGCATCACAACCGGGACCATTTGCAGAGGCTGTGCAGGAAGCAGGGATTTGCACTCTGTTTGCCTCCTCAGGTGGGAGAGGAGGAAGCATGGCACATTCTGTGACTGCTGTTCCCCATGGCTGCAGTGGTGTCAGCAGATCCTCCGCAGTGCCCAGCTCTGGTGGAAAAAGTGCACAGTGGTTGGTCTCAGGGGCAGGAGCAGCAGGTGGTCAATGATGTTGTTCTTGCAAGTGCTCAGGACTTTGTACGCACTGCCAGCTCCCATGGCTGGATGCAGCCATCGGAACGTTGTTTGTGGAAAGGACAAGGCAAAAGCAGTGGAGGTCCCTACCTTATCCAAGGACTTGTCCTCCCGGTCCTCCTCCTCCTCCTCCTCCATCTGCTCCTGGGCACTGCGGGTGGTTTTCCCCCGGCTGCTGCTGTCAGAACCAGCTCTCCTCTGACAGGGCAGCCAGTAGATCCCAAAGAGCGTGAGGACCATTTCGACACAGTCCCAGAACCACCACTGCCGGCAGGCTGAGAGGAGCACGCTTTCCTGGGTGGGTCTGCTCTGCTCCTTCATCCTCTGCTCCATCCTCTGCAGCTTGGCCATCTCCTGGCTGCGCTGCTCCTCATGCTGCCTCAGGAGCTCTTCCGTGACCTTCACTGCTGGGAGATCCACACTCAGTGCATATTGGAAGATGCCCGCCACTGTCAGGATTTTGGTGATGCTTGCAGCCATGGCCTGGATGAAGAGGAGGGAGAGAAGGGGCTCAACAGGGCTGGGTGACAGAGAGATGGTAGCTGGGGCAGTGGGGGCAGGAGATGCAGGGCCCAAGGATGGGTGGGAGAGGGGATGCAGGAGCCTGAAAGCAGCCAGGAGAAGGTTGTGGAACTCTGTGGAGAAGGGGGCACATCCCCATGGGCGCTGGCTGTAGCTGGCAGCCCTGGGCACCTCTGTGCCTGGCTCTGATGGAGGCACCTGCCCTTCCCAAAACTATCTCCACAGCCCCCGCACTCTCTCCCAGCCTTAGAAGCTCCCCCTGGGTGCTGGTTCTTCTTCTCTGTCCTTCAGCCCAGGCTTCCTGTCTCCTGCTGCCTCAAGCCACACTGCAGTGGTGACACTGCCACACAGGGCATCTGGGGACATGTACCCCCTCATGTCAGAGACACCAGAGCCCCACAGTGACACACTGCTCAGACAGCTGGGGCTTCAGATGGAACTCACATGGAACCAGAGAGTTTATGACCTTTGGAAGAAGGGGCAGCCACTCAGGAGGACTGCACAGCTGTCGTGGGGTTGTGCAGGAAGAAAATTAGAAGGGTCAAAGCCCAACCAGAACTTAATCTGATTATATATTAAATGCTGTATTAGAGAATAAAAATATTTCTATAAATTCATTAGGAACAAAATGAGGGCTCAGAAGAATCTCCATCCTTTACTGGATGCGAGTGAAATATAGTGAGAAGGAATGAGGAAGATACTGAGGTATTTAACACCTTCTTTGCCTCAGTCTTTAGAGTAAGTCCAGTTGTTCTCCGTGTACCCAGGCCCCTGAACTGGAAAACAGAGATGAGGAGCAGGCAGGAAACACTTGGGCAGAGGAACCCAAGCGGGATGCAGGCACTGTTAAACCCAGTCCATGCTAGAGGATCACTGCCCTGCTCTTCACTCAGACAAATCAAGAGTTATTCCCAGCTGCCCAGTCACTTGATAGATTTACAGACTTTCTCACCAGCCAAGACATCTCGTGGTTGGGCTGTTCCTCATGCTGCCTCAGGACCTCTTCCCTGACCCTCACTGCCTGGGCATCTGCCCTCAGCCCATACTGGAGGATGGCCAGCACCAGCAGGATTTTGGTGATCCTTCCTGCCATGGCCTGGATGAGGAGGGAGAGAAGGTGCTCAGTGGGGTTGGGTAGCAGGAGATGGTGGCTG
>VWZT01012497.1:329241-380642 GCA_013397055.1 Pachycephala philippinensis
CAGGCCCAGAGAGTGGTGGGGAATGGAGTCACATCCAGCTGGGCACAGACACCAGGGGTGTTCCCCAGGGCTCAGAGCTGGGGCCAGCCCTGTTCTCTGAGCAGCGACTGAGGGAGCTGGGGGGGTCCAGCCTGGAGAAATAGGGACTTGGGTGTGACCTTGTCACTCTCTACAGTTACCTGAAAGGAGGTTTTAGGCAGGTGGGATGTGGTATCTTTTCCAGAGTAACAGGTGACAGGACAAATCAAAATGGCCTCAAGTTGTGTTGGGGGAGGTTTAGATTGGATTTGAGGGAACATTTCTTCACCAAAAGTGTTGTCAAGCATTAGAACAGGAAGAGCCCAGGGAAGAGGCTGAATCACCATCCCTGAAGGTATTTAAAATACATGTAGATATTTCACATAGGGACGTGGTTTAGTGCTGGACTTGGCAGTCCTGGGTTAATGGTTGAATCTTAGGGGGCTTTCCAACCTAAACAATTCTTTGAGTCTGTGATTGTATTGTAGCAGTCTAATGTAATAACTAGGCTCAGTGCAAATCCTCACCTGATTTTCACTTGACAACTTCAGTCATTTTCCATATATCTTCCTATGTATATATCAAACCCCCCCTCCAAGCCATTGTGTCTTCTGTGTGGCTGCTGATTACTTTCAAAGTTGTTATTTCATCAACCAAAGTTTGTCCAAACAAACTTTGTCTGTCAAATTCATCTTAAGGCTGTATTATTGTCAGGATATGTGGCAAACCAATGAAAAATGCCCTCAGGAATAAATATGCTGCTGTGCACTGCTCTTCCATCTTCTATTTTCCCCTGCTATACTGTATTTTTGGCTTGTGTTGTCAGAGTGCCTAAAACGATAAAAAAGGGTTTCAGCCCTCTGCTTGTAGCTTCCTAGATTGTACTGCAGTGCACATAATAAAGATTGAATATTTGCTCCTGGAATAAAAGTTACCTAATCAGGTGGCTTGGATACAGATTCACAAATCGGAGAAACTCATCTTGGTTCAAGTCTCAGCTAATGGCCTGCTGTGTGCCTTCAGTGTCTGTGGCAATTTCTCAGTTACAGAGTAGGGAGAGTAGGACATGGTTTTCATTCTAAAGAGGAGAGATGCTGTGAGAGGCTGAAATCCTGAAAGAGTTAATGTAAACCTGAAAGAGTTAATGTCTCAAATACTGGGCAGAGGAGAAAAGGAATGTTACCACGCCAACGAGTTTAGGTGATGTTAGGAAAGAGGGTCTTGGAGGCAGGATAGTGCTTTTTTTGAGACCACCCTCCTTAGCTTGGGTAACTATCTCTAAAACCAAATTTGGACAGCATTGCAGTTGTGTCTCGGACAGGGGAAGGGAATTGAAACTATGAGACAACCCAACCCCCTTCTGGAAAGTTTGAGAGTAACAAAGTGTGCCTGCTCAAGGACTGTTCTGTAAATAGCACAACTGACGGGGCTGTGTCTACCCACCATCTGCAGGAACCAGACCAGAGATGGTGCTGGGACCCTGGGTGGTGACATGGATCCTTTACCTCTGATTTTCCTATCTTTCCTTCTTCATTTCTTCCTCTCCTTGAAAGTTTAATGTGCTACTGCTACAGGCAGTTCAGAAGAGTTTGATTGGATACTGCCACAGGCTGTTCAGAAATTTTAAGTTTTTGCTGACATGGACCGTTCAATCTATCATAAGGTTTAAAAGTTTAAATTGTTGCTTCCATAGCTAAAACTTTCTAATTTGTCATTTGGCATCGTTTTGCCTTAGTTTAGTCCAAGGGTATCCTCAACATCATCTGTCCCAGAGGAAGCAGTCCAGGCTTGCTCTCTTCAGATCCAACATTTTGCTATGCCAGAGCAGGAGGCCCAGGACCTCCCTCATGGGACCTGAAAGCTGCTCAAGTGAAAATATTCTGAAATCTTCCTGTGATTTTATTATATTTTAATTTCCCATGATAAAGAGCAATAGTATCTCTAAATTAAAAGTGAAATACTATTGAGACATATAAAAGTGACCTCTTATTTTTTGCAAGTCAAACTAGGGCTTATTTGAATGCCTCTGACTTCGTATTGAATTTTTTCAAATAAGATATAAATCTACCACTTTCAGTTGCATATTTAACTTTTTTAACATCAAGTAATGGCTGAAGGAACCAAAGAATGATATGGCACACTTATCTTTTATTTATTTATTGCAAGGAATGTAGAGATTGAGAATTAGAACTATAAATAAACTTTAAATAAAATTTTATTTATAAATTTCTAATATAAATGTTATATTTTATAAGAATTTTATTTATTATGTTTGTCAAACACATACACCCGTATGCACGCTGGCTCTTTAAAATTTCTGGTGTACTGAATAAATGCAACAACCAGTTTGGAAAATCAGACAAAGGTAAACAAAAGAAAAAAGATAAAATAATAATTTTCACATCTTTTATAATTATTTAATCACTCCAGAATAATTCCTTTAGACATTTTTCTCTTCACATCCTCAGACAGTGCAGCAAATTTTTCCTGCTCACAGGCATAAGCTCAACCATCGCTGTTCTTTTTATTCTATGTAAGGGACGTGAATTAATATTTTTTCTACATGGAGAGTTCTGTGCCCTATGGAGAAAGTTGTCAGAATGTTCAAATTCAACAGTAGTATAAAATATATAACATAACTCACCTGAAAAATATAAAAGAAAAATTTTGCCACATTCCTATTCTCTATTAATTGAAAGCTAGCTGAGAGTTTCTAATCACTCATGTTTTTCAAATGATTGATTTCTCCCTGAAGCGGCCAAACAATGAAAATACTGCAAATCAACCTGACCTCCCTGTATTTTAGACCACTGAAAAATGGAAGTACAATTTGCTTTCGGGCACTTTTCATTACTTGATTAATAGAGCTGATTCAGGTTTGGGTCAGCGGTCGCTCTCTCTCAAAGGACTGTTTACTCCCCACCCTTGTACGAAGTTACAAAGCAAGAGCAAGCATCACCATCGCTGCTTGTTCCTGGTGAAGTAAATCTATTCTTTGGCCAGAGTTAGGGTCTAAGCACACCTACAGCAGACCTGCTCTAGGTCAACATGCGTTTGAGCCATTATGTCTATTATTTTTTAGGTAATTTATATAAAATTGGCAGAGAATTTTCAAGGCCAAGTTCTGCAGCAGTGTAACACCTACTGCCTTCAATTCCTTTCTCACTCACTGCAAACCTTACAGCTCCAATTGAGACCAGCTCCCAATCATATGCCATGTGAATTGTGCCAAGTGAACCCAAACTACCTTTTCAGTTCGTAAAAGATTCATTCAGTCCCAGCTGGGACTGTAAAATATGAATGCTTGGTTATGATGTTGGTAACATACCCTTTTCATTCTCTTACATATGTATAAGGGAAATAGTTATACACCACTCACAAGTACAGCTGTATGATAAATTAGTGCTCTAAAAAACCCCAAACTTCTCTGTCTCACTCTGCTGGAAGCCCGTTTGACACTACAGTCCTCTGTCTAATCCAAATGGTGGCCATTACAGAAATGTTTCAGATTTTACCCTGCCATAAATTACTACCCTCTCCCTTAATATCCATCTGCCCTGGGGGAAATTTAAGTTCCTCCATATTACCTTCTCCGGGCATTCAATATTCCATGTTGGACAACTATTTATTAATGAAATGCAATTCAGAGCTAAAATGCTAATGAACAAGGAGCTTTGGAGTCTCCCAGATTGTATATCCACTAGTTTAGAGAACTGGAGAGTGCTCAGATATACAGCTTTAATCATAGAGGAGCCTAGTGCATAGGAAAATACTTTAAAACACATTTGAGAAATCTTAACCTGTATTGCTCTTGAATTTCCTCTTCCCTTTTTTTTGACAGACAAGGATTAATACAAATCTTTACACTTAGAAGTACTAAAATATTCACCTCCCAAAACACTCTTCACATATTCTCAAAAATATTTAAAATAAAGTTTTTCATTAGAAAATAATATACACACCTAGCTATCTGTACTAGATATGTTTCTATGTGTGTAAACTTGTGTCATGACATAGTACTTATGTCTATTTGCAAGGGTTGGGATGAATGTGTTGTCTTTAGAGTCCAAACAACTGAGCAAAAAGTGCTCAGAATGCCTTGTGCAAAGAAGCCCTAAGAGAAAAGAAGGGGGACGAGTTTGCCTTGTAGGCTCAGTGTTGTGACATGAACAAAAATGACAAAACGTCAGACTTTTTGCCAATCTGAGTTGGAACCACACCCATCACCTTTTAAAGAGAAAGAACCACAGTACTTTGTGAGCTGATTAAACTTTACTTTTCAGTCTCTATTGGCATCTGACTTATGCAGTTGACATATAGGGATTAGTGGTGATTGATGCCTTCCCAGTCCTGGGGTTATGGTTGGTAGAAATCCTGCAGTGTTCATCCTTTCTTGGTTCTCTGTAAGCCAATACTGAAGTTTCAGGAAATCATTTACTTCCCAGTAAATGATTTTTTTCTGTGAGGCAATGTAGTAGTGTATGGAATATCTGCCAGAAGGAGAAATCTCTCTCCTGTAATCTAAACTCTACGTTTCTGAGTGAGGAGCCTACAGACAAGGGGAAAGACCAATCATTAAATGAAAGCAAATAAGGAGAAAACAAGCTAAAAATAGTCGGGTCTTTGTGAGGGCAGGAAAAGGAAAATGAAAAGGAAAAGAAGAAAGAAAAAGTTCATTTGGCTGGCAGATAGGCAGTGATGAGTGTGCTCATCTCATAACTATGCAGCTAAGCAGGAGGTACATCAGTATGGATGTTGTTAGGGCTAAAAACCTTGTCTTGCACGTTCAGCTATATGCACACCACAGTTTGCATGCTCATATGGACAAGCACTTGAAGGGAAACACAATCTGCTATAATGCCTATCTGCTAGACAAAATGTGCATGATTAGTTCCATATGGCTTTTCTTTCTGAAACAGTAGAGTTTCAAAGTGAGGAAAGATTTCAAACAGAGGTGATGATGTATTTCAAAATCGCAGTTCAATAATGAGCTTATGGGAGAATATTGGCCTTCAGTGGGATTTAAATGCACATTAGCATGCTTTGCTGAATAGAGATGTCCTTAAACATCTCCTTAAAGACATGTACATAGTAAGACATGCACACAGGAAGACATGTACATAGTAAGAAGTGATCTTGTTTTTGTGGGCTTTGAATCAACTTACAAGTGATTTGCTGCATGAAGATTCCACAGAAGATACCTGCAGTCTACATAAAATCAGTATCTGTTTTCTGATGTAACATTTTCCCTTCCTGCTGAGTTGCATTATCAAATAGAAAAGTGCTAATGCTATTCCTCTTCACAGGTCACATTTAGGAGACTGATACAATACTTAATGGAAGGAGGTGCCCAGTCTTGTATATGCTTATTCCTACCATTGCAGAGGAGATAGTCTTTTAGAGGACAAATCAGAAAATCCAGATGGTCCACTGCATTTTAATGCAACTCAACACTGACTTTAAAACAGCCCCTTACTTCTAGTTCCAGCTTTGAAAAGTTTCTGGGTGAGTTTTTCTTTCTCCACACACCAGACAAAGGAAATGAGATAGGACAGTCTCCCAGTTTACATGTCTAAACTAGCTGCCTAAATTTAAGTGCTGTTAGTAATGATTAGCCTTTGTCAGAGAGAATTTTTTTGGGAAATGATTTCTAAAGTCACTATTTATCCCAAATGCAAGAAAGAAAACAAAACTCTCCGTCCACCATGGCAGTTTGAGAGTACTTTAGCAGGCACCCAGCAATGGGCTGTAGGAACTGAGAGGAGCAGCTGTGGCACAGCTGCTGTCAGCAGCTGCCCTGCCATGCCATCTGCAGGGGTGACTTGCTGGGGTGACAGTCACTCTCCATTGAAGACAGAAAATCAGGCTTCCAGGTGGGAGTGTCCAAAAGCCAAGCTGCTGAGCACAGGAGAGTTTTACACTAGTCAATGAGAAACACCAAGGGAACTAAACACTCGTCTTTGATATTTCCCTGGAGAAAGAGGGATTTGGTGTCTGCAGCATCTTGCCTGCTGTCTTCTATAACCAGGGATTACAACACGTGCCCAGGAGGCTGATTCCCAAACCAGCATCACCCTTCCTGTCATTTGAACAAATGGCACTGCATTACAGGAAAAGCTGCCAGTTCATGGGGCATTTCACACAGAGCTGATTGTCACCTCTTACTGAACTCCGACTGCTCTGTAGTCAGAAGTGTGAATTTGTGAGAGCAGAAGGCAAAGGTCCCTGCAGGGGACTGGATCAGCAGCCTTGGCTGTAGGCACTTAGCCTGGGGAGGGGCACGGTGTGGTTCCTTAGGCTACTGAGAAACCTGAAACACAGCACTTAGAGAAGAATGCCCTAGAGTGGGAGCCAGAGTTCTGCCTCCAAAAAACACAGAGCCCACTGAACCCTAGGTCATGGCTGCTCTCTGCTGCTGCTGCAGTCCTGCCTTTCTCAGTGGCCCAAGAGTAATGAGGACCATTCCCACCCTAAACATGCAGCCCTTGACGTTCAGGGCATTTTTCTAATCTCAGGGAGGTGGAGACTCAAACTTTCACAGGATTAGAAGAGCCTAGGATGCAGGTTTGCTGTTTTTCACAGCAGAGCTCTCTGTTATCACTCAGAAGTAGGGCATCGTGTTTTGTGATAAAGTCTTCTTAAATGAGCTCCAGGATAGTTCAGACTTGTGAAATGAATTCTGAACAGCAGGTCAGGCCCCAAAAAGCCTCACAAATTCAGCATAAGCCTAGCTGGTCAGCTCAGCTGAGCCAGGGCCTGTGCCATGCCTGTTGGTGCTGCAGTAGGCTCTCAGGAGGGATTTTCCCTGGAGATTTAGGTGCATAAAACAAGAGAGGCAGCATTTCCCTCAGCTCTTTACAGCAGGGTAGGACAAGATCTTACCTTGATTCCTTCCCCGCTAGGAGCGTGGTAAGGTGTTCCTCCTCCTCCTCCTTCTCCACCCCAAGGTGTTTACAAGTAGCACAGGCTGCATGTGAAGTCCTATCTGAATGCAGATTAGAAAATCAGAAAATTTTATTTCATAATACAGAAATAAATGGCTCATAACAAGGAGTTGAACTGCTGTCACTTTCCCTCTCCCGCAGGCAGAGAAGGGAACTCCCTGACAGCTTCCTTGCATGCCACCAGGCACCTCCAGTCCTTGAGCAGGGCTTTTCACAATGTACATTTTGGATATAGACTCTTAAATTCTGCCTAAACACCACTTTGCATACATAAATCTCTTTTTGGAACTGAGGATTAATCCATATGCTTCACTTTGTCATCCGCAAAATGGAGAATTTTCTTACCTGACAAGAAAAGTGAGAGGATAAATATTTCAGACACTATGAAGTACTCAGACAACTCAGTGCGGGTGACAAAAGTACTTTGGCTAGACAGGAAAACGCTTCTTTAAAATTCCCAGAAGAGCAGGACAGAATAGAGATGAGATCCAGCATTGTGGGAGGCAATCGCAGCACTCTGTGTGATAGATGGCATCATTCCCAGCGCAGTAAAATGGAACTGTGAGCAGACTTCCATCCCTGGTACACTGCCTTCCCTTCTGGCACGTGCTTCAGCCGCACTCTGTGCCACCAAATAGAGCTGTGCGTCCTCCTGCTCTTTAATTCTTGTTTGGGACATCAAGTCCTGCAGAAAGGGAATTGGGATAGGAGTGGTACCGCATTTGTGCTGCTTATTTTGATGTTATGGGATAATCTTTGCAATTCCTGTAGGGACTTAACCTCGGAGCTGTGTCCCACAGAAATGCAGGAACAGAAGATTTAGGGGGAAATAGACTTATCTGAGCAAATATTTACCACGTGCAGATCTCTGAACACTCTCTCTCCAGGCAGGGCACCCCTTGGCTGTCGGCTCAGGCCGCTGGGAATCCGTGAGTGACGCCGGGTGGCAGCTCCGGCGCGTTCAGCTGCTGTTTGCAGGCTCGTCCCACGAGAGGGCAATGCAGCAACATCCATCCCACTGCCTCCCTCACAGGAAAGGATCGGGCTCTGCAACCAGGAATTCCATGCTAGAATATATGTGTGGTATTTATAGAAAGAACATTTACTCTTTTAAAGTGTTGCTTATAGCACTAAAATATAATCAGTCTGCGTTAAATTTCATCTCACAGAAGCCAATACGGCCCTCTGCAGCTAGGACACCTAAAGATCCAAAAAATCCCATTTTTTTTCCATATCTTGGACACTCTATCAGACAATTAAACTGGAAGCTCAGTGCTACAACTCATCCTCAGGGGGTAGCCTATTTATCAGCTGTTTTAATAGGACTAACAGTCTGAGTACAATTCTATAGGTTTGTGTGTTACTGTCATTGACCCTTATGCAATTAAATACCTTATTTCGTATCTCACCCTCGGGTCTGTAATCTCTTTTGTTTGGCTGACAAATGTCTGTGTCACCTCCTAACCTGGTTGATCCAAATGAGCTTTTTGAAAGTGCCACTGACATCAAATCACTATGGTCTATAAAAGGTTTATCTTCCACTTGACTGGAAATTGCTTACTAGGTACTAAACACTGTTGATAATGCCAACCAGAAGTGCTTTTTTTCCACAGATTCCCTGTTCTCTCTTATATTCCAAAAGACTGTGCATATTTTGCAGCTGTCTTATCAGATGCAGCTGAAATATTTGGTTCTGAGTGATTCAGTTGTACATGAGTGATTTCTCTTTGCTTTGCATTACACACAAGTTGCTGGCCAGCTGCAGGCTTTGGTAGTGATTTGCAGTGTCACCAGCCATTAGAAAGGAGAATGCAGAGTCATTAAGCAGATCTTGACAGGTAAATGAGAGAAGAAACACATCAGCAATGCTGTGAGGAACGCTGTGGGAAGGAGGAAACACATTCTTAGAAGCAACTGCTTAAAATGAGTGAATAAGTAAGGTGAGATGAAGGACCTTGCTGGCTGTGACTGCGCTGTTTGCAGCAGGATGAGCAGCAGATGATGAGGACAGGAACTCAGGGATGCAGGGAGGCCTGGCAGCGCTGGCTCATTCAGTGTCAGCCTGCAGCCAACTGTGCCAGCGTGAGCAGCAACTGGGCTGCAGGTTCTGCCAGGCCCACAGCCACAAAAGGGTCAACATTTTTTGCATGGCATAGACATTACTGTGTGTGCTTCTCCCACATCTCTTGCTATTTAACTGCTGTAAACAGTCAGGCAGCTCTGTGGAATGGAGGAATTAAGCAGTTTGATTAGTCACCGTTTGTGAAATCGTGGCTGGTGCACGTGTCGCTGCACAGCCCGCGATAGGCACACACACGAGGCTGTCATTACCCGTGAGGATGAGCTGCCACCCTCCCAGGTCAGGAGTGAGGATGGTGGAAAGCAGTTGTTTATGTCACAGGGATTGTAGCAGTGCTGGGGTGGGAAGGAGAGTGAGGCTTACAAGACTGGAAAAAACTGTACTCCGAAAATTGCCTGGATTAAGAACTTCTGTATCGATGAGGACAGAATGGTCCCTAATGATTCTGTGCCCTGCTGTGAGAAGTGGCTGTGCTGCCATCATGAAAAATTAAAAATTAATTTACTCTCCATTTTGTTTTGCCTTCCTTTTGGACACGACAGGTGGTCAGGGAGCACTGTTACCTCTGCAATTCTGCCCATGACTTTTCTGCTGACTGGAGAGACACTGTACTCTCATGAAGGAGACTGATACGGTATCTTTCCCCACAAGGTGTATTTAAAAGGGTTCTTTAATGAGTCTGTAGTTTCCAAAATTACTTCTGAAAGGACACCACGAAGCTGTGCCCAGAAAAAGGTGAGGTGAGAGCAGTGCAGCCAAGGTTGGGCACAGCCCAGTGTGGGGGGCACTGAGCAGCTGCTGCTGGCTGCACACATGGAACACACTCAATGCTGCCAGCAGAGAGAAAATATTTCTGATGAGAATGCCACGCAGATTAAAGTATGAGTGGAAATAGTCGTGCATCAGGCGTGCCAGAGGGGCAAAGGGCACAGTGGGGCCAGGCTGGGAGGCTGCCATCCTCCTGTCTGCCCTGTCACACCCCTGTGGAGGTGGCAGAAGGCAACAGGCAGCACCAAAAGGAGGATCCTGCTGGTTATGGGGACCAAACCATTGCCTAGCCCAGGGCCAGGGTGCCTGGGGCTCTGCAGCCCCTGCCCACGGCTGGCTCCAGTAGGAAATGCCAATGAGGAAGAGCACTGGGGGCTTCTATCCTGGTCTGGGGGCAGACCCTGCTGTCCCAGCTTCACCTGCTGGGCCCCTATAGCTGCAGCCATGCGTGGCCATTTTCAGGTCTGCGGTGGTCCCTGGTCACCGTGCCCATCCTGGCTCTGTCCTGGGGCTGCTGTGGTGACAGGACAGCCTGAAGACCAGTATGACCATTTAGAGGTTCATTTTCTTTTCATGGAAATAGTGGCCTTCTCCAGACTAATTTGCACCAACTTTTCAGTGTACTTCAGCACTAACAAACCACTGGGTGGAAAATTTCCTTTATATCAACAAGATTTGCTTAATGGAAAAGGACGTTACCATTGGGGAAAGCAGTTTTTCCAGCCCTCAGAACCAAATGCCAGCCAGCAACAAAAAAGGGAAAAGAGGAAAAAAATTATGGAAATTATAAAAAGTTCTGTGACTTTTTAAATGTGATTTTTTACTTGTGTTAAATATTTGACAGCAAATTGCAATAGATTTTTAAGCAAAAATAAACTTGAGTGAACTTACAGGAAACGTTATTTGTCAGACACATATGTAAATAGGGCTACACAATTTTTATTAAAGCATCATAAGAAAATACAGATTTAGTGTGACATGCAGTTTGTAAACTATTTACAGATCTCCAGTTCAGTTTGAGCACTGTGATGGATGTGCATGTGCAGGGGTTGGATTTTGGATTTTGGAGAATTGCCATTGTTGAAAAAAAAGAAGAGAGGCAAAGCCTGAGGAGTTTTGTCAGCTCAGCCACTTCCAAAGTGACCTCCCACCCACGCACAGTCCCATTCTCACAGCCCAAGCTGCTGTGCAAAGCCACTCAAACATGCTGGTCACAAAGCACAAACAAACAGGATCAGTTTCTGATTTAAGTAGATAAGACTAAAACAAAGCAAACCTGAAACTTTAGTCCAAATGAAGAACTTCATAGGACAGGGCTGATTTTGCCTTGTGGCAGGGGCTGATTTTGCCTTCTGCCAGAAGCAGAGTGCTCCAGCCTCTTCCAGGTGTGTGCTCACAGCAGCAACCTGTGTGGATGGTGCTATCCAAAGTTTGCAGCTTTCCAGCTTTTAGCCTGCAGTTAAAATACACTTCTCTAAATCACCCAGCTTTCAAGACGCCTCTTCCCACTCTCTGGTTAAGTAAATACTTGTTCTCAGTAGCTAAACATAAGCAAAGAGGTTTATATTTTTATCTCTTATTTGATTACCACCTTTGCTAGAAGATTTGCAGTGAGTATTCCACAGCATCCAGGTGAATGACATGTTACAGAACTGGAGCATCAGCCACTACTGACTAATCACAGTTTCATTCATTATATTTTACATAATTTAACTGGCTGAATCAGCTTATCATTAAGGGAATTTGCAAACCATTTAGAGCTTTTGCAGTGAAGTTCATGACAATTTCCTTTTCCCACAACCAAAGCTGTTTCCTTAAGTACCTGCACAGTTATTTCCTGCTTGGGATGTTTACCTATTTCATGGGGAAGGTCAGTAATTTCAGCTGCGACAGATTGGCAGAGTTAAACTCAATGGGAGCCTGACCCCAGGTTCTGTAACCAATAGATTATATAATAGAGGTTTATTACTTTTCAGAAGAAATGACAAAACTAAACATTAACAGACAGATTGACTTTCCTGTGGGGTCACTGTTCATTAAATTTCCCACTGCTTTTACAATCTGAGCTGCTACAGTCATTTAGCTTTTAGTTCAAGTCATTAAAGCGAGAAGATTGTTTTTTTATTACCTTGTGACCATTCTTCATCTTAATGACATTTTTCAAGCTCTCTTCTTAAAACTGGCAAACACTATTAAAAAAAAAAAAAAAAGAAAACTGTGCCTTCTGTGGCATAAACACAAACAAACCCAGTTGCTTCCATCCTTCTCATTTAATATCTGACAGGCATTGATTTGTGCCAGGCAGGTAACCAGGTGCCTACTGGAGAGAGCTGGGTGAGGATGCAAATCTCCTTCACAGGAGGTGGTAGACTCAGGGCAATCAGCTCTGAAGGTCTCACCCCGAGAAGCAGCATTTTGTGGGGGAGGCTGTAGGAAGTGCCATGTTTTGGCAGGTAAGAAATCAGGACTAGAAACTGGGGACAGGGTAGTTGAACAGAGCAGGACATGCCAGTGAGGGGTTTTGACACTGGGAGTGTGCACAGATGCCCTGAGGCACCACAGGGCTGTAGCTGGACCAGAAAGTAGTGGCTTCAACACCCCTGACATCTTTTGTCTTCTCCTTTCCTCTTCCATAAGAGACTGTGCAGACTTCGGACAGATACCATTACAGGAGGTCACCCAGGTACATCAGAGAGGATTGGGAAAAGGGCTGGGAAACTCTGTGCAAGAGATCCCACCCACTAAGTAATCATGGAATAGAATCATATAATGACTTGGGTTGGAAGGGATCTCAAAGATCATCCAGTTCCAATCCCCCTGCCATGGGCAGTGACACCTTTCACTAGCCGAGGTTGCTCAGAGCCCCATCCAGCCTGGCCTTGAACACTTCCAAGCATGGGGCATCCACAGCTTCTCTGAGCAACCTGTGCCAGGGCCTCGCCACCCTCACAGTAAAGAACTCCTTCCTAATACCTAATCTAAACCTACTCCTTTTCAGTTTGAAGGTGAAGACATTTTTTTATTTCTTATTAGGTAGATAAACCATAACATTTATAACTTTGCAACAAGAACAATTAATAACAAGATTCATTACATATCTTAATCACATTTGGTATCTACAGATTTCAACAGCTACAAGGACATTGTTTTTAGGACCATTCTTTCAGGTCACAGGTTACTTAAAAATACAAGGACCACAATATCAACTGTTTAATGAGAGAACAGAGTAAGAAAACCCTCTTATCTTACATCACTGATTTTCCAAGGAAAAAACCTTTTCTGCATATTCTATGTTTATTACAATAATCTAATTCCCTTTTTCTGGTAACACAGGGCTCATGTCTTAGATTTTACATTGTTTTGAAGAAAGATTGAACAAAACTCTTTCACGTTTGCTTCTTGCTCATCGATTGTGACCTTTTAACTTTGTTTCCTATCACTGATTGATGGTGGAGCAGGGCAACCTGACTGCTTTCATGCCTGCCCACTCCAAAAATGGAAAGATGATAAAAGCAATAGATGAGATAGGAGGAGGCAAACATCTGTTGAATCAGTGCTCTATGACTTAGAGATGTTTTTCTGAGCCCTTAACCCAGCAGACTATAACAGCTAAGGATGCCTAAACCAAGAAACACCCGGGGGAAGTTTTCAGCTGAGCAACAGTTGGGGAAGGAGGCCGTGCAACATCTTAGCCTGTTCCTAACATTACAAGCTCCAATTATTTTTCTTTTCTAAATCCAGATTTATTGTTTGAGGCCATCACTAAAATGTTCTTTGTTTTTCCACTATGAAACAGATGGCATAAATGTGCCCTGCAATTTTATTGCTATGTTACAATTTCACTGTGTCAAGCTCAAACCAATGGGTTTGTTCAGTCCACAATAAAGCCTCCATTCTGCTGTGCTGCCAATGGATGTACTGAATAAAATGGCAGCTAAAAAAGTTTCAAGTTGGCAAATCAATATTTCATTATTGGTCTCATACCGGTTTATTAGCAATAGAAACAAAGCTCAACAACAGATAAAAGCTTGAAATGGTTACTTGGAAAAATGTAATGAGAATGGACTTGTGCACAGCCACTGCATTTTTAATCTTTCTGTTTTTAGTACATCTTTTTCAACAAGATGAGGTTAGACAAAATTGCTCAATTCTGTCCTCTGTAAGGTTGGTCAAACTACTGGCTGAAAGAATCTTTCTCAAGGTTATACACAAATGAAAGAAAACTTCTGTTATAAACCTACCTTGGGACAGGCAAGAATAAAAACGAGAGTCTGATCTGTGAAGAGGTGTTCTGAAGAGTGTTCAGTTCAAGAGGAACACGACTAAAGTGAAAAAAAACTGAAATACAGTAGGATTTAACTCTTTACAGTCCTTTGTTGGTGCTTTTCAAGCACAGCAAGAGTCAACTGTTCACACATGTAATGGTTTACGGCCAGAGGCAGCTGCAGGAACTTGCTACTCTCACCTCGGAGGGATTTACATACCCAGGGAGAGTGGGGTTGATGCATGAGTACAGAAACATTCATAGAAATTCACTCCCTTGATTGCTTAAGGTGAATACAGCAGGCCAAACTCAATGGTTACTGACAGAGGCTTAAAAGGGAAATGACAAGAAAAATATTGCAAATCTCTTGGCTCTAGGGGGCACTTTATCTGCCTGCCCTGTGGAGATAACCTTAGTCACACCACCAAGGGAGCAGAGAGGTGACTTAGAAAGATCCTAAGGAATGAAAACACCTCTCAGGTGAGCCAGTCACTGCAAGGTTGCTGGGATAACCCCAGCATTCCTGCACACCTCCCTCCACACCAAGCAGCCTCTGATTAACCCTCTCTGGAAGTTGAATCTTTCACACAGATTCCAGCAGTGCCTGCACTGGCCAATCCAATTTAGCAGACCTGTATCTCTGGTTGCTCTGGAGGGTGGCTGGTTCTGTGTGACTGGTTCAATATCCCCATTTTGATCTCCCTGCTGTGGATATCTTGATACCAACCACAGCACGAAGGCAGGCCAAGGAAAACAGAGAAGCACGTGTTAACTGGATCCAAATGCAGGCAATAAAACTATAAATGTATCAGAGACACGTGTACATGAACAAAACCAAGGGTTTTGGAGGACTTTTAAACAACTACTACAAAAGTAATTACTTCAATTGAACTGGCCTCTTCCTTTTCTTCTTTTTCTCTTTTTTTTTATTTCCTTAGGAAAAAGTCTAGACTGTCATTTAATTGCACCACTTTCTTTAGATTAGGCATTAAAAGAGACCTTTTAACATTTCTGAATACCCTTCAAATAATTAGATTTGCCAAACTCGCCCTGTAGTATTCTATTAAAATTAATTAACTCACCTGCCAGCAGTTTAAATAACAAAGTAAAGAACACAATTTGTGTCAGGCACTGGACAGTAATGGCAGGAACATTCCCAAGGTACCTTCACAGGATTTCTTTAAACTGCCTTCAAAGCCATGTAAAACACATGCAGCTTTTTGAACCTGCCCCAAAGAAATTAAAATTAAAGCCATGCGAGTAAGAGAGACAGGGGCAGGACCTGGAAAACTTCTGACGCTCACCCGGCCTCCTTTGCAGCACAAACCCAGCTGAGGTGCTGCTGGGATGTGGCACATGGAGAGAAGGGATGTCCCCAGCAGAGCTCCGAGGCAGTTTAGGGGTTTGTAAAGCAGAACAGCCACCTCAGGCCACAGAGAGTCAGCACAGCTCTCAGAGCCCTGCGGGGTCTCACGTGGAGCGAGCAGTTCTTCCCACAGCAGCTTTGGTCACGTGGAGCACGGTGCCACAGGCTGGTCCTGAAGCTAAAAAGGGCTGCAAACAGGGACAGTGCCAGCTCCTCAGAGGCATGAATTACTGCATGGTCAAATGCAGCTGGCAGCCAGGCAGAGAGGCTGCTGCCACAGGGCACACACCACAGCAGCCTGCACTCCACCACCCCATCTCCATCAGTGCTGGACATCTCCAGGGCTGGGGAAAGGCAGCATCTCTGCCATCTCTCTCACCCAGCGATGCCTCCATCACATCTGAGTGCTAACCAGCCTCAGACAACAGCTGTGCTGGGGTCACAGTGTCCTCCCAGCCTAAGGAGGCTCTGGGAAAGCAGAGGGAAGTGCCATGAGGAGGTGGGGGACTGCAGGGTAGCCTCTTGAAGAATCTCATTGACATCTCATGGAAGAGGAGCATTTGCTCACTACTAACAAAAGCAATGTCTTCAAAAGAAAGAGTTATTGAAATGATGTTGACTATGAGCAAGGCACTCAATTGTCATCGCCACCAGCACAGAGGAGGTGCCAGATGAAAAGTCCACAGGCTGTACCTTTGGCGCCCAACTTAAGGGGCACATGAAAGTGGAAAAAAAAAAGAAATATTCTGATTTGAAATCACCGTGCATTGAGGTACAGCAGCAGCAAGAAATAACCATGCTGCTTGATTTAATAATTCTTCTCTGCAACCTAGCTATAAGCATATGTCCACAGCTATGGGCAGTCGGGTCCCTGGCTTACACTTTTTGTAAGTCAGGAATAAGAGTCAGGACTGCCATTTTAATATGCCTGGGCTTAGTCATCTACAGAAGTCTATCTGAAGTGATGAAAACCATTGTGAATGTGTATTTTATGTCGTCTTTCCATTCTAGTCTTGGCAGCTTTGTTTTAGGATGCATTAGTAATTACACCCAGTTTGTTAGGGGAAAAGCAGGGAATGATAATTCCCAGCCCTTCATCTCCTTCTTCGCCTTCAGATCTGGCACATCACCTTTTCTGAAATCCTGTGTCAGACAAAAAAATGGACTCCACAGGTCTCCATCCTTTGAAAACCCTGGCACACAAGAGCTGCTGGGAAAGGGCAGGCCAAAGGAAGTGAATGCTTTGGGGATGTGGGGTAGCTCAGCGCCTGGGAGGGCATTTTGCACATCCCAAAACAGGACTCTGGGAATAGGGCTTATACCTTTGGTGTCACTTTGGAGAACCCTTTTCAACACAAAATGGGCACAAAATGCGGTGCAGGGAGTACTGGTGAAGTGAGATGGCTTAGTCAGCCTCATCAAGATAAACACAGCAATCTGGAAATCTCTGGACAAGTGAGCAACATGGGATGATCTTTTTCCAGTCATGTTGCTAGGAGACATCATCGTAGTCAATCATAAAACCATCAACTGCTGCTACTCAGCAATTTTTTTAATAAATACTTCTATACCGAAGAGTAATTCAGTGAAGCTAAAATTGCTCATGGGACCATGCCAATTTTGACAAAAACAACAAAACCTACACTGGTGAAGACTTCCCAGGTTCCAGATGAAATCTGTGATCCATAAAGTCTACTACCAAGGTTGGTGTTACCAGCATACAGAAAAATCAAGAGAGCAGCTCAAACCCACACCCTACGGTATCTCTTAACAGAAATATACTGGCCTGCTTTCCAACAATCCATAAGAAGTTAGTAAGTAAATTAACTCTATGTTAAGTAGTTTAAATTCACTATACCCAGAGATCTGCATATACTATAGAGAACTTCAAAGGATTTTGAAGCTTGAGAAAGATAAAGACTGCAAGCTTAGTCTAATGTTCAGACTTGCCTAACACCCTGCAATGGAGGGAACGAGTTCAAATCCTTGCTCCAGGGCTGTGGGTGAAGGTCAGGATGAGAGCCAGCCTTCCTCAGGGGCTGGGGGTTTGCTGACAGCTTGGCACTGGGATCAGGATTTTGTGAACAATTTTGGGTTATCAGTGCTGGGTTATGCAGAACAGTAAATGCTGAAATCTGAAAGCAACGTGCAGAACAGAACCCCCCTTTTTTTAAACATTCCTGCCAGTGCAGGAGATGGTAGTGTTTTCATGGAGCCAAGCTGCCTCTGTGGAAAGGCTGCAAGGTGATGAGGGTGGAAGCACAATTAGGCAAGAAAAGGGAACTAAACTACAAGTAACACTTCATAAGGCTGAAAAAAATGATTGAAGAGAAAATAAAATTAGAAATTATTTTCAAATCTACATTTATTCTAGAGAATCTGCACAGTAAAAATATCAACTGTTATGCACTTGGCTAAAGGAGCATGTGGAAGATTTTAGGGGGAGCAGAAAAAGGAGATATCATTATTCAGCACTTCTATTAAACAAAATGCAAAACCCAGCAAGCTAAGAGAAAAAAACCCCAACCCACCCAGAAACAGAAAAATGAAAAAAAAAATGAAACATGTAGCTCTTCATGATTACATGTATATTTTACCTTCACCCATCTGTAAGGAAAAACCTATGGTTAGAATAGAACCACGAACAGAAAAGCAGACACAACAAAAGCAAAAGGAAAAATAAAATAATTCTAGTAGTAAATGGAAATAAATTACTTGTGCAAAGAAAGTTTAGGGGTACTAACTGGGGAAAATGTTTGAGCTGGTCACACTACCCTTGCTTTTCTTTGACAGTACCATTTTTCACAGAAAGTCCTGGCAAGAAATGCTGCCTGCAGTGGTTTTAATCTTGGAAACAACCCACATGAGGTGGCTGCATTCAGACTGGCAGTGAAAAGGCCACAGGTGGTAACAGACTGTGCCTCTCCCTGTGTCTCAGCAGGCTGACACCTGCCTCTGGTCCCCAGTGCTGCATCCATCCCCTTGGCTCTCTGTCCAGCACTGAAATACTGCCCAGCCTGGGTGTGAGCAGAGCAGCAAGGTCAGGGCCAGGGGAGGAAAGCAGGGAAGCCTGTGTCCCAGAGCCACCTATGCACAGAGGTGTGTCACCAAACGAACAACTCGAGTCCCTGTGCACTGCTCACACCCAGGCTGGGCAGTATTTCAGTGCTGGACAAAGGGCCAGTGGCAAGAGCTGAGTGAGAAAATAAAGAAAAATCAAACCAGGAGCCTCTGACCCATGGAATTGATCCAGGGTCTGTTGTGTGGGAAAACACATCCCACACCGCAGGAAGGGCCAGGGAGACAGTCTGGTACAGATTATTCCTTATAATTTCATTATATCTGAAACCAGCAGAGATTTCATTGCTGGCAGTATCAAAATGAATTTTTTAAATACTTATTTCCCTCTTGCTTTAAGTTCCTCAGCTAGCCCCAGGAGTCACACAGTTATGTACAATGCTTCCAAGTGGAGAAGGAAACAGCAGGGCACACTTAAAATTGTCATTTTGATTCTTAGGCTTTGTTTCTAAGGGGAAAACAGCACAGCAGTCAGTGTATCTTTATTGCAGCATACACAGAGATAGGACAGGCAAAGAGGACACAGGTCTAATACTAAAGCAAACATTGCTGCAGAGATCTAAATGGTAAGCAAGTCCTGTATAATATGCTATATGATATATGTGCTAGAGATATCTATATCTATCTATCTATCTATAGATAGACAGATATGGTCAAGAGAGCATAAGCAAGACCTTTCTTGCACTGACTTGTTACTTAGCATTCAATAACTCACTGCCAAATGAAAAATACAATTACTGAGATACCCCCACAGAAGAAAAGTGTACTTCAACTTTCTGGCAAAACTCGAAGTTCAATTACCCTGTAGCAAATCAATCAAATGTGTGTGCAGCAGGCAATGAAATAGTACAGATGTCACCTCAGTGCTTTCAGCTGAACATTGTTTTCCTTCTTTTTAAAAATCAGCAAGTGGCACTAGGAGACATTTACAAAGCTCACATTATGTAGAAGTTAAAAAGAAATCCATCAGTGTGATTTAGAGCAGCACAGCACAGTGTTCTGGGCACGAGAAACAATAAATAATGAGCATTCATCACTGGTAACCTGCACGATCCGATTTTTATAGACACTGAGATTCATGACACCAGTTTAGCACCGCATCCCCCACGTTCCCACAGCTGGAAGCCAGGCCTGCAGGGGCAGCCGTGCACTGAACCATGTGCACACACGTCAGCCCGTGCTGATGGATGTGAGGCCAGGACACAAATGTGTGTGCACAGCAAGCCCCACTTAACCCAGGGCAGAGCGCCCCGTTTCGATGGTGCTGGCCTGGGACACACAAATAAAAGCTTCCCAAGGGGAGCACGGGGCCACAGTGTGCACTGACAGCTCGGAAAGTCACTGCTCTTTGCTGCTTCAAGTACCTTTCTTTGCCCTTTTGTTATTAACAGCACAAAAGTGCACCTGAGTTCACAGCTCTGAGACACAAACCTCGCTCTGGCTTCACCAGCCTCTGCCCCAGGCCCTGCACTGGTGAACAATCCCAGGGACACTTTATCCCGATTCCAGAGTGGGAAGGGATGACACACACTTTGTGCTGCCTGGAATGGAGAGCTTCAGTTTCCAGCAGGGATCATTGCACAAGGTTGGTTTTGTTCTCTGTTAATTCATCATTCCTAGAGCTGACATGAAATTTTGTAATCATTTTCAAGTGGCTGAAGTGAACTTTGAAATTAAGCCCTCCAACATTTTTTGCTACAGTTTCCTTTCCTTTGGCCTGTGACTTATTTAGCTGTGGCTACAAGAAATCATAGAACATTCCGAGTTGGAAGGGACCCAGCAGGATCATCAAGTCCAACTCTTAAGTGAACAGTCCATACAGGGACTGAACCCACAACCTTGGTGTTATTAACACCAGACTCTAAGCAAATGAGCTCATGTCAGCGTTAAATGCTTTTTTTCAAAACTGGAAACTATACAAATTCACAACTCTGATTAAAATTGAGCCTGACTTTTGAAATAATAGACTTGCCTACCTGCAAACAAAATTATACTTGTATTTTATATCATTAAAACAAAATTATATTTATATCATCAAAACAATTGATTCATGAAACTGTTTAAGTCCATAGAACAATGGAAATTAAAAGACCACAAATGTACAAAGTAAATACTGTAGTTGTGTAAAATTGATATTTTGAAACATTAAGAGGCATCTTAAAAATTTTTATTTAGCATATTGAAAAAAAAGTTACAAAAAATTTTCTATAAACATAGGCAAAAATGTTTAAATAGGATAATTTAATGTAAACCAAACCCCTTTAAAATACACAATACTGTAATCAGAGGTTATTTACACCCAGTGAAGAGAGAACAACCTTCACTAATGTTAATATCATCTAAGCAAATCATTAATTTCCATAATTCTTTAAACAGCGCCACCTTTAAGTTAGTTTTAGTAGCTAAATCATTTCAGTCCTAACACAAGATGAAATTCAACGTTACATTCAGAAGTGGAAAAGGCAGTATCCTGATTATTCATGTCATCAGTCAAGATAGCACTGCATTCAGAGTTGCAAAACCTTAGAGAGGTACAGCTATATATTTATTGCATGACAATGCAATTACAGGATAGGTAAAACACAAGAAAAAAAAAGCGCTGTATAAAACCCCAGTACAAATAAGATTTTATTTTTCAATCAGGTTAGAAAAGCCAACCACAAGACTAAGCTATTTTCCCACATTTCACAAAACAGAAAAAAACAATTTGTAATTTGACACTATTCCAACATGAAGAAAACTGTTCATGTCTCAGAGGAAACGCATTTGCACAACTGTCCCACACAGGTTTCGTTTAAATATTAAATTTATTCACCAAGACATAAATTTATAGTCCACCATGTCTTTCATATGCATGTAGTCATGGAAAAGGCATTGTCTAATTAATTCAACTCATAGACCACTTTAAGTTTTTGGTTGTGACTTTTTTTGGAATGGCAAGCATCAATTTTGGATTGCACATAAAACTATCTACTGGACACAGTAACAGGAGAAAGTAACATATTCAACTTAGGAGCCAGAAGCAAACCCTTCAAAAGTGGCACTGGAATACAGAGTAAAGAAAAAACAGAAAAAAGGGAAAATCTGGCTCATCTCTAAACTACTAAACCAGACTGCCCGTGTTCAGGGGATGATGATGGCTGCTTAACAACCTAATGTGACGCGGGTGATCTCCATGCATTTCCTACAGCAAAGTCCTATATCCTGACAAGCAAGTTACTGCTAAAACTACTGTCTGTGCTGGCAGGCACAGGAGATGCCAATATGGCACAGACACTGAAGCACCAGCCCTTTCTGAGGTGGCTCCTGCACGCTGGGATGAGGCACTTTGTTCTGGTGAATCTGCCTAAAGCAGTGTGTTTATTAACTCTTGCTCGCTATAAAAGGAGCTTTAACTTCCACGAGCGGCAATTCAGGATTCACAAGAGCTAAAACCACTTCAAAAGAAAAGGTATGACAGTCTACAAACAAAACCCAGGCAATTTTTACTACAAGTGTCCAAAACATACTGTACTTATCTGCCTATCTTAATATATCTATTATATATAATGAATATAAATAAGAGTTACAGTTTTGACAGTGGAGTCAGGAGTTTGGCCAGGAGTTCATCTCTGATACAACTTGCCTTAGCAGCTGAAGAGCCCCACCAGGCAACAAAGGCAACCTACTTTTTGCCAAAATGAGAACTCCTGACTCCACTTGTCAATACATTAGATAATATTCTTATCAAAGTATGCATTTACACACCCATCTATAACCACCCATTTCCTTCCAGTCTCCTTCCATAAAAATCCTTTGGAAAAAGGTGGGCCAAGCCCCCATGAGAGGGACATTAAGAGCAATTTCAAACAGATGTCATGGGCATTTCATTTGGGGTGTTTGAAACAAGACAGTTTGGGTTTCTGTTGTAAGAAAGTCAAAATAACATAATTTAGTCCTTCAGGGCTCAATACATTTCATTTGGTGCTAATTGATTAGTAGACCACAGGACAGTGCTAAGCTAATGCCACACTACCTTGGTGTGGGAAGAAAGAAAACTGAAACTTAATACTCAGAAATTAAACCGAGAAAATTAACTTTTAAATCAACCTGTGAAAAAAGAATCACCACACTAGAATTGGTACCCCCTAAACCAGGTGGATGAAATTCTGTACAAGCCTGTATATAACTTGCATTCATCTCTTCAGCCTCAAAAAGTCACTCCACACTAATGCTTGGCGTTATGCCTGTGTGTTCTTAGAGTTCCTTGTTGGAATGGATAAGCAATAAATGTATTTGTTGTTGAAAAAAAGATATCTATATTCTCTGCAAGGAATTTCCACAGGCACCAGTACAAGGTGCACACAAAGTACATGTCAGTAGGCAAGAGAGTATCAGAACTCGAGGAAGGGGTTCATAGCAGGGGAAGCCTTGAGGAAGGTTTTCATAGTTGGGGAAAAAAGAAGTCACAGACACCGAATTTCTTTCTTTTTCCCCTTTTAAAAAGGAAAGTAATGTGTTTGGGTGTATGTGCTTATAGATTACATCCTGGTCCCAGTGAAAATCACAGTAGGAAGTCTATGATCAGGATTTCATCCACTCTTGAGTACTTCAGTACTACTGTTGCATGAACTTTCAAGTTCTGAAGTTAACATATACACACTTCTCACCTCTAGAATACAAAACTAAAACCAGATAGGAAAACAGGAAAGGCAGAACACAGACAAAAACTTACACCATTAAATTCACCAATTAGTATCTTGAATTGTCAGCTTCTAAGCATTTACAGAATTTTGAGCTGTAATAGCAAAAGCTTTACAATACACCTCTCCTGCTAGGACTCTGGAATTATTGCTCTTACACCAGCATTCTCCACACGAGATCCTGGTTTGAACACAAAGGCTCCCAGCCTCCCAAGGGCCAGGAGAGGGTGCAGCATGTAACAAAAATCCAAGTGAGAAAAAGGAACCAACCAGACAAGAGGCAATACTGCAAAATCAGTTCCCTCTAGTGTAAATAACTATGAAAATGTTGCTTAAGGATTCCCTATTGCAGGGAATTCTGACAGTCTGCAGTAAGAAAGGGGAGGGGGACCCCACAAATCTTGTGGAGAATGTGGACAGTTTTTGGAATAAAACAAGTGACGTCCTTCAAAACAGAGGTACTTTTGAGAAGTATGACAGAGCACCGCATCTGTATCTGCACTACACTCTCCATACAGATTCCTTATCTTTTAGGACATTCTACAGAGGAAAAAAAATCCCAAACCCAAAGAACGAGTGAACGTAAAAAAGGTGAAATTCATTGTATACAAGTCCGTTAAATTACAGAAATGCATAATAAGCCAAGATAAAGTGCTACAAAATGATTACTGGTTTTTAAAAGGTCCATGGCATTCTTCTTGTTTTACTTAGTATTGGTGACAATGGGAGTTAGTGCAATGGCACTGGCTGAACTGGAATTCACAATGTCTTCATATTGCGGGGGTGGATCTAAATGTTGTTCAGTTTCGCTTCTTCTCACACTGATTTCCCCAGTGGCTTCCTCATAGGAAGGAGGAGGATCACAGTTTGAGAGCCTTGTGGATATTGAGTCTGACCGTGCATCCGAATAGCTCAGACCTCCTGGAGAGAGCCCACTGACTTCATACATTTCCTCCTGTGGGGAATGAACAATGCTGAGAGGCGGCGGGAGGGGCCCTCTGCCATCAGCACCATCGCCCAGCGCTCCGTGGGCTCCCCTGTGCACGTACACCGACTGCCTACGCATTTTCTTTTTAAACAGGCATCTCCAGATGACAAAAATGACAATGAGGATAATAAAAAGGCCAATGATTAATGGAAATGCAAGGTAAAATGAATACCAGCTATGTCCTGTGTTACTTTCTCCCTGGAGTCCGTTTTTGTAGACTTTCCAGAACTCCTTCTAGAAGAGCAAGACACGACATGTCAGAAACTATAACACAGTCAATAAAAACAAGCAATGCAAGCAAGCTGTTTTAAATCATGAGAAAAAAAAAGGCATTTCAAATATTGATTATTAAAATAAGAACTGGCATGGATAAGCACACACAAACTTTCAATTTTTCTTCTCATGTGATTAGTGATACAAAAGGGATTTGGTTTTTTCAAACTCACTCCTCACTACTTTTAAGATTTTTGTGTCTGCACTCAATGTTTACAAACATGCAGCACAGACAGGACTAAGCAATAATACACAAATAAAAGAAAAAAACCCAACCACAAAACAAACTAGGAAAAAATATCTCAAAAGCTCCTGCCTAATCAGCATGCACATCAGCCATCTGGTGGATCAGAATCTGTCAGCACCACTCAAGGTACAAGTTTAGGGTTTGTTTGTTTGTTTTAAAATTGCAATAATACACTAACACAATTTGACAAGGAAACACTGGCTCAGAATGACAGACCATTTTGGCAAAGCACAACTATACTGTACTGTCTTACCATAATTTAGGCATGCCCCACCCTCTGGCTCATACATTAATTCCTGTCAGGTTATTATGAGTTGATCCAGGTCCTCTGTTTACAGTTAAAAATAGCTCCATAACTATGAGGCTATTACACAGGTTATTATATTCTAGAAACCTTGACGACACAGCTACAGATAAATGCAACATAAAGCGAAAATATGAACAAGTGAAAACAAAGATGAAGGGGGACACCAACACTTGAAAGTCCTCTTTGCTGTATTAACATGCACAAGGAGAAGCACAACGATCATGTTACCATCCAATTTCTTCTGCAGTGAATGCTATGAAGGAACAGTACAAAAGAAAAGTATACCCTGCCTCAAAAGAGTAACCATCCTCACCTGTAATGTCTCGTCTACTATGAAACACTTCCACTGTGTTTTATAGTCATAATTTAGTATATTTTAGAATATGGTAGTATAATTAAAAAAAAAACAAAAACCCAAACTAAAAAACTGTAATTAATGACACCCCCGGTCCACGTCAGAAACTCTGAACTTTTTAGTTTCCTTTACAAATGCACAGACCTGACCCCATCCTGCTCCTGCCAGCATCACATTAATTTTAAATGACAGCACACATTTCACGCAACTGTTTATAAAACTGTCATCAGGTAGAACTGAATTTGTCATTGCTCAGTTGTTACTAAATGATGTATTCAGGTTGCAGACTGACTGTGCTCAGACAAATCAGATTCATCTGTTATTTTTCAGTCCAGGCCTGCTGCCACATGATGAGCACTAAAAAGAAAATGCCAGCAAACTGGCCGCAGAGGCAGCTTGAGTCCAGAAGCAGCACAATCCCTCTAGCATGGAGGTCAAGCTGTCCCTGTGCAAAGGCAGGACACCATGGGCAAATCATACACACTCACAACACTTCTGGATCAGAATTTACTCAGGTTAAGAGCAATGCCATGTGCATGAAACAATTGACTATCCTGTAAATTTTATTTTCCAAAGATAAATTCAGTTTTTCTTATGCCTATGTGCAAGTTCAAAAACCAAAACAATTTCGACTCCTACACCCATCCAGGATCAGGCATTTTCCCTAAATTTAAAGGCTTGACACCACAAGCAGGTTGTCACAACGCCCCTCTTTGATGTGAACCCAGGTCCAAATCATCTAAGCTGTGTCAGGTCACATTGGCTTCAAACAAAGCAAGAAAGTCTGGGAAGATGGACTCTAAATACTTCTCCCCAAGGGCCCTCCTTGATGTGTATTCCACAGTGAACCCCAAACCAACTGTTCTGAGTTTAGAAAAATGTATTTCGGGGGGAACTAACATTGAATAATGCCATTAGCTGCACGACTGAGGGCTTTTGGGATGTCTGCATGATAAAACCTGGCAGAACCAAACACCTCACCCTCTCCCCACCAGACTACCAGGCAATTAAGAATACCCATTACTTTTTCATCTGGTTAAAATACAGCTAAATAGATTACTTAGTGGGATAAATAATATATTGTTAACTAAAAAAAACAGAAAAGGATTAATTAGGATTATGAAATGCTACTGTATGTACTGGGACTAAGCCTCCCACATCTGTTCTGTGGCCTCAATAGCAACAAAGAAATAAAATGGCATAATGTTAGTTTTTAAGGCCAAGGTTGCAAAGATTTGCTAAAAGTCATTAAATATACTGTGCAAGGATGTGTCATTTTAAAGACTCTCAGGAGGAGAAAGTTAGTTTTGATGAAAAAGAAGAAATCACACTTCTCCCCTAAGAATCTATTTTGTGCTGCAGACAGCAGAAGAAATGCACCTTCTCCAATAGAAGGGTAGTAAGTAGTGTCTGGTATTTTAATATTGTTTCCATGTTACTTCTAGGTCAGATCTATCTGCTGTGGAAAATGTCTCTATATCTTCTTCAGAAAGCTGAAATAGCATCTCTCCTTGGCACTCTGCAACCGGGCAAAGCAGCAGCAAAACTGTTCTGTTCTCCCAGGGCGGCAGGCACTTAGTGCAGAACAGGGTGTGTTGTTTTTGGGATGTTTGACTTGGTGATGTGACCAGACAGATGTATAAAGAGCTTAAAGTAAGAGTTCAAACTGCCTTAAGGATGAAAGTAGTTTAGTGGCCTCCTTCATTTACAAGTTCAAATTCATGACAGTTTAGACACTCCCTACTCCCTGGTCAAAAGTTACTTTAGGTCTAACACTGTCTTACAGAGACAGAGGAATAAAGTTCTGCACACAGGTGAAAAACAGTAAGAAAGAAACACTCGCTTATTCATTAAAAAAAGAAATAAAATTAAATGTTCTTCTTCAGGGGAAAAGAAAAAAACAACCAACCAAAAAAACCAACTCACACAACCCCACCAAACATAACCTTGTTAGCATACTAGATCCCAGGTTTCCAGCTTGCATTTTTGCAAGTCAGATCTCCAAGAGAAGCACAAAGACTTTCAGTTCCAGACTGCCACAGGAACTGCAGGAAACTCATCTTTCAGGTTTGAGTTGCACAGCTGCCAAGCTCTCCCTCTGCTCTGCCACCCCACAGCTACACTGCAGAGTAAAGTGATGGTGCAGGAGGAGTATAAGACATCTGGTCAGAGTCAAATCCTACCCAACAAAGCCACAGACAACTTAGATGAATTTGCACAGCGGACTGATTTGTACAAACTGCTGTGAAAAAGACCAAGAGGGGGAAGACTGGAAACTTCCAAAGTAGCTGTAAAATTCATACAGAAAGTTAAAGAGTAATTTAGAAGCTGGAAAACTCGCAGCACAAACATTCCTCCCACAATTGCTGGTCTCTTAAACTAACAACAGAAAGGACTTTCTGCTTGACAAAATTACTAACCTATGATTAATGAAAAGGACACTTCAGCAATCATTTATCCCTGAGTGCTGTACAACTGGGAATATCAGGTGTAAAAGCCTTAAAAGGCTGAAAAACTAAGTTAAGCAGGCCACAGAATCAGATAACCGCAATGGAAAAGACTTAGAAAACATTTAACGTATATTCCTGCCAAGAACTACTTTTCTGAATGTACCTTAGTGTTTTGGCAAATCCAGCTTGAAATAATACAAAGGAATTCTCAAAGGCATCCTGAAAACAATTACAGCAAAATTTGCCAGAATTTTGTTTCTCTCTTATTTGTAATACTTCTCTGAACAGAGTCAGTATCAGTCAACTGGATGTGAATGCTGAATCAAATAAGGGATATACAAGGAAGTCAGGAGACTCACACCCTCTTGAGAATTTCAGTGGAGGCCTTTACTACATTTGGCAGCATTGTCAGCCTCAAATGATCCCTTGTCAATTGTCTGACTTGTTTTAAAGGTGGACTGATAATTAGCCAGTCAGAAGACTGCTTGGTATTCGCCAGGCAGAGGGTGAGAACAGAGCAATGAGGGGAAGTGAGTGCGCCTGCTACACGCTTTCCTTCTGCTCTGCCCCCAGTTTCAGGTGGCAGGAAAAGATTCACCTCTTCTCTTCTGCATACTTGTCCAGCATCTATAATTACACAGACTGACACTGGCAGCCTTACTCGATCACATCATTTTAGATCTGGTGCTGCCTAGTTTTGAGTTGCTTACTAAGCTTTTTAATAGTAGTTTGTTTGTTTTGCTTGAATAAAGCAACACAGAGAACTTTGCAATACTTAAAATTCACAAATTTGCAACAGGAACGAAAATCTGTGACCTCCAGCTTTTAAAATCTTCATGCAGTTTAATTTAGAAAAAGTGAGTTAATGGACATTAAATTAATACCAGTGCTACAACCACACTCAGATACTTTGCCCAGTAACCTTTGAATCAATCTCTGAGCCTCCCAACAACCTCTGACACCTGACCAGTGACGACATGCAGTGCTGCCTGCAGGCTATAGGCACCACCAATAAACAGCTTTGCAAGATCACACCTAGGGCTCACCTTATCTGTTAACTTCTCTCTGACAATAATTGTTAGAGACTGCTGAAAGAATTCAAGCGCAAGCAGGCAGTGATACTGTCCCAGATTTCACGTATTTGTACCTCAAGAACCTCCATTAGCCAAAGCTGATTCCTTTTAATTAATGGTTCCAGCCTGATTTATCTTCCCTTCAGTTACATCACTGTTCTCTGAACCTATACAAGCTTTTAGGATCTGAGACATCCTGTGGCAAGGCAGTCCACAGCTCTATTAGCTGTGGTGAGGAGAGACTTCTATTTGCTTTGAACCTGCACCTTTCCTGTTTCCTTTGAGGCCCTCTTAGCTCTGCTATCAGAAGGATGGCAAGTGACTGATCTCAGCTCAGCCTTTATCTCACAGACATCATCACATATTTCCTGATTCAATTATTTTATGCTCCATTGTTGTTATACAAGTCTTTCTATATATTTCATCGACTGTCACACTTCTCTGGTCCTTCCTCACCTACTAATTTGCTTTTAAAGAGAGGGAGATGAGAGTTGTACACATTCAAGATGTAGGTAAGCTCTTTATTTTGATCCCTGTCCCTTTATTTCAGATTCTTATAACTCAGGGTTTTTTATTTTGTTTTGGCTTTGTTTGACTGCTCAGCATTAAATTGAAGTCTTCATAGATTGAAATTCTGATATTGTTCCCAAATTCAGTTCAAAGCCAATCATATATTACAATGAATGTTCCAAATTCCTCCACATGCATTACATTTGTCAAAACAGAATTTCATACTCTATTTTACCCACAAAGTCCGGCAAATTCTCCCCTGTTGGCTCTAGCCTAACATAATAGTTTCATCTTTATGATTAACTATATAGTTTTAAATAATAATTCTGAATCTGTCAAAATCCCCAAGCCTGTCTTGGAAATATTGAATAGCATGTATGCACACTTGATATACACAATGCTAATTAAAAATTCATGTACCAATAATAACTTGAAGGAACGGCTTGATAGTCTTTTAATACTACAAATCTGCATGTTGCAGACCTGCCCAGAAGACTGCAGAAAAACAAAGAAGCAAGAGGACAAGATAAAAAATAAGAAGAGAGAGATTAGACAAAAAGTGTCCATGAAATAAATAAGCTACCGACCCTATCTGAATTCCGGACGATCTATACTATGAAAGCTTTGATCCTGTGTTTCTCTGAATATACTGTATCATGTTCCCAGTCTACTGCATCCATTCCTTCCCCTGGGACACAGATGTTAAGTATTACTAAGTGGCTGTGTGGATGGATACTGCTGGGGGACAATGCACTAAATAAAGCCCAAGTAAATGAGTCTGGTCAAGCACGACTGCACATTAGCAGAGCCTGGCCCATTAGCAACTCCCCACAGCAGAACACAGTGGCCAGGGAAAAAGGATACAGCAGTGGAAATGGATAAAAGGTCAGGACCTTATTCAAAGCTCCTTCACCACTTGTGGCAGGAAAGAAATGTAATTATTTCTATTTTACTACTTCCCAAATACCTCTGCAAGGGAAATGCAGAGGTAATTACCATAACATAATATGTTCCTAAATGGGAGAAAGAAGCTGAAGTGAGACAGCATGTTTAGAGTATGTTTTCTCTAGTGACTGGAACAAAAAGCAAGAGTGATATTGTGTTAGAATTTCATACAAGTTGTCTCATTGTACACATTATTCTTAATTACACAATGAGCTATCATTAGGCACAGTCACACCAAGTCAAGTTTGAGAGGTAAAAAACGTGTGTGCAGGCATTTTACAGCTTCAGAAGGAAGCAGCTTTGAAGAGACACCACATGTCCTACAATTTAATTTTAATAAACCAGAAAATTCTCATGCCAGCCTTATCTATCTCCCCAGCTACAACCCCCAACAAAAAGATGCCAAGAACTTAAAATGTCCATTATGCCTTTATACACTGTTATTTTTTGGTGTACAGCTCAGCTATTGAAGAGCGGAATGTGTCACTTGTGTAAATTTTGGAAGAAATCTGCAATGTTCCCTGTGCCACTTTGGCCATTAAATCACTGTCCTTGCCAGTACAATTTCCCTGTGCAAAAACCAAATCTAATGCAATGCTGGAAAACACACAAGCACTCAGCACACCCAAAAGTTTAGTGTCAACATACCCCACCCATCTTTACATACACAACAAAACATACCGTTTTCTCCTCATTTTCAAATGCTTCTCTTGCTTCTTCATAGCTACAGATTTCTTCTCTGCATTCATGTTCTATGTCACCTTGCTTTATTTCTTCCAGAAACGTGTTGGCTCTTGGGTATCTTTTTAACACAGAGTTGGCTTTGTCCTCTGTTAAGAACACTGAATAAGAAGAAGAGAGACAACAAAGGTCACTTCTAAAATAGACACCCAAAACCTCATGCTAAAATTGCTCAAAGAAAATATGCCTTTGAGAAATAGCTTCTTCAAAGTCTTCCCCTGTATTTGATATGATAAAAGGCCTTTCCTAGTTTTGCTCACTATTGTAAGTAGTTTGGCCTACAATTTCAGTAGCTACTGCTAAAATGTCATGAATGCACAGACTTCAATTCAGCATCACAGTTGTGTGTGGTGGAACAAGACAGAAGCTGGTGCCCAAGAAGATTCCTTGGAAGAGACAGGCACATGCTCAGCTCAAGCTGACACAGAACAAACAAATCCTGCTTGTCAACATCCAAAATGATATTTGCAACTGCCTGAGGGCATCACAGCCAGAATGCTCTGAAGCTTTTGATATAAATATTTATGACTATTACCCAGAGTCACAAACACCAGACAGCTGCATTTATCAATGTTTAAGTCTGTAAGTTTTCTCAAACAACTTTGAAGCAGACTTACTCCCTTCACTCCAGAAATCTCAGCCATGAAATGGGTGCCCTTTTGAGGGTGTGGGGGGAAGTAGACTCTTTCTGTTTCCTTGAACCATACGGAAAACCTCACCTTATTTGATGAATCAAATAAAACAATCCTAAAAGGCAACCAATGTTTTGATACAGGTATTCTTTATTTGCTTTCCTTAGTTTGCTGTTCGAGGAGGAGAGCTGGAAGCAATCCCTTTTCTTCTGATGTTCCAGCTTTCCATCAAACTCTGACTCAATGATTTTTACATATGCAGTAACTAGGAACACTTTGAAATTCATCAGACTGAATTACACAGGAGGCACCTCTGCAGTGCATGATGCAGGAATTCTCCAGGTATTTCAGGTCAGGAAGCAGGAACATCACGTCAGTGCTACATTGTTCTTGGGCTCTCAGTGCCAGCAAGAGGGCTAAGGATTCTGCCACATTAATGCACTTGCAGCACTTTCTTGGCCTACACAATCATTGCTTCATTTACAGTTAGTCTGAAGGGGTTTTTTTCCCTTAATCATCTGGTTTTTAATGTTATAAAAGGAGGGCAGCAAGGAAACGAAGACAATCACTGTGTTTTTGCTTTAGATAATAGCAGTGGTGGTATTTGCCAGCATTAATGAGCATAATCAAGCATAACTAATTTCAACTTGTTCAGTGTCTGTGGTACACTATTGTAGTGGATCTATGTGGCCAGGCTACAGGGGTGGCTTCTGTGAGAAGCTGCTAGAAAATGACCCCATGTCAGTGGGGAAGGAAGGAGAGGAGGCGCTCCAGGTGCCAGAGCTGAGATTCCCCTGGAGCCTGTGGTGCAGACCATGGTGGAAGGGAGTGACAGAGCAGCTTTGCAGGGCACCTGGTGTCCAGCCAGGGTCAATCAGTCACAACTTGGTTACAAATCATTACAGAGTGAGCTTCCTTTTGCAAAGGATTAAATGAAGATGTGAAGATTGAATTCCAAAACACCACTGACTCCTATGCTTCCAGCTGAATACATTACATAACATGCATCACACAAATTACACTGCTCCTGAGGATGCCAGGGGTACAGTAGTGCAACTGCACCCACTGCAAATTTGGTTTTCTTCAGCACCACAGGTGAGCACACGGACATCTCCTATGGTGTAAGTTCATTCACTAAATAACATAGAAATTAATATTCAGAAATCTCTTCAAAAATGAAATAAGAGAAGATGGCTTTTTTCCACTTACACAATTCCCCTCACTTTTCTCTAGGCCTGAATAACTTGGTTCCTTTCAGCCTCATGCCTCAGTGATCACCTCAAGGTGATGAGCTGAAGGACATCCCTGTCAGGAATGCAGCACACAGCCATGCCTGGGGATGGACTGCCAGTGCTTTTCCTACTTCCCCCAACTCCTTGTGGGCATTCCTGAAGGGAACAAGTGTCAGGCCAGACTCTCTTAGAGTGCCTATATGTAGAGGCACTGAAGAGTAGATAATGCACTATAAATTAAGTTTCCCTTCCTCCAGCAGATAAAACCTAGGGAATTTCATTTCACGGCTGGAATCCATCCCTGAAAAGAGCAATGAGAGAAATGATGACAGCTTTGTGTCGGATGCAGAGGGAAAAGAAACACAGGAAACGTAGGTAGCTGAAAATACCCTGATTTACAGATTCTGGCTCTCAGAAAGGAGATACAAATACTTGTTTCTGCATGTACTTTCCAATTTGCAAAGAGAATAAAGGTTTAAAAGCTGGTATGTTAAAAAATATTGCATTTGATACATATTGGTTTGAATTTCTAGGTAATACTTTAGTTTTCCAAAAGGAGCTAATCTGATTCAAAATGCACTGATGAAGAGCAGCAACATGTTAATTCAGTTCAAGAATGGACAATATATGACTATCTAAACCCCCAACGTTTTTATTTAACAATTCATACTCAGAAGGTCTGTCTTCTCTCACAATACAGTATAAAAATGCACATATTACAGAGACAAAAAAAGCCTGCTGAGGAAAATAAATTACATCCCATATTAATTATGAATGTATCTGATAAATAACAATCTCTGGCTAGTCCAGAACAGGAATGTCTTTTGACCCTACAAGGTTGGAAAAAAAAAAAAAAAGTATATTAAATAGTTTGTTTTGATGTGGCATTTTTAATGCTTTGCACAGTCCTAGTCACTTCAAATCCTATTGAAAAGTCCATATAAATGTATCAAGGAAATAAAAACATGCAATTGAAATACAGGGATTTAATGAGAATCAGTCACTGCATGATGAATCTTACAAAAAAAGATAATGGAACCATATTGCAGAACCCACTTTGACTTCTTAGTATTCCAGGACCATAATCATGTAGATACTCAGCTATAGCTGGATGGGAGCATGCAAAAAGACCACTTTGAGTTGGATGCCCACCCAGCTAAGCCACAGCATGGCTGAATTCACTGCAGCTGTTACTGTGGAGCTGAACATAATCAGGGAACACTTGCATGTGGTAAGAATAAAGGAATGAAGCACGGTAAGTCACTTTTTCACTTTGTTAAGGAGATTAACTAGCAAATAAAAGATGAAAGAAAAGTCAAAATTATTATTTTGGTATTATGTAAGACACAAATCATCTAAAGTTTCTTCTACTTCCCCAGTTTTTATAGGATATAGATGAAGATATACAACTACCAAATTTAATGCATTTGAATACATTATTTCTTCAGACATGCTTGTGCTCTGTATGTAACTGTAATAATTGGCTTTTACCAAGTTTTAATGTATCAGAAAGCTTCCAAAGACTTACTTTCCCTTATTATTATTGAAGAGAACAATACAGTCAGATCAATTTAACACACATCCTCTGGAAAGCCTGCCTGCTACCCTAACAGTGAATGGATACTCTGGCAAGGTGAAATTCAACCAGAACCAGAGCCAGGCAAGGACACAAGAGGATAAATATGTTGCAGGCTGCCAGCTGAAGCTGTCACAGGGAAAGAAAACAGGCTTTAGGTCTGTAGTGACAGAAGGGAAAGGGAGCAGCAGCGTGGGAAAAGTATTCTGAGGCACAGAAGTGCCGCCAAAGCAAAGCCCGGGGCAGCCTGGACACCAAAACCAGCTCTACTGAGACCATTTTTAAGGTTCCTTTTTTGACTCCTTACCAAGATCTAAGCAGACTAAAATCACTACTAAATAGTAAAAATAAACATTTTAGCTCTAAATTTGAAGCTGCTGCTATTTAATTAGAATCTTTCTGTAGCTCGTCTTAATAAATCCATTTGGCTTGAATAGGGCTGGAAGGAGAAAAATAATTTGTGCTTTTATTTATGAAGTTTAAAAAGTGACTTTTGCTCTGAGAATCTGGAGTTACAGAGACAAGCTTAGAAACAGTTAAAACTAAAGTACTCAAGGCTGCAAATTCAGCTCTGTAGTCTTCGTTCTGCAGCCAGCTTTCAAAGGGCCACAATAAGTCTGTGATGATTTTTATGGTCTGTAAAAAATATCTCTGTCAGAACAGTTGCATGACTCCAATTCAGCTCAGTGTGGGCAAAGATCTGCATCATATGTAACACCAAAGCCAGTTCAATGCCAGAGGGCATCTCTTGTGCAACGAGACTAGGATTATGAGCAGAGGACAGTTTTGGGGTGTGTTACTGTCCACCTCAGGAAATAACAGAGAATGCACATTCATCACTAAGTTAAACTTACCACTATCCATGGTGATTGCTGTCAAGGCTGGGAACTTGCAAATATCAAGTCTGTAAACAAAAGAGGAAACATCCCATTGAGTTTGTGAAATACAACCAACTTGGACAAGTTTCTCTTGATTCCCAAATACTGGTATAAATACATCACTACTCAAAACTCCATGATCAAGATTAATCCCTCTTTTGAGTTGTACCAGTACTGCATGCAGGCTAATTTCAGTAGTGTAGGAACACTATCCAAGGAAAAGATAACCCTTTGAAATGGTGAATGCTTTAACCTTTTTCAAGGCTTTTCAAATTCAAAATATACAAAAATGTTGATATGAAATAAGAGGGTGTGCATAATTTTGAACAAAATGCAACCTGTTTTGCCTAAATGAACTTGAAAGGTATTACATTACCTGCTCTAATTACTTATACCTTAACTAAGACTTAAATTCATTCTGCAGAGATCATCAAGTCAACTCATTGTCTTTAGTCTGTAGATCAGATTTTTTGAAATCAGAATGGAAATTCACACATGCAAATTCATTCAGAGTCAGCTACTGATTAAAACAGGATGCCTGCATAAAGTTCAAGGGCAGAACAAGACCTGCGATTGGGCAAAGGAACTTGCACTACGTGAGAGAATCCTAACCTGCCCTACAAGAACTTACATGTACTTTGTGCCTCATCTTGGAAAGAGAACAGACAGGAGATGCTCTCAGCCGAGAAAGTGCCTGAAGCTCATTGCAGCCACCAGGCAGAGAGCCAGCAAGAACTGCATCTGGAGGCAGCAAGAGTAGGGCAGCTCCTTGGAGTCTTTATTGGTATGGGAAAAGTTAGGAAAATAAAAGCTTTCAGCAAAGGAAGAGCAACTGCCTAACCAAGTTAGTAGAACACCACGAGGTTAAAGGGCTTCTTATTAATAAATTTCCTACTCCTAAGGCTTAGCACCAGTCTTCAGGGGCCAGGTTACACGTCAACGTATCACACCACCCAGATGTCCTCACTTTCCATAAATCCAAACCCTCATAAGCAAACCTTTCTGTAAAAAAGGCTGGCCATGGCTGTTGTAATAAACAAAGAGGGAAAGTTAATGTTTCCAGCCTGGCCTGCCCAACACCATAACTTGTCATGCAAGAGCAGACTGCAGTTCTTGCAGGGACTGCTGAGGTGACTGGTGCTCCATGAAGACACCCCAGCCTGCTAACAAAACTCTGGGATTGGGACTACAAGATGTGGGATGAAGGAGCAAACTGATTTCAAAGCAAATTCATCAAATCTCTGTAAAGGCAAATAAATGTGAGTAAAGAGCAGACATTAAGGCACTCTGAAATCTCACCACTGTAGTGTTTTGCTTGTTGTTACTAAGTATTGTAGGTTGACACAAGCAGAGGGCTCAGTTTTTTTTTTCAGAATATATATAAAACCTCTTTTAATAGCCCAAATTTTTCTTAGCAGACTACTCTGTGCCAAAACAAATGACTTTTGCCCTTTGCTTCTTGAATAAAAATAAATTTAGTGTCATTTAATGATTAGTCACATTGTTACAACCCAAATATCTGTGATGAAGAAATTGCTAAACTTATTAAAATAAACAGGTCACAGAAGATTTGGCTAGTGGTCTAACTATTCTCTTCATCTATTACATCATTATTTCCTTTTGCCATTTATTACCCACCAGTTTCAAACAGCTGATTTAGAACAGCCCCCCAAATAAACACACATCAAAAGAAGAGGCAGCACCCAGGAGCGCTCCCTTGCTCTGTTAAGTGGCAGCAATGCAGTGAATTAAACACACCTTCCTACGCTTCTCCTCTCGAATGGGGTAATTTTTTTTTGCCAGAAGTTTCAGTTAGTCTTTAATGTTTCATTCACCCTTCTAACAAAACTTGGGTGTGGATTTCTACAATATTAAAAAAACAAAAACAAAACAAACAAAAAAAAACCCCACCAAAAACAAACAAAAAAACCCCAAAACCCAAAACAACCTACAAACCAAAACAGAATCCAGGCATCCACATCCATGAGTCACAACCCCTCTGATGGCTCTGCCTACTTGGAACTGTGTTGGGAAAAAAGGGACTTTGTGCCTCCCCCCCTACTATGAGATGTTTTCCACCCGGGGCAGAGCAAGTCACTGCTTCTGCCTTGGCACCACGCATTAGGTACTTGGCACACCATGTTCTCTGGGAATCAGCATCAGAACACTGACACACAGGTTGGGAAACTGGGGAAAACACAGGGAGAAGAAAAAAGAAAACACAGAAGGCAAAGTATCTTTTAATTTCTTCAAAGGAAATTATAATAGGGGCTAGTGACAAAATAAAGAGTTGCTGAAGCAGCTGCAGAACACAAATTATGTGTCACTTTACCTCCTTCATTACAGAAAGACACAGTATGAACTTTTCTGAGAAATATCAAATACAACTTTTCAGTCAGTGGCTGTACCGCAGAAACTTGCCTTCATCAATCCACATTAGATTCTTACAGCAGTTACAAGTATTTAGAGCTCCCTGGAACTCATTATGCCCATTCTCTGACAAATATGTCTTTTCTATGCTCTCCTGATTTTCCTCTCCTGACTTTCCTCTCAAACTTCTTCATTTCCGAGCTCCCACAAATCACAGCCTCCTTCTGTGACACCCAAAAACCTACAGGGCGAGAGGTTGATTGAGGACATGGACAATGGCTGTCCTGCCACTACATGGACATTTCACTCAGGGAACAGACTCTCCCACTGCAAAGGAACCACTTGGGTCTTTGCCCTCTATTAACAGTCCCTTCCCCTAAAGGGGAGAAGTTTAATTACACTTTAGTCCGCTGCCACTCTTGGTTCAAACTAACTAAATAGTTCAAAGGTGGCTTGGAAGTAGGGATTGAACAAAGAAAAGCACAAAAATGTTTTTTACCATCATAAGCCAGCTAATAAAGCTGAAAAGGGCTGGCCACACCACAGGAACATCCTGACTGGCTACTGACTCATTTATTCCTCTGTCCAACTCTGCACTTAGTTTCCTGCTTTTAAGTCTTCACAAACCTTACTGGAACCTACGATGGCCCTGTGGTGTCAAAGCAACGTTTTTCTTTTCTATACACAAATGCAAGAACGAACACACGCAGGCCCCATACCCCTGACAGTACCCAAGTATCACCAATATTTGTTGTTTCATGAATCCCTCTTCTCTCCATCTTCTTATAAGGTTATGCATCACTTTAGATAAGTGACAACCCAATGGACAGCTGTATAGCACTATACCCATGCTGAGTGTCCAATTCTGAGTTAATGGCAGCTGATGGATCCAACCAATACATGAGCTTTCCTGACTGCCTGCTTGGCTGTGAGTAGAATGGTTAAAAAACAAAACACAGAACAATGAACCACACACTTCTAGTAGGAACTATAATGACTCAATGGGAAACACTGAGTTTTAGAGCCCGTGAGACAGCCCAGGAGACACACCACCACCACCCCTGCTATTTACCAGCAGTACCCTGCTCACCACGAAAGGGCTGCAGCCTCTTACCAAGGAGAAACATCTTGCATGAAAGTTTAAGGAACTAATATTGAAGTAACAAACCAAGGTGTACATTTCTTTCCACAACTAGCCTAAATATTTTTTTCTCAATTCTGGAAGTACCCAAATCTTGCATACACTACTTATAAGCATAAAGCATAGAATATTTGTATACACATTTCCAAAGGTGGTAATCATATTCTAGCAGTGGCAATCTCTTAAATTGGGAAGGTAACTAATCTGAGCATTAAAAGCTGTTGTCTTAAGACAGTGCTTCTGCAAGATTTTGCTGCATTTATTAAGATAACCATCTTTGGCTGGCAGGCACACACCTCTTCTGGGTACATTTCCTGACTCCAAGTTTAATGGCATCCTGCGTGCAGCATGTACCATTAAAGGCCAGAGGATCTGACTGAGGGCACACAAACTGCCTGCACTGTTCTCACTCACTGTCGTGTGTTCCAAGGATACAGAACACTGAGAACAAAGCCAGTCCTTAGGGGAAGTGAGTAGAAAGAGAAGGGAAAATAAGTCTAACGTAAAGCAGCAGCAGTATTTTTCCTCACTTAGTTTCTCACCTGCTGTGTTAAAAGGGACTTAAAATACTGCAAGACCCCCTGTTCCTCTCCCAGCTGGGGAGGGATGCACATGACCGTGTCCAGGGAGGGAAGAGGCTTTTTTTCATTCTGCAACAGAACTCTGACAAGTGATACAGCTGTTAGCTTCAGTTTTGTAATCTGTACAATTCATGAAGCCGAAGAGCTATATAATTTTTTAAAGTTATAAATATTTAGGTTCTTTTGGAACTTTTAATGAAAGCAGGTCCATTCCAGGGACACTGTTAACTAAAACATCAGTAGACATTCAGTCTAAAAATAAACACCTCTTTTCTACCCCCTCAGCCCCAAACCAATACAACTGAAACACTCCTGGGGCAGGTTTGTTTAGAAGAAATATTCAAATATTATCAATCTGACTTCCTGTGTACCTATTTAATTATCTGACAGCCATTCATTCAGAATGTATTATGTGCCTACCTAAAAATCCCACTCCCACCACATGTCTTTTACATGCTTGGAAAAAATGCTACAGAAGACTACAATTTCACTTACTGTTATCTGCTTCCAAAGAGCTTTCTCCCCAGCAAAAACATACCAAAGAATCTACATGGATTCAAATGCTGGAAAAATAGATTGATTTTTCTCTGAATAGAAATCCATAGGATATAGGAGAATCCTGTATTTATTAAGTTCAGTTTGCTTGCAATAGCAAGGTTTTCCAGGGAATTTGCAGGAATAAAGAGGGATGGAACACTTTGAAAACTACTCAGTCAGACAAGGATGCAAAAGATTTATCTCACCTCAGACTACATGGGACAAGGATCAGAGTAAAACAGAGAACTGAACAACCTTCTTCCTTGTATATGCTATTTGATCACAGCATTATAAAACATCATCATTAATTTAAGCACCTGAACCACAGACCAGATCACTAAGAGGAACCTGTACTTAGCGACTGCCACTGCACCCTAAACCCATTACTTAGATTATTACTCTAACAGATTATTACTCACAGAATGAGCATGCACAGGGCACAACATCACCCTGCTAGCAGAGAAAAGGAAGCTCCTCATGACTGCAGCTGGGCAGGACTGCAGCTGGAGAGACTGAGCCTGAGCTTCTGCCTCAGCTTCATTACCCCTTCACTGGTAAAGCTGCAGCAATATTCTGGCTGGTTATTTTCTGGATACTTACAGAGGTTCAAAGGGGGAATTGCTAAGTTATCTCTTCCTTCCCCTCCCTTTCAAAACCAAACAAGAACATTCTCCTGATACATCTTGGCGAGCAGGACATTTGGCAGGAGAAGTAACAAAACTTTCTTTACAGAGAAGGAGAATTTTGGTGGATTGCAGTGTTTTAAAACTCCTGGGGACCACACGGGGCAGTTCCTGGGAGGCATAACTGAACACTTACATAACCATCTGTGTGGAAACCAGAATTCCACAAATCCTCAAGAGACCATGCCTTTCTGAGCAGTCTATAGAGTAGAATTTCAGACACCTCACTCTTCTGTAAGCTACTGTCAGAAGATATTGCTTTAGGTTAGACAATCTCCTGTGCCTCGGGAATTCAAATTTAGACTATTTAACTCGATAATCCATTGAAGTGTTGATATAACAATAACCAATTCCTCTCCTTTTTCAAGTAGGAGTGATGAACAATTAAATAAAGTTTTCACAGTAGGATGTGTTTTTATCCTGATTTTGTTTGGACTCAAAACTGATACTATGTCACTTATCTATTCCACATTCTGCTCCTCCCCCAGTAACTCTTAACTAAATCTGACACTGAGATTTCTTCTGTGCTCCCATACATTTTCCATGAAAATCAACGACCAAGAACAGAGAAAGGTCATTAATGCTCTCACTGAAGTGAAGATGGGTTTACCAATGGCAGCAGTATCTCAGCAGTCACGGCACCTTTGGCAGCTGGAAATCATTATCCATTTTGCCAGCACAAAGAGGGCAGTTAGGAAGCAAACACCATGTCCAGGACCAGCTACACCTCCACAGCTCTTTGCAAGGGGGCAACTCAAGTAAGTTAAAGAGATGAGAATAGGGAAAGAGCACTGCCAGCACACGCAATTTGTCAGAACATTGTGATTTGGGGCAGCAGCTGGATAACAAGGGTAAGCATGTTGGAGGGGAAGTCAGATTAATAGAGAGAAAGGTGGAAAGGTAAGAGAGACAGGAACACAGCTTGACTATAGATTTGGTGCTCCCTGACCTAATTAGTGTTTGGGTGCCAGCTGACAAATCTAGCTTGTCAGCCACTTGGATATCATCTATTGTAACTTAGGCTTGAATAGCTGGACTCTTTATCTGAAGCAATTACAGTGGCCATGAATAATAACCTCTAAGTGCATAATAATTATCTCTATCCATGACTACACTCACATTAGCTAGGAATGCAGAGCAATAGGAGTGCACCTGAAAAGAAAAACAGTTTGTGCTGAGGACCCAACACTTACACAACACAGGTCAAGAATTCTACCTTGGGGTAGCTCTACTTTGCTTTCATGAGCTGAGCACTGCCTGGCAGTGGGACTGCAGCTCTTGGAGTTTATCTTGTGTTTTACCTTCATCCAAAAATAGCTCAGTCTGAGTGTTTTGAAATGTTTCTGCAATGCAAACCAAAGCACAGTAAGTGGTGACAACTGGGAGATTCCTAACCTGAACCAAAATGCTACTGCAGATACACTCAACACGCACTGTATGCACTCACAGCAGTAAGAAGCTGAGGAAGGAAGATCTGTATAATGATTCCTCAGTAAAGAGCCAAAGGTTGTTATGGGGCGACAGTGAATGTTTGGGAAAAACTTTCTGTGAAGCTACAAAATTACTCTGATAAGTAAGCTGACAAAAACAAAGGTAATGTGAGGCTCTCCCTCAAACTAAAAAACAAACCAAACAATAAAACCTCTCAAAAATAAAACATTTCACCACAGTCAAAGAGATTTCTGAAGCCGTCTATGTGCTTGTCTTCAAAAGTTATTTCTTGGCATGGAAATTAAATACTGCTAATACACAGGACACCACAGGGCCCAGTCTAAGGCTAAAAACCTGAAATACTGGAGCAGTTTCACAGAAACACCAGAAAAAGAGACACAGAGAGACAGCTAATCCAGGAACTGTGAGACAACCTCGCCAGCCCTCATCTCCCCAAAAACCTCCCCAAACAAAAAAAGCACCTTCTTCCCACCCTTTCCACCCCTAAGGACTGGAAACTGGCAGTTACAGACTAGAAAATTAACATCCAATTTAAGATCACCATTACTGATATTTTCAATAACTTCCTCTCCAAAATGTTACCAGCTTCCAAAATCATACAATTACACACAAAGTCAATACACAGTAAGCCACAGAAAGTACACGATCCCTTTGCTACACATTTATAAGTGGCTGAAGTGTTAAATAATGTATTGATAAAATCCTATGTTATACTAGTAAAGTGACAGCTGCTTATTGAATATCTATCACGTATTTTTTAAAATTTATTGTAAGATAAAATAATCAATGGACCTGCTAGCACTTTTTAAGAAAAAAAAACCCACACGAACTGTATCAGAATGCTGCAGAGTGTTTTCACTCATAGCCTCCCTAAATTAGGAGCTTTGGAAGTGCACTAATTTTCTTTTCCTCCCCTATTCTGTCCTTGTTTTCATACAAAGGAAACATTTGCATCTGTTCTGTAGATTATGAACAAGCCAACTCTGATTTTGTAGTTCAGGCTATCCCCTGATGTTTTACAGACAACAAACTGAGGAACAGTCAGCAGCTCTCAACTTCAGCTGAAAACTGCATTGTATATTGATTAAAAATTACATGTTACTATTTACTTGGAAAAAACAAAAATATCCTTTGTGTTTAAATCATCAGTGTACAACAAACCTCTCAGTTCAGAGAAGGCAGACATTCAGCTGATCTGACTGTAACACATGCAACACATTGCAGCCAACCATCACTTCTCACATGAGAAACTGGAGGGTACCCACTGACCTCAGCTGACACAGATGTAAATAAGTCAAAGGATCTGAAATTTCACATAGTGTCTAATTTATGCAACTTGCTGCCACAGGATGCTGTTCAGGACAAAAGTAGAAATAGATTAAAACAAATAAAAAGGAAATCAATAAATGAGGATGAGATTTGGTGATTACTGTAACACAATTCTCTTTTATTGGTAACTACCTGACTGTGAAAGGAGAGAAGGAGTCCAGTGCCCAGTATGGAATGGGTAACTACATCCAGTTCCTCTCCAAAGTGATTTAAAACTGGATTAGGACCAGGGGAGTAAGTACCAGCACATAATACCATGACACAACCAGAAACCGAGTTGATAGATGGCAAGTGGTCTCTTTAAAGATCCTACTCACTACCTACAATCTCCCTTTTTCATTGTCTCTGGTATCCTGAATCAACACATCAGCGCATTCAGGATAAGTATACAGTACAGTACAACAGTGCTTTCTGCCCTTTAAATGCATATATGGGTTAGGTAGGGAAGGGGAAAAAAAGTAAAGAGTACTACCTTTATTTTAGATTGTACCTCTCCAGACATGAGAGAGAAGGGCCAAGGAAGAGTCTCTGGGCACAGTCCATTCACAAAAATGTAATTTCATTGCAAGTACAGTGTTTGCCCACTCAGAAGTGGTCACAAGATCAAAGCTAACAATGTACCATTTATCCTGCTCTGAAACTCTTGCAGATACTTTCTTCCCCAACACAGCTTACAAAGCAAAACCATGACCCAAGTGTCACAAATAATACCTTTACAGATTTTCCAGTAACACAAACTGGCTGTACAAGATTCGGCCTCCAACTGTATTCATCTGCACCCAATATTCAAGTCTGCTCTTTTCACAGAAAAAGAGAGACCTGACAATTCCATACATTTGAAAAAGGTTTTCCTCAACTCACTGAAGTTTTTCTTGGAATTATTACAATATTGTGGAAGCCAAGCAGCAATAGCTGCTTTTAAAAACCAGTTTCCCTTTAAACTACCAGTATTTTTCAAGCAGCTATTCAAAAATCTCAGAAAGATTCTGTGTCTCAGAATGCGCATTTTTGCAGTAAAAAGGAACTTGGATAATTTCACATTGGCATCTTTATTTTGTATGCAATAATTTTATAGCAAACATAACACTACTACTTCATGAAATTTGTTTTGTTTTTCTGTGATGAGGCAACATTCTGCCCCATACAGAAATTACGTTTAGCACTCGTTTGGTAGGCCAATGTCTAACACCCCATTTAATTTAGAAAAATAAACCCCAAACCAATAAAAAGTAATTCCTTTGTGAAGTGCTACACTAAGCTAGAGAAATGTGCAAACAAAGCCTTCTCTTCCAAGTATTTACGCACCGTCAGCATGCTTTAATAGAAATTTCCACCCTGCCTGTCCTCCCCTGAAGCAATGCATATATGACAACATTTCAGAGCATGTTTTAATGGGATTTTCCAGTCAACCAAAAATCAAATTGCAGAGAAGTTACAAAAGTCATAAGCACATATTTCATCTTACTGAATTATATGGTAACTAGGCAAAAGATAATGAGGCACAACTCCTTTAGAGATTTTATTAAGTTTTCTGTCACACTGGGGAATTGCATAAAGAGAGCATACAGAAAGTGGTACACCACCAGAATCCTCAGAGCAGCTGCAGTAAAACACAGAGGGAAAAAGCCCTACAAATCAGGGGAAAAAAAGAGTAAATTTTAAATACTAAATACTCTTATTTCCCTCTCTCAACACCCACATCCATTACTCCTCACACAACTTTACCTGAATTTCCAAAGACATGAAGATGCACACATTATTTTACTGCATTGCACCTAATTTTTTTCTGAGTAGGACTTGAACAAACCTACACACAAAAGTACTCCAGCTCATTTACACATTTGGAGTATAGTGAAACACGATGTTTTGACTTCAGCCTTGAAGAGGAGTCAAGAAATTTCTCCTCCCTTCTGGCCACTGCCACGCACTCTTTACTGGGGACCAGCCCCCCGATGTGGCTGGTGCAGTTCTGTGCTCTGCACTTCAGCTTTGTCCCTCTCCCACTGACCTCCCTCCTCCTCTGCCCCTCTGCTCTCCACGACAGCCACAGACAGGAAATATGAACTTTCCAGACTGTATCTGCCACCAAAGGAAACCTCTCAGGGAGCTAGTTTTGTATCCCTTGTGACCTCTAGTGCAACAATTTTACTCATGGTCCCTTCCAATCAACTTCAATGGAGCAGTAGAAAACCTTAAATTCATGGAAGTTTTCCTAAAGGAAGCACACTGGTCTAAGAGGATGGAGGCATTTCAAACATTTTAACTGGAGAAAACACTGGAAGATGAACTAACATCTATTTCAAAGTGTCATTTATGAAGAAATAAGGATCACAGTAAAGCTCTAAGTCACAGCTGATCAATCACACAGCATAAATCCATAACTACCAGTCATACTTATAAAGAATTTTTTGCACTTTCCAGCACTGTGAAAACACTAGAGCAGCTCCCAAAATTAAAACAATAATTCTACTGTTGCTCTTCTACTCCTTACGAAGAGAGTCAGTACAACACCCATTCTGCCTGAGTAGGAAGCACAAAAATGCATGTAAAAAAACCAATTCAGAGGATGTTCATATTGAAGTTCCTAAAACTCACATGCCAAATTAATGTGTCAAATTTGTGTGTGCAATTAAGTGTATTTGAAGATGTAATTTATCTTAGTTGTGTCAAAAGCGTACACAGAACAAAATAAAGTTAGCTCTTGGCAACTTCATTCATAACTGACAGATCCTCTACAGAATCTAACTTGTCTAGCATTTTGTTCTTAAAAGATTTAAAAGGGTGTTCCCCTATTCCCCCACAAAGCTAAACACCTACTCCAGCACACAGAAAATGTGGAGGAATCTTCTAATGCAAAAAATACACCCCTAATATGTTTTAAATCTGTTAACTCAGTCACATACGTAATACACTGCAGAAGTCATTGGAGAGATCCCAGACGTGCTGCCCATCAGCAGGTGCATCTCCACCTTTTGTATTTCTGGTGTAGATCACTTCACCCACACAGAAAGTTCCATAGGCTTAAGGCAGCCAAGGAATGTCAAAAGATTTTCTGCTCCAACCTTTGGTGGGTAAGGCAGCCCTGATGAGGTTATCTAGCACCCTGTCCAATTGCAAAAACAACCCCTCTAGTTATGGGGACTCCCCCATGTTCTTGGAGAGGTTGTTCCAGTGAATGATTGATCTCATTATAAAAAATTTCTCTTATATTGAGACAAAAACTTTGATCAAATCTTTGCCAAGAGTTCCTAACAAACAGCCACAGTGAAAGTGCTTTGACACTTCTGTTTTTGAGAACCGCAGATGTGATGAGCTTGTAGTTGGGCACTTCTTTACAGTTCCCCTAAGTGGCCTTCCCCATAAAAGATGAGTTTGTTCACCTTCTCACTTTCTTGCTTGTTTTAAAATAAAACAGATCAGCTCCCTACTGCAGTTGACTGCAGAACACCAGGGAAGCAGTGAAAACGCAAAACCCAGCAAGGATGGAGTGGAAAAGGAAGAAGCTTAGACCAATTAAGCCGCTTATGCAGCCGCACACTCAGTAGGCCATGTCTTTATTTTGCTGCTGCCCACAGCTCTGACAACCAACAGCAGCAAACAGAAAATAATACAGTGAGTCCATTCCATTTCTGATACTCAGAACTGCTCAGCAGTATTGAAATAAAATATCACAGACTGAGCTCATTTCAGCTGCCACGGGAGAAATCTATAGGAAAGCCAGCAGGAGATTTAACTAATTCTGACACTGAAACCTTATTTAACCCTTCCCCATTCCCCACAGCCATGAGAATGGAGACTAGGGACAGAAAGACAAACAGTAAGTTGTTTCTCCTCCCAAGTTTATTTAAGAAATAGTTTGAAGAATTACAGTCTGCAAATAAAAGCTGAAGAATACACACAAGGTCAGTAAACAGCTCACTGATAAACCCAGAGATACAGGCAGGTGCAGAAGTTCACATGTGATGAAGCCACTATTTAAGAAATTTCCTGCCAGGGTTCCATAAACTGCCTTCACACCAGTGACCTAACAAATTCACACTTTTTGAGTCATTCTTCAATGCCAAGTAGGAAACATTTACAAGTACAGCTACTTACAATAAATATTACAGTTTAGACAGCTACGTTGAGCAGTTAATTTAGCAATCGGGAATTTAATGAAGAATTGCTGTAAAGTGAATCTTGAAGCTGGTCCATCCATTGTTATACTACAGGAAAACAAAGAGCTCAGCAAAACAGGAATATCCAGAATTACCACAATTCTTGGTGTAAACAAACAAACAAAAAAATCTCATCCACCCTAGAGTTCTGGCAAATATAGATTTGCTGCAGTTTCAAGTGACAAAATGAATACTTCACTATGACAAATTACTCCCATTCTACACTTCACATGGTGTCTCTGGATTTTAGCTTAAACGTCACTTAATTTCACCGCTCTTGGAGTAATCATATTGGTACAGACTAACCACCAAGATGAAAAACTGGAAGTATGTTGAGTATCTTCAAACATGAGATGCGAGCTTTCAAAAGTAATTTCAGAAGCAACATGAGAAGGCTGATTCAAATGCTTGAAATGAAACACTCCACTGAGCAGGTAAAATGCACAATGAAATGTGTAAAATGCAAGGGATCTCAAAGATCTTTCAAGATGCAATTGCAGGATAGTCTGTCTCTCCCTCATGTAAAGACATCTATGCTCAAAAAAATAAACTATTTACACAAAGCAGCATTCTTTGTTTGAAAATGAGCAACACTTCTTGTGCTACTACATGTCTCAGCCCTGGATGCTAACTCCAGTACATTGGGCTGTGCAAACGTATTTCTTGTCTGATTTTATAAATATACTTCTGAACAGATGCCTAACTTTTATTTAAAGTTATTTTACATAATGATTACATATTATTAAAAAGCAACAGCCTGAAACAGGCACAAAAGAGCTCTCAGCAGATGTGTTTTCTTAGCAAGACAAAATCCATGGTGTGATTTTAGATGGCTGGCATGCAATTTCTTTAACTTTAGTATGAAGATAGGCTTTGTTTTTGAAATGTAGCTATTCTAATAATAGTATTCAGCAACCTTGATTAAAACATTGACTACTTGATAATCAGTACCAACAAAACTGTCAGCAAGAGAAGAATGGGTTAAGTGTATTTCAGACCTCACAAATGTGTATCAAATTTTACTTAACAAGAATCAGTAAGACAAGCAAAGGTAAACAAGGAAAGGGCTGGGTATTGTCAGATTAGATTTTAAAAGGTCAAATAGTTACCAACATTTGAACTCAGCTGGCAGGAGAACAGACGAGACATTAGGTCATTCAGGCCACTCCTTTGCCAGCTCTGTAGGGTTCTCTACTGCACACTGCAAGTGCTTTTGTTTATAATGTGGAAGAGCAGAGGAAGCAATGGTGGGGGGAAGAAAATAGCTTATCTTTGGAGGCTGAAGCAAAACAACCATTGAAGAAACACCAGCCAGACCACACAGCATCCTGGAAACACAGCTGATGGGAGTTCATGAAAGAGCAAGATGAGAACTGGCAGCAAAGTTCAGGATCGAGAAACTGAAAGCAAAAGCTCTTAACAGGATGGTGCAAAAAAATAGAATTCCTGCCTGCAGGAATCTGGTGTCATTTGCTGAGTAAATGGGAAGAAATGACACATATAAGATTTACTGGAATAATGGAAGAGGGAAGCAGAGGGGCAAAATGGCTTAGTTTTTTCCCAGTACTCATACTTAAAATAAGTGGTACCAACCACATCTCTTCTTCCCTGCCTGCTCAGCTGTTTCTAAGAGCCAGGTAAGAGTCAAAAGTAAGTCAGATAAGTCTTTGTTTTCAACCTGATTGATACTGTGATCTGCTTCACCAGAAGAACACAGAAATGGTTACACTATCACACGTGAGGGAGGTCACAGAGGCAGGCAGAACAAAGTGATGGACAAGAGGATCACAGGAAAAGGGAGCTGTTTAAAATGACAGAGCAAACAAAAATGGTTCACACTGCTGTAGTCTAAAGTTAGCACTGTCCTGAAGTATATTTCATGCTGCTCTTGCCAGAGAATTTATTCATGACTCTAGATAAATTACCTAAAAATGCTGTTCCAATGTGGACACCAAATATATACATTTTACTTTAGGGATGCCTCTCCCAAAATCTGAGTGCTTGGTTTGCAAAAGCAGAACAGGCTTAGGACAGACATTTAATTTATTTGCACTTAACATAAATGAGGACAGTGAACTCTGAATACCCTGAAAAAAAATCAGATCCTGCCTGGACCAGATCTGATCTCCATAGTTTTATCTTTCATTCTTTATGTGGAATGGAAGGATAATTTCCTTATTCATCCAAAATTCTGGATGAACTTGCTTGAGAAAAGGATAATCCACGTTCCACTCTGGGATTTTTTGATATTTGCTAGTTTCAAGAAAACAGATACTTGGAATCTCAGCCTAATCTCTTCTAGAAAATAAAGTTTTCTAGCCTAAAAGAGGTTGAAGTCAGATGGCTGAAACTGAATACATAAGTAAAAATCTCACTCCTGTTTCCATGCAGTATTCTCACACAGAAGTTCCCTGTCCCCTCTTCTCTGGCTTCTAATCTCACTCCCCTGGTCCAGCAAGAACTACTCTTGCAATCTCACTCACCTTTACTAGGTGACTGGTTATCACCTCTTGCACTTGTAAACCTCCCCCACAACTGCTTTATCAATGGCACTCCCTCTGTTGAACACAAGGGCCAGAATGTTCAACATCCCAGTTTCACAATCCCTTTACACAGGTGTGTGTGTGTCTATGCATAATACACACGTGTACACTAAAAAACAGTGCTTCTACACACATACCTACTCATTTATGTACAGCTAAAAAAACTCTTTCCCTCCCAACCACACGTTTCCTTGAGCCAGTATAAGCATCCCTCCAGCAATGCAGGAAAAAAACGTGATTACTAACCAGGTTAATTAGAAGAAGTGTTTAAAAGGTCAGTGTGAATCTGTGGGTAATGTTCCATGCCACTCCGCCCCACTGCTGTACCAACAATGGTGCCAGCACGGGGAGAAGATGGTACAGAAGGTGGTAATGAGCAGAAAAAGTACAACTAGGGTTTTTTTCAGTGACAGTCTATAGTGATAATAAATTTAAGGTCTTGATTTTAATCTAGAACACCAACATCTGCACAACTGCCCCTCTTCCCGGACTTTTCTAAGAAAACTTGAAACTCTTTCAAGTGTTTTCATGTGCTCATAGTCCTCCCTTTACTCACTGGCTCCATTCCTCTCTGTTTTGTTCCCAACAAGCCCAATCGCTGCCTGCTCTCTCACTCCTCAACCAACGCAACACTCAATCCCAGCTTCAACTGTGGTAACACTGAGGCTCCCTCTGCCGCTCCTGTTTCCTGTGGATGCGGATGAATTGTTCCCTTGCCAGCGCCAGGCCTAGGAGAGGTCCCGCAGAGCCCGGGCGGGTCGGGCTCATTCCCAAACACACCTTCCCACCCCAGCATCCACAGCCTCAGCCGCACCGCCTGCCCTGCCCACCGCAGCTCCAGCACAGACGAGGCCTTTGGGTGACCCTGCCGACTGTGGAAAAAGTTTTAACAGGAATACGAGAGCTTCGGATGGCTGCGCCTGTGCTCTGCGGGTTTGTTTTGGGGGATGGTGATTTTAAAACTTCAGAGAGAAATGTATCAGCTGCCTAATTTGGAGAGAGTCGCTAATCTCTTCCAAAAGAGAAATTCCGCAGGATTCTTCCTTTGTTCAATACACTCCACACATTTTCTCCCCCGGCTTAACTGGGAATAGCACAAACCCCTGGATGGGAGTTCACCGGGGTCCGCCAGAAAGCGGCGAGGGGCGGAGGGCGGCGGGGCGCGTTCCACCCTCCCTCCCTCCCCTCAGGGGTCCCCACG
>VWZT01012497.1:380750-392731 GCA_013397055.1 Pachycephala philippinensis
CCAACGCCCGCTGCGCGCTCGGCGGAGCGGGCGGCGCCTCCGCGCATGCGCCCGGCAGCCCGAGGGCGGCCGTGAGGCGGGGAGAGACCGAGGGCGAGCCGCCGCGCCCGCCCGTGCCCCCCTGCCCATTGCGCCGGTGACTCTGTTCAGAGCTGGCCCGCGGGTCAGGGCCCCACAGGGTGGCCGTCGGCCCCCTCCTCGGGGCAGGGTGATCCTTTCAGCCGCGCTCCCATCGGGCGCTCCCCGCGGTCGCAGCCCGGGGCTCAGCACTGCCCGGTGGTCAAGAACGCGGGCGCGGCCGCCGTGGCCTCACCGAGCCTCCCCGCCGAGGTGTTTCCAGTCCTAAAGTTTGTATCGGTTTGTATCCCGGAATTACAGAATCGATTAGGTCGGAAAAGACCTCAGAGATCATCGAGTCCAAGCTATGACCGAACACCACCGCGTCAACCAGACCTTGGCACTGAGTGCCATGTCCAGTCTATTCTTTAACACCTCCAGGGCCGGTACTCCATCACCTCCCTGGGCAGCGAGTTCCAATATTTAATCACCCTTTCTGTGAAGAAATTCCTGCTGGTGTCCAACCTGTGTAGATAGACGCAGTCTTTTGTTTTAGGGAAGACACACACACTAGTAATTGTGATCTTTGATGGAGAGCTAAAAATTGTGCCACAAGTAATGATTTTTCCCCTTCTGTGCCCCCCAAAGGTGGCTGCATGGAGCCGTGGGGCTCATTGCCCAGAGGTCTGAGCCTTTGAGTGCTCTCAGACCTCACCCCCCCGGAAGGTGCATTGCACGAACCCTAAAATGCCATGTTCCAATTAAAAAGTAAAGGTTGGTTGGCTTTTTGCACTGCCCAGAATTAATCTGAAACCAGAGAGTTTGATAGCTTAATTTTGTTTGTGACTGGTGCCTTCATTTTCGCCTCTATGACTTTTAATGGATGTGTATGGAAAGAAGACAAAGCTCCCCAGAAAATTCACAGCAAATTAATAATCCCTACCTGACTTCAAAGGTGCTGTTGTCAGTGGTGCCATGGCCTGATTATAAATGACTTGGGAACAATCCACAAAAAATATCAGCTTGGCTTGCCAGAAGAGAGATTGAGGTCTAAATGGTGTGGAGCGTAAAATACCATTTATTCTGTGAAAATGGAATTGAAGTTCCCTATAAATATGCAGTGGGTTTTTTTTAAAGTTTACATTGCTGCTGTCTTCAGATTCAATGAATATGAAAAATACTAATGTGAATTTTTGTGGTTCAATTTTTTTGTGGGTTACCTGTTATGCTGTATATCAGGTATTTTAAACTTTATTTTATATTAAGAGACAAGTGACAATGAGCAGAAAAGGAATGATGTAACGCTACAGTCACAGAGAAGTTGAGGCAACTGAAAGAGGAGACACAGTCTTGACCTATAATAAAAGTTAATGCTTCCATATATGTCAGCTGAGAACTGACACTGAGACCATCAGTTTTTAAACAGAAGAAATTACATTAATGTGTCTGGCAGTTCTTTGACAGAATTATCTAGAAACTCCAATCCCTTGAATCAATGGGAGACAAAATACTTCTGCTCTTTGAACGTTTGTTGAGGCCCTGACAACAAATGGTCAGCAGTGACCATGGAGAGAGGCACACAGCACCAGACGCTGAGTTTCCAAGAGAATTGAATTTACATCTGCTTTCCTTTGGAAGGCAGGGAGTTTTCCTGTAATAATTTACGAATACTTGCTACAGGTTGTTTGAATATGCAGTATTCAACCATATCTGTTTAACTTAATAGCAGGTGGTTGGGAAATAACCAGGAAAGGCAAGAGATGAAAAATTTCTTTATAAGGGTCAAGAGACAATATTTAACTTAATAATTATGCAGCACTTTCTTCCTTGATTCCAGGTGCATTGCACAGTTTGTTTGTGAAGGCTTAGGGCCAAAAGCTCAAAAGGGCAGTGAAAAAGTTAGAAAACACTGGGAACAGAGGACAAGAAATGTCATGGCCATATTGGAAGAGAGAAAACTGGCATTGAGCCTTGCTGAAAGGAGTGGAGGCATAAAAACAGACCAATACTTGAGTAGAACTCACTGGGGAATCTTACTGTTGTCAGTTTTTAAGGATATAGTTTAATAAAATTTAAACTATTTGTCCAAAGTGGAATTTCTGAGCAGAAAGAAGCCCATGAGTATAGGTAATAGTTTTGCTGTGTAAGTACCTTCCTTGGATTTTTGAAAATGAATTCAAATCCCGATTCTACTACTTTGCATACATGGGAGGAATGTTTGGGTCCCACTTCTTGGAGATGTCTCACTTCATATAAATACTTAAGTATTCATGAGAACAGCCGTAGGAAACCCACGTGAAGGCCCTAACATCCTGTTGCTGAGGGTACACTTGATGCCTTTGTCTATGACGTTAATGAAGATATTAAATAACACTGGCCCCAAAACAGACCCCTGAGGGACACCACTTGTCACTAATGTCATTGGCACTCTGAGCCACTGACCCCTATCCTCTGGGTGTGACCATCCAACCACTTTCTTACCTATATAAGAGTCCACTCTTCAAATCCATCTGTCTTCTATTTAGAGAGTTTGACTCCCAGTTTTCCCAAAAAAGTCTTAAACCTCAATTTTTTTCCCAACTTCTGTCATGGTACAGAAATAATTTTAACACAATTAATATTAAAATGTAATTTTTAGGTCATATCTGCTTTCATCTCTAAGAGTAAACAGTCATTTGATTTTGAAAAGATTGTCATAGACAGTTATACAGTTGCTTCTAACTGCAGGGTACCTTCAGGGAGTCCACTGCTAAAACATGAAGAAATAGATACAAAAGTGAGAATTCAGCCAGACCTTTCTGGGGTGAAAAAATTATCTTTATGATGCAGCCCAGGACCAGGACAAGGAGTGGGAGAAACAAGGATTTTGGCTGAAGAGAGATGGAAGTTCAAAAGCTATTGCAGTAAAAGAACTGACAAGACTTAAAAAATGGAAGGAAGCAGAATTGTGTCCCAGCACAATAGCTGGGATACTCTACTATATTCCATAAAAATGTATTGTTGTATAAACCCTAAATTTAGGCACAGAGTACACGTATAAAGGAAGTGTGCCTTACAAAGTCTTCTTATTTTTTGTATGAGTAATATGTTATGAGTAAAGATACTTACAGAGCTTGTTTGAAATGGGCAAAGGGAGAAATTAATATAAAGTATGATTTACTGCCAAGGATTCTCATGAGTGCTGCCTTTCAAACTCACATATGAGTTTTCCTGTTTATGCTGTGCGTTGTGTTTGCACAGCTAATGTGTACCCTGCACTAGAACATTTCTCTGCATGCCACACTTTTCACATAAATGTAACTGGTTTATTGTTTCTTTGCCATCAAGCAAAGCAAACAAATACAAAGCCAAGAGGCTTCTAAAGTGCTGTGTCACACGCAGATCCAATGTCCTCACTACTCTGTATTTCCTGCTCTGTGACTTTTTCTCTTCTCCTGACAAATGAGAAACTTCAGCAGTGAAGGGGTTAGTCTGATGAGAAGGAAACAACACAGATTTTCCCTTCTCCTTTTATCCCTTCATTTTAGTTTGCCTTCTAGTTTTGAAACTTCTGATGTCTCAATGCGAGATGCAAAGAAGCAATGCCTGCTGTGGGGAACTGCATGATATTTTCCAGCATATTCATTTCCCCCCTCCAGTCCCTCTGCCCTGAGATCTGGACTGGAGCAGTATCCTCTCAGCCACACAGGGCTGAATTAGCTGGTTTTTAGAGCCCATTAAAGGTGCCTTTTAGTCGGGGGGGAGTTGGTCCCTGGTGAGTGATGTTCTCAGTGCCTCATCATGACCCCGATGCTGCTGCTGCACTAAGCAGCTCCTGCTGCACTCTGGGAACTTACACCACATGCACGAATTCTGCACTCTTGGGCTGTTTTCAAGTGCATTTAAATATCACTGTGTAATACATTAACTCGACTCAAACATTTTGGATTTTTTTATAATCCTTCATTATTCCAGCAAAGCAACATTGGAATGTTTAGTTTTCTGAATGACTGCTCACATCTAAATGGCTTTGTTCCTTCAAAAATTAATTTACGATTCGCTCCACTCCCTCCCCAAACAGTGACAGGGTTTGATGTGTGTTCCAGTTGTTTTGTGAATTGCTCAGAAAGCACCATTTTGCATCTGTGAAGGTGTTCACCTGAATCACTGTAGATCACACAAGTGTGCAATTGATCAGAGCCAAATATTACAAAGTAATTGCAAGTATATTTCTGTTCTGCAACTTTGATATGGAGAGAAGGCTGCATATAAGTCCTATTCCATTGTTTTTATAAAGTGTATTTTAGTTTGATTGGTGGCCTCCATACAGCACCTGGGAAAGTGCCATGATTATTTTTCTGATCTTGACTAATCCTGTATCTCATAATTTCTTCTGTGTTGAAAAAAAAATAACAGGGAAACGAAAAATAAATAAATAGAAATATTTAAGAACAAACTGGGTCTTTCAGCTGTACTGTTCTTTAGTACATCAGCAACCACAGCAGCAACCACAAACCCCCAGCACTGCGTGACATGAACCTGCAAGTTATTTAAGATAGTTGTAGACCTTGGAACTGAGGATTATGTGGCCAGATCCTGACTGGGGCAACAAAATAAGCAACTTTCTAATCAGAGATTCCAAGTAGCTTTGTTTCTCACTGAATAAGAACGTGAGAATATTCGGAATATTCATAACATATAAAAGAAAAAACAAATAGCTGATCAAATAATACTATTTTTAAAAGATAGTCTGAAAACTGTAAGAGAAATTCCAGTTGCCAAGGTATTTGTGGAAATAAGTGATTTTGGATTCACACTGCTAGACTCCGCCCTGTGACTTTGGAATGTATTTCCACACTTTTAAGAGAAGAAGAACAGGAAACAGATGAGTGACTTTTTATTTTATAACACTATGCAAAGCTTTTGAAAGCCCATTTGTTATAAAAAATAAATAAGCAGCTACATTTAACAGGGCTGTTTTAGCAATCTCAGCATCCGTGTAACGTCACAAGCAACTCAGATTTCCTTTCTGTGGTTTGTAGTGTCTCTCCAGAACATCTCAACAAGATAGAATCCTCTGTTCTGCTGTTGACAATATAGATTGAATACACACATTTAGTGATACGGCACACATACAAAAAGAGCAAGTATCCCAAATATAAAAGGCAACATAAATTTAAATGACTGGAAATTGACTTACTTGGTTTGTTATGTCATGCTGTCAGAATTCCACTGACATGATCCTATAAGATGCAGACCTTTGTGCCTTCTGATTGTAAATAAAAGTCTAAGGAGAAGGACATTTATTCAGTTCAGTCCTCAAGTACATGTCTTGAATTTCCTCTCAACACAGTGGTGACAAAACCCTCTGTTGTGCTATAATTCTGTTAATTGAGAGACCTGATTAGAAGACCCCTAGATTAGTTAGATTAGTTCTTTTCCTGGCAGAATAGGTCTCTTGGGGTGAGTGACTGACAGACCAGATGGATGTCCTGCCATTGAGAGGGACCTGGGCAGGCTGGAGGGATGGGCCAGCAGAAGCCTCATGAAGATGAACAATGGGAAGTGACAATTCCTGGGAGGAATAATCCTGTACAACTGACCTCCTGGGAAGCACCTGGGAGTCCTGGTGAACACCAGGCTATGACCACACCATGTGCCCTTGTGGCAAAACATCCTGGTCTGCATCAGGCAGAGTGTCCACAGCAGCTGGTGGAGGGTGATCCTTCCCCTCTGCTGAGTCCTGGTGAGACACCTGGAGAAGGGCCATGGAGACAACTGAGGGCCTGGAGAGGCTGGGAGAGCTGGGACTGCTCAGCCTGGAGAAGAGAATGCTCAGGGGAATCTCATCTGTGTGTGTTTTTCACATCAGATGGGATGTTTTTCCCGTAGAAGATAAAGCCAGACTCTTGTCAGAGGTGCCTGGGGACACTACAAAAGGCAAAGGCACAAACTGAAATACAGGAAATTTCATTTAATTTATTCTTTTGTAATGAGCGTAAAACACTGGAACAGGCTGCCCAGAGAAACTCCGGAGGCTCAGTCCTTGAGATATTAAAAATCTGTCTGTAAATGTAAATGACCTTGAGCAACCTGCTCTGGGCAGAGTTTTGGACTAGAAGATCTCCAGCAGCACCTTTCTGCATCAGCTGGTTTGTGCTTCTTTCTCCAGACCACCTCCATGTAAATGTGAGTTTTGTAAGGGAAAGTACAATAGTAGTGGACTCGACTAAGTCCTGTGTTTTCAATGAAGTTGGATGACGTGTTAGAAACATGTCAGGGAGTGAGAGGCTTCCCATGGACTGCACCCAGGCCTGCATGGGATCACAAGGATTGAGCTTCTGTGTCAGCATCAGTGATGTAATCACTCACCTTTGGCTTATCCTACTTAGCACTGCAAAGAGCAAGTGACTCAGATGTGTTCATTCTCTGCTTTGAAATGTCTTAACTATTGTTTCTGGGTAGCAAGGGGGATTTGTAGGCTGACACTGGAGGATTATTGGAGTTTCAATAATACTAGCTTGTTTCTACATAGCTAACACCACATTAGCAAATAACTGATGGGTGGTCAGGAGTGGGAGGAAAGGTAGTTTGACGTTCAAGCTGAAGATGCACCCTTCTCACCTTGTTTTAACTTTGTAATAACTCAGTAACTCAGCAACCCTGAGAAAGGTCATTCTTTTTTCGTGACCACACTGGAGCTGGATCTAATGGTGAGTGCTACAAGCTGTTCTGATAAACATTCCACAGTTTGTGTCTCCACAATCGATTTAGAAAACTGATAAGAAACCACCTTAACAAAATCATGAGCGCTTAAAGAGAAGAAAAAATAGTACAGAAATAGGAAACTCTGTCAGATGAGTGAAGATGAGTATGAAAAAATGGTGTATGTGTGAGGGACTTAACCAAAAGGTTATAGAGCAGCAATATGCAGAGAGGGTGCAAACAGCAGAAAAGGTCACCATGTTAATGATTAGAGGAAGACCTAGGAATGGTTTCTCTAGTATTTAGTGAAAGGGAAGAGCAAGAGAGGCATGGAGAGCAGTGACAAAAATGTCACTGTCAAAAGAGTTTCTGGTGGATTCTTCTGTTGTCCCGGCCCATTTAGTGAGCAATAAAATGGAAAAAATACTTATTAGCTTGTTAGATAATATGTGGAGAAATTGCAAGTATGCTTGAGGATAGGATTTGAATGAACAATAGTCTGGCTAAACTGAGAAAAATAGAGAATGAGGTTGTACAGGAACAAACGAAAAGTCATGTATTGGGCAGTATATATACATATATTGTATATGTGACCTCAGATTACTTTCCAGGGATGGATAAGCATTCAGAAGCCCTGAATTACACAGACTGTTTGGACATCTTTTCATGATGCCTATTGTGGCACCATAATATAAGAAAGCTTTAAAGATATTAGAAAGCATCCAAAGGAGGGCCATGAGGATGGTGAAGGGTCTTGAGGGGAAGCTGTGTGAGGAGTGGCTGAGGGCACTTGGTCTGTTCAGCCTGGAGAAGAGGAGACTGAGGGGAGACCTCACTGCAGTTACAGCTTCCTGGTGAGCGGCAGAGGAGGGGCAGGCACTGATCCCTGCTCTGTGGTGACAGTGACAGGACCCAAGGGAATGGCCTGAAGCTATTTTGGAAAGGTTTAGGTTGGATATCAGGAAAAGGTTCTTCCCCCCAGAGTGTGCTTGGGCATGGAACAGGCTCCCCAGGGCAGTGGTCACAGCTCCAAGCCTGACAGAGCTCAAGAAGTGTTTGGACAACGCTCTCAGGCACATGGTGGAATTCTTGGGGCTGTTCTGTGCAGGGCCAGGAGTTGGACTCGATTATACTTGTGGGTCCCTTTCAACTCAGGATATTTTATGATTCTGTGAGGTATCCCTGATAAAACTGCTTATCTGTTAGAAGAGAGGGCTTCCAGAGTGATTGAAGACAACCCCAGCACTCTCTTTAATGCCACTGCATCTTGTAGTGAGGTGTTCAGAGCAGGATGGGGAAAAAACAGATCAGTGAAGCCATGTAATGGTATGTCTTTAGCTGTTGCTATGTACAGCCCTGATGAATTAGATACCCAAGAAACTTTATGAACAGCTCCTGCTTCTGTTTTCTGTTTGGGGGCTCTGAGATTTCCTGTACAGCTTCCTGCCAAGAAATGGACTTTGTGGACCCGGAGCAATTCCACTGGCAGCATTCAAAATGAGCAGCTGCATTTTCCCAACCCATTGCTGTTACACATCATTCCCCCAGTGCAGCTTCAGTGGTTTACTGCAGCACTTTTCTTATCTGTTGTGGTGCCAAGGGAAACAAGTTTTTATAAACATTCAGTGGCAATTTTGTGCAAACACATTTTATTTTTCTTTCCAGCCCTCCAGCAGTATGTGTGTTGTCAACTGTTACATTTCAGCTGTGAGGTGGCCCCTGCCAACTCAGGGCTAGTAAAATATCAAACTTTTTTAACAAAAAAGGAAGTGTTTACATGCTCTTCATAGTCAGTAGGAGTATTTTATCCAAAATATTTGATAACTGAGAACATTTGTTGTTTCTCCAAGGAAAATTGTCACAAAATTTGTGCTGTTATACATTCAGTTACTATATCTGGACTTAATAATTAAGGAGACTTTACCAAATTCACTACATCAAAAAGAAGACCGCATTTTTATCCTAATTTTTCCTAAAAGAATGCTCTGAATATGTCCTTGGAATCCGATTTGAAGTAGTGAATGAGCAATAAAATGTATAGCAGCTTTCATATTTAGAATTTGTTTTGAAAGTCTGAAGGCAGGCCAAGTAAGCAGACATTTGAATACTTCCGTAAGTTGCCTTTATATCACATTATGGCAAATTTGTCAGCAATAATGCAATGCAGGGGCACAAATTCATATTTGGCTTGGAAAGAAACAGATTTGCATTGTTGTCTGAAATGCTGTAATTTTTATGTCCACTAAGCAAACCACAATTGTAAAAATAAATTCCATTTCTTGCTTTCATATTCAATTTTCATGTTAAAAATAGTTTGTATTATTATTGTGTTGTCTTGATTTGCAGCATATGCTGATTATTAAATGAAAGATTTAAAATATGCAAATAGGATGTAATTTATTTGGCAGTTGAATACTGATTCAAAGTCAATGAATTTTTTCTTTAGGTTGGACTCTTTTGAAATTCATAAGAATGTTTGTATTACCTGGTTTAGATAATATATAAACATCTTTGATTTCTTCTGGGAACTCTTTATGAATTTATATTGTAGTTGCATTTGACTAATGATTTCAGTTCCAGTCATGCAAATCATTAGTGCTGAAAACGATCAGATTAAAATTCATATCATTCAAGAAAAAGATTTGTTTGTTTCAGATGGCTTCTGAAGTTATTGCAATGGAAGGTGTTAAATATATTTCTTTCCATTATTTATCCCTATGTTCACTTTGTGCCACACAATATGAATATGAATATCTACAAAATGGTCTGTTTCTTCTCAACTCGTCTTTGGGTTTTACACATACACACACAAAGGCAGAAAGCTGTGGGGTTTAACTGATTTTTGATGTGCACCACAAAAAAATATTAATCTATTTTATTGGTCTCAGGGTGTGAAAATGTTCATTCTTGAAATATACAGAACTTAAATTTTGACTTAAAATTGACCTCACAGTATTCTTTAAAATCTCTAGATCAAGCACACTTTGGAAAACACCTATCTGATAATTCCAGAAGACTTATCCTTTCAAACTTTGAGACTTAAATTAGAAGTTTGGTTCCCTGGACAGCTAAGCTGATCTAATTGCTGTGACTGCAAGGAGAGCTTCCATCACCTTTTTGTCTTTTAGTTCCCCCTTCCTCCAGATCTCCTCTCTTCTTTTTTCGTACCTCAGCCTCCCTTCTCCACCTTCCTTCCTCCAGCCCTTCCCCAGTTCTGACCATTTGGTCCATCATTCCCAATCCCCTACCTTATTCCAGCTCTGGTGCTCCTCAGGACCTCACCCATCCTGGCAGCAGTGAATTTTAGTGACTCACCTTGTGGAAATGAACTCTGTGCATTGGCATCAATAGACTTTCGAGACATAGAAGTCACAAAGGTTTTGAGAGTATTTTGTCTCCAATAACACAAAAATTACTTAAACTTAGAGGTTAGCTGTGCTACTGACAGAAGACCCCTGAGTTCTTCAAGCACAGAATTGTGATTTTCTGCACTTCATAGGACAGAGAAAATCCTCCTGCATCCCTGGTTTGTCACTTAGAGTTACACCATGGCAACTTCAAAGAAATGAATAATGCTAATCCATGTCCAGAACTGGCTAATGAAATTTGTTTCAGCATAAACATTTTTACACTCCATCAGCCTTCGTGGATAGTTTTCTGTGAAACAAAGATGGTGCATTCGGTACAGAATTTAATAAATGGGGAAGAACAGTTACAAGGTTTTGTTCTCCCTGTTATAATGTCCCTGGCAACTGAAGTCAGGACAAATTTGATTGCAACAAGAAACTCCTAATGAGTTTGCCAAGATGTTATCCCCAGCATGTCTCACTAATGAGGCTGAGAGGCTGTGATTGGGGGTGGTGTTATATTTATTCTGCACACATAGAAACATTAATAACCCTTCAGAAAGATTAAGTTCCTTCCTAGCAGCATTAATGAATGCAAAATGAGGATTTTTTTTTTTCCCAAAGAAAACAAATTAAGAAACACACACATGAACATTTGGTTCAAATCAGCACCACCATTTTTCCACCCATTGGCATCTTTTTATTCTTTTATAATTTAAAACCTAAATTTCTTCTGTTAAACTGGTGGTCTGAACAAAAACCTTACTCAACAAAATTTCCCAGCATAGACCAGTGAGATTGTGGCATCACTGGGGCAGGGACTGGCACCCTGGGGCTGGGCTGAAATGGGGCTTCTGAGCCATGGGTAGGGTTGAGGGAGGCCCTGAGGGTCCTGGGCAGGGCCAAGAAGGTTTATTAATGCACTTAGAGCCTTTATAGATAGGAATGGGCTTTCCTTTGATGGTCAGTAGGCATCTTTTCATGATTGTGTTAGCTGAGTTGAACACAGTCCAAAGTCCAGATCATCATGGTTTTTACATGGGAATAAACTACTTTTTTCCTTACTTGTTTTAGACTTTCAGGAAATCACTGGCGTGGGAAAACATCTACAACTTGTATTGTAGTTGTTTACAGATAGTGTTAGTTGATTCTTTTCTGTATTACATTAAATACAAAATGCATTGTGGAGGTTAAGCAAAATCTCTGAAGTGACGGAGTTCCTATGAGTGAATGTTTCTGTCATAAAGTGAGCACGTTACATGTCTTTTAAGAGGGACAAAATAACAATTGGTGATGAACTGAGAATTTGTTTTTTCAAGACTGTAATGAATCAGCAGTAACAGATGCTGGGAAAGGGATTTTTTTGACATAGCAGAGTTCCAGGAGCTGAGGTAATGCATCGCCCAATTCCATTGCAGTTGTAACTGAACAAAGATTCAAAAGAACACTATTAAGATGAACAATTTTTCTTTAATGGATTTATAATCTTAAACATTGTGACTGATCACACACAGTAATCATTAGAAGGTAAATGTGCTCAGCAGTGGGAGCTGCGTTACCTACACAACAGCAGTTAGGGAAACACTACTGACATCAGTGCCAAGGTCCCAGAAGTCAGGAAAGCAGAAGTGAGTTGGACTCAATATACTTGTGTTATAAAATATTTAGTTACATCAGCATCCCATTCAATTTACAGAATAAGCAAGACTTATCTAAAGTGAGATTCTTCTTGCTTTTCCATAGCTATTTAGAAGTTAGGCATCTAGTCTAACCGTGATTTGTAGGTTATCTTTCTAGTCATTGGAAGAAAGTAATTATTTCCAAATGGTTTTCAGAAAGGTAAAATTCTCAGCAGTGTCTTCATACTCTGAACTTTGCCTTTTTTTTTTTTTT
>VWZT01012497.1:392748-417399 GCA_013397055.1 Pachycephala philippinensis
TTTTTTTTTTTCAGCCTAGAAATCTAAGATTTAAATCACTAAAATTAGATGAGGTCAATGCCCTCCCAAGTGCAGAGGAGAGTTTCCTTCACTATGTTGCAGTCCCTGGCTGCACACCAAATCAAGAGGAACAGAAGGTACAAAATCTTTCAGAAATACAACCTCCCATAGATAGTACATGTGTGGTTTGGTCAGTCTGAGGAGCTGCAAGAGCCACAGCAATTCAGCATGTTAGGTTCTTTATGGGCTGTAATTAGTTTTATAATGAGGCTTTACAAGTATGTGCAATCTGAGATTTTTGTTTTGTCCTCACTGGACAGTTGAACAGATTTTCATGAGGTTGCAAAAGACTTCCCTAACAAAATTATTAACCTGCAAATAAAGGTCAAGCCCCTGCTCTAAAACCTGGAGAAAACAGAATGTCCAATGAGAAAGCTGACAGGACTGTTTTATAACACAGGCAAAACAATGTGGTTCCCTAGCTCTATTTTCACATATGTGTGACTAAACAGTGCTGAAATTTTTGCAAAAAAATAGCATTATGCAAGCACCAGATATGGGGAAATTTCCTCATAAGCAACTGAATTTTGTATAATCTTAAGATACCAAACCCAAGGTCTTCTAATAGAATATGTAGCCCAGTCTGTAATAAAATTTATTCCAGCTGCTTGTGTTGCAGTGAATCCCTAAATATGCAAAGCATTATCCCGTTGATAATGGCAGACCTCCTGGTTTTCATTATGTCCTGAATATTCAAAGTGTACTGAGAAAGTTTCAGTTTTCCTGTTCTCCAGAGATTTAAACACCCTTCAGTCTTTTACAGGGAGATGCAAACCCACTTTCATCACACTCTAAGTCAACTGGGAGCTGATGTTTCAGCACGTAGTTGAGCCCAAGCTGAAATACTCTCGCAGGGTTTATTAGCTCTGCCCCCTGACAGCAGTTTTGCATAGCTCCTGCCTGGGAGATGCCTTGTCTCCAGTCTCCCAGACCACGTCTGCCTGCAGGATCTGTGTAGAGGTGCCCATGGGAAAGAAGTTTAAGAAGTGCTGCCTATCTCGTACACAGGGGAGGCTGCTGAGACGGTGCTTGTAATGTGAACAGTAAACTTGCTTACAGCTGTGAGATTTCTCTTTGGCAGCTCCGAGGGAGCTGGCTGCAATCAGAAATGCACACTGTGCGAATGCTGCTGTATTAACTCATTCTAATGGTTTCTATTTTGTTACTAGCAGGCACGGTTACACACAGTGCACAGAAACCAGATTATCAGGAAGAGTGAAAACCCGTCATGGGACAGCTGTGTCCCTTTAAATCCGACAAACCAAACAACTTACAATGGCTTTCAGAGCATGTATTATTTATTATCAGTCATACAGTCTCCCTGAGCTGTTATTCAGATTTGACCTGCACTGCGGAGTTTTGCCAGCAGAGTTATTTCAGCTGCAAGTGTGAAAATAATGGTGCTCTCTTGCTGATGGAGCTGTGCTGCAGGAGAGAGCATTTGTTGGCTTGATTAATGTTGCAGGGGGAATTAAAACAACACCCAAGTTGACAGAAACCCCCTCTTGAACGAATTAACACTGCATCTTCACCAGGCTGCTGTGCCAGAATAGCTGTGCTCAAACTGGGGTGTCCTCAGAGGCTCTGTAGGAGAGTTGAGCTGTCAGAGATAAACAATCTTAAAAAAAAAAAGTCGAAATGGAAACTAATATAAAAGAAGGAATAATGGTTTTGCTCATTAGAAGTCATAGAGAGAGTTATGCATTCTGTGAAACCCTGGATATGTTGAATTCAGTAGCAAAGGCCTTGTTCTTGTAGGCAAAGAACTAAATGCAGGATTCATGCTGACATTTATTCTTTCACTCAGGCAGTCCCAATAGAACTAACCTGTTTATCTCTTCACATTACATGTTTTTTTTGTTTTCCAAAGGAATCCCAGTATTTAATTCTTTAATATATTGAACTGTGATAATTATTCTTCATTTCTGTTTATTGGAATGCCAATACTCTCTCTTTACTTATTGTTGCTTTATTAATGCATTGTTTTACCAAGATAACGGAAATCGTTGGCACAATATCCATGGAGAACGGTGAGCTTGTAGGCATTTATCATCTTCCTTGTCCTTTGAGACTTTGCTTTTAATTCAGGGAAATCTCTTAAGATTAATGGACTGACGGAATGGGCTGAGGGTTAGATGAAGGCAGGAAAGTAAAATAAACATTCCAAGAAGAGCATTGCTGTGCACAGTGAATGCACAGAACAGAGCAGAGGTGTGGAATATGCTTTGCAGAGAACTTCCCCGTGAGTCCTGGCTGCAGCTCATTGCAGTGCACTGCAGTCTTCATTAAAACTTGATTTCCTGAGCTCTACAAACAGTGCTTGTGTCCCTGCAAAGGTTCCCTTTCTCAGTGGTTTAGTCATCTGTGCACGTGTCAAGTCAGTGTTTAATGCCTTCATATAGTCCCAGGGTATTGCTCGTGTTGCTTGAAAGCCTCAGAGCCAAACCTTTAAAGTGATTAAAAAATCAAGACGGAACTCTGTTAAAGGCTGAATTTCAGTCAATTAGCTGCTAAAACAGCTGAACTCCCGGGATGATGCAGCTCACAAATCAGAAGATACAGCACACAGAGCTGGGAGATTGGGCAACCTCAGGGCCACACAAAGTTTTTCTTTCTGAGGAAGCCTCTTCACATGCCTATCTCCTGCCTACCCCAGTCCTCAATATTGTAGTCTAAATAACAGTGACAAAAATACACGATTCAAAGGGAAGACACATACACTGAAACATGACGGAGATTGGGTATTTCAAGACACCCATTAAGGTCTTAATTGCTGGAAGTCTGGGTTACAGGTAGAAGTTGTTTAGCTATGACAGTGATGTAGGGTTAGATTTTAAATCCCCAAATAACTCCACATTATTAGTTTGGAATAATAATAATATTTCACTACTTTTATTGTATTTCTATGAAATAGGAGTGGTACAATGATAACAGCTTATGTTTTTGTCTATTAGATTTATAATGGTATCATACAGGTAACTACACCTAGCTCACTGGATGAGTGATATATTTTGTATCTCAAGGTGGTAGAGGATGAGTAAAATTCATTACAGAAGAAGTCTCAATTTTGAACACTGGTCTTTCATAAGAGACCATCAAAGGTCATTTATCTACCTCACTGTATTTTATCTGCCATCTGTCATTTGAATAATATCCATTTGAATTGTATCCTTTAAATTTTTACATACCAATTTCCAAGGATCACTGACCAGGAAAAAAAAATTAACTTCATATCTGTACAGAAGTTTATTAAAGAAAATTATTCAAAATGCAATTAATTATACTAATTTATTCCTAGAGTTGTTAAAAGTCTATTATTTTAAGAGTGAGATACTACTATTTGGATTTGAACTGAGGTGTGAGAAAAACAAGCAAGTGCTATTTATATACTCACAAGTTAGTCAAATGCAGAGGTAGGTGGATTTCATCGAATATACTAATTCTGTACTCACAATTAAATAATTAAAAATAAAGTTAATAACAACTACAACTGCTTTCTGTCCAAAAAATTTTTCCTGGAAATTATAGCAGCAGAACTAAGCTACCCTAGGAACATAGCTGTACTAATCTGTCTATATAAATGCATATTCCAGTATGAGAGTGGCTTTCTCTGCTCCAGCTGAATCAGTTCTAAAAGAATAATGCCAAAACCGGGAAAAAAAGGCCTCTTATAATTAGATGAAAGTGTCCACATATGAATTTGTATTAATGCCTTGTAGCACTTTAGAATCACAGCTTACCTTTTATTACCATAATTTTCCATGTGAACAATCTGTAATCTTCTGTCAAATGCCAGTAGCATCAACACATTCTGAGTTCAGTCTTGCATGAGGGTCCTATTCTAAAATAAATTCAGCTGTGTTTCAAGCTGTTCTCTGCATTTCCATTCTTTTTTTTCTGGTTCTGGGAAACTATGCTGAAAGCTGACTAGTCACATTTTTTGACTCACACTGCTGACAAGTAAGTTCTTTTAGAGTTTATGGTACTTTTTACTCTCTACTACAGGGTTTCATTCTTCCTCAAGTGAAAATGTGTATTTACACAGCCTGTCTAAAATGGTCTTGCCCATTGAGTAAATATTGCTCAGTACATAGAAGAACCTTAAGTTGCTCAAACAAATGTAAAATGGTATGAGTTGATCAAGGAAAAAAGCATTTGTGATTCTAGTGTCATGTTGGTTTCTCTGTGTTGATTAGGACACATACTGGTTAAAGTAAGTGAATGTGAATGTGCATTTTAGGAACTATATGACTCCATAATAATCCTGGTTTATTTCTGGGAAGACCTGAAGCATGTGTGTTTCAGGTATGATTGTGGAGTAAATGTCATCCCATACTTGCAAGATGTACTGACAGAGCTGTTCATGCACAGGTTGTGCTCTTCACATCCTCAGAACACCAAGCAGGAGGCAGCAGTGGTGCCTCCCAAGGAGCACATGCACACAATTTCTCCCTTTGCACACTTCCTGAGTTGCCATCACACTTTTAGATGTGATGCTTCATCATCTGTGTACTGGTAACAGGAGGACTGTCACAGAAAAGAGATCTCTGTGCATCTTTTCTATCCCAGCAGACCCAGTGCATGTGGATCAGATTACAGACCTCTTCCCTCTTGGGATACAAGAAGGAAGAATTTCATAGCTGCCTTGTTGAGTTCCAAGTCCCTGAAGGGTCTTGGGAATCCTTTCAGATTCCCTCTGGACTCTGTCACCTAAAAATAGACAGAAGATGGCTTTTCCTTTATTTTCCCCATTGTTTTTCCAGATGTCTGGCAGCCTTGAAGGCTGCTGCAGGACCATCAGCTGTCGCACTGATGCTGTACAGCTGCTCTGCAAAGGTGTGCACGGGAGCCTGCACTGACTCAGGGATGTGACAGCAGCACACACACATCAGCTGTGAAACCACAGCAGCTCAGCCAGCATTGCTCAGGGCCTCACAGCTCCCTCTGACAGCCTCCAGAAGGATCTCTCTCTTCTAATCAAAGGCAAATTGCCTTTAGACCCAGTAGTTCTGTGTGCCTTTCCGTGCACCTGGGGACTTGTGTACTCATCCAAGCAGTTTTGCTGTGACTGAGGGATGTGATGCACAGCCTCGGGAGGGATGGGGGCAGGATCTGGCTGGGGCAGGTATTGCTGATACCACTCACGGGCTCTCTCAGCCCGCCTGAGGTTGCCACCCTGTTGCAAAGCTGGCAGATGTGACAGCTCTTTAGCTCCATCCCCCAGCAGTCTGGTGCTGTGGCTCAAGCCCATCTTTGTTGATAGCTTAAGGATTTGCTCTGGAGGAGTTGAAGTATGTGCACATACTGAAGTCTGCCAACCCTTCTCTGCGGAAAATAGCCTCTGGCAGAAAAGAAGAGAGTTTTGAGACAGACGTTATTGTAAAGTGCTTTGGCAGGACTGCCTGCAGCTCTTCATAAAGCCCTCTGTGGTACTGATGTGGAGGAGTCCTACAGACTTCTGTAGGAAGGAGAATAAAGTCCCATTTTATGTACAATGACAATATATCTTTTTGATGTAAAACCCACATTCTAGGTGTTCTGGGAAAACAGTCATTGTGGACACCGGGTTTCAGTGGTGGGAGTTACTGCTCACTTATTATTTCTTTATCTATTCTGTGACTTATAAAAGCCATATTTAGGACTCTAGGAAAATAGGAACAATCTACCTTATTTACTAGTTACAGAATGTTTCTGTAATGCCTCAGAGAAATGAGCATACCTTTGACCCTTTCATAGATTCAAATAATTTATTCTTTCTTAATTATGTAATTTGCTAAAACTTATAATGAAGTGGTTCAGCTAATTTTATTTTTTCCTGACAGAGTGGAAGAGGCAAATGTAATTTCCAGTTACTGCAGCAAAGCACCAGGATCTATTTAGAGAAATAAATTGATTTAGATGCCATAAAAAGTGGCAGCACAAAGTCAAAACATTACTCATACTGTTAAATAATTTAGCTAGTGACTTCTGTCTCACTTGAGTATATCCGACTTGGTACACTTTGGGATTTATATTTGTAGGCCTTTGATCTCTCAGAGATGACTGCCTTTTATATCCTCCCCACAAAACTCAAAGGAACACCTTTGGAATGAAGGTTATGCTAAAAACGCTTGTTTCTTTCTCCTGTTCACTTCAGATCCAAAGGCACAAGGCCAGGCAGGAGGGTGAAGCACTTTTTCACTGACCATGATATTATTCTGGGCAGCTTTTCCTTGTCCCACAAGTAAGGCAGCTGCCTCTCTGGGTGAGCTTTCCTTCAGTTTGGTGGATGTCTCACAGCAATTGTGGTATCCTGCAGTCAGTTTGTCTGAGAAAGCTTCACCTGGCTGTGGTGGAAGGGAGCTGATCCCCCCCTACCTGCTGCCTCTTTACAGGCAGTAGCTAATTTTAGCTATGATGTAAGTGAAATCCAGTATCTGAGCCAATATCCTTAGGGTGAGTTACCTAATTTCTTAATCACAGCTCTATTTTGAACTCATGTGGCACTTAAAAGTAAATGAAAAACCTCTTGAAGGGCTTGATGCTGATGGTTACTTTGGGACAAGCAGGGTTATACCCATCACGAACAACCATTGGTAGTTTCATTCTGCATTATATATTCAGTGTATACGTTTATATAGGCTTGAAATAGCAAATTAATTTCCAAAGTAGAGACTCTTCCTGAAATAAACTAGATTAAGACAAAAAAATAACCCTTAAATTTGTGAAATAAACACATTACCAGATCGATGCCACAGTCAAGTAAGAAGTTAAGTAAGTGTTGTTTGGTAGTTAATTTTTGTTCAGGAGTTAGTGAAGGAAGAAATTAAAGGAAAATTTGAGAAAGAAATTAAAGGAAGGAGAAAAACTAAAATGCCAATATTAGTGAGTGTGAATTACAAACAAGAACAAAAAAAAAGGGACGTCAATAAGGAGAGATAAAGATAGAACAAATGGGACTAGAAGTTCTGAAGACAAAAATAACACCTTCTCAAGGGTATTAAGGAGAATATAAAATGTAACTGGTATCCATTGCCACAAGGAGATGGAAATTTTTGAAGAGCAACAGGAAAAACTGTTTATCCAATAAATGGTTTTGTCTTTCATTTGCAAAGAAACAGAGAAATCTAGTCATAGCACATGAGGATGGACAAGTGCTTTCCAGTCTGCTTTAGTGAAAGGAATCCCACTAACTCCAGTTTGTGTCCAGTGATCCAGACTCTGCTATTTGGCTGCACCTTATCACTCTCTACAACCACCTGAAAGAAGGTTGTAGCAAGGTAGGGGTTGGTCTCTTCTCCCAGGAAAACAAGTACTAGGAAAAATTTCTTTACTGAAAGGGTGGTCAGACATCAGAACAGGCTGCCCAAGGAGGTGGTGGAGTCACCATCCCTGGAAGTGTTCAAACAGGGTGTGGCTGTGGCACTTGGGGATATGGTTCAGTGGTGATTAATAGCTGGACTCCATCTTAGAGGTTTTTTCCAACCTAAAGAATAATATGATTCTCTCCAGTCAAGGGCAGGTACACCAGAGGGGAGTTAATTCCACTCTGTGTGGGGAACAGCAGCATCCAAAGGAGCACCAGGCTCAGATGGGGAGCCAGGCCAGGTGTGTATGTTAAGTTACCCTGTAATGACAATAAAATTACACACACAGCTGGTAGCCCTTGATGCCACACTAGCTGACACCATCTTTGACAGCTCCACCCAAGCAGTTGGTTAGGGACAGCTTCAACAGGTTCTGTTCGTGGCTAAATTCATGATCCTCACCTACAGAAGGAATGATTTGGTCTTGCACTGAAGGTGCCCTTTTTTTAGCAGCTGTCAAGATAATAGTGTGTGACAGCATAACCATTGTCCATTCAGGCAGAGCTTATCACTCTTTAAAATATTCTGGCAGTTTTCCAGGTGTGGCTTTGTGATAGCCTCAGCATTTATTCCAGGGTCAGTGACTCGGTCACGTACACATTCTTGTTTTAGGATTCCTGAAAACTCCCTTTGCACAGCACTTTTCTCAAGAATATAGGCACACATGCTTATAATGCTTTGTCACCCATGTGTTATTAATATCTGTGTGCTTACAGCAATGCTACTGGCATGTGCTCTCATTTTTTTGCTTCTCTTTGGACTACAATAATTCTTTCCTTCGTGATGACCTGTTCAAATCACAATTTCCCTAGAAGTGCAGCTGGTCAGACCATTCAGTCCCCAGTCTGCCCATAATCACCATCCTTGTGAGGAAACATTTGGGGGTTGCTTCATAATGCATTGATTTTTCAGTGCTTTTTTGAAAATAACCTTGAGAAAACACATGTAATGAATTACCACTGTAGCACATAATACCATAACCTGCATTGCTAATAGTTCAACACTGGATAAAATTGGACACATAACAAACTAGATGTTGTAGAACAGCCAGTCCCACTGAGACTTAGTAAATACTCTCTTAATCTCTGATGCCCATATTGTAAATTTCTTGTTGATTATATTCAGTTTTCTTCTTAGTTTGTTGAGACAGTGTCACTGATTGGTTTACTATGGATTCATAATAAAAAACATTTCTTCCACAACTTTCTACATTCAACTCCTTTTTTCCCTGTTACAACAGTACCTGTCATGCACTGGGGAGGGGTTGTTTTCAGTCACTCTGATTGGAGAATGGTGTTTGGTTGTACACCTATAACCTGGTAATTAATGACCGCAATATCATTGCAAAATGTGGGTTTCAATTTTAAAATGCACTCTTACTCTGAAGACACCATGATAAGTGACTTTAGTTTTGGGCCCTGCCAGTTGAGTTTTAGATCAGAATAATTCTTTACGGCCAGTATTTCCTTCCATTTCTCTACAGCAAGAACACATCCTAATAACTTCCTGAAACTACAAAGGCAGCTTCTTCTTGAAGAATTCTGGGTTCCCATTAGGGATGGAATTTACCAGTTCAAGGGTCATCCGTGTATGTGTGGTCCATTCACAGATCTGCAATGCAGCTCCATACAGTAACTAAATAAAGCTATTGGTTTGCAGTCTTCTAACATATGGTTAAGATGGTGGACCTTTCTACGGTTAATTAGGTCGACTTTCCTTCTATTAATCTCTGCAGTGAGAGTGTATTTTAATATAAGAAAACTACATGGACCTGATAATATTGCAATCAGGTTAATCTGCAATTATTCTAGCATTTGAAGCTAATGAGAACACAACATTTTCAAGGAGCAATAATCCACCCTGGTTATGTACTGAAAACTGTAGGAAGGCCTTAGTCACATCATTGCCCATCAGTGATAATTTATCCCAAATGGATTCAAGGTCTACAGTATTCAGTGTTCCATTCACTACACCTAAATTTCCTAATAAAGTACTTAAAATTCTACATCTCCCTTTCACTTTCAAATATTTCTCAATCCGTTGCTTAAGCAGGCTTTGCTCAGCATACATTCCAGTTGAATAATTAGGAAGTTTAATGGAACAGTTACTTGAGTTAATTTGAACCATATGTAACTCTATTCCAGATTTAAAAGACCTTCTGACTTTCCATATTGCCTTTGGAAAGTTGGGCTTCTGGGGACTTCGATTCCAACAGTAGCTGGCATTTGCCCAATAAAAGGAAACAAGGTGAGCAGATGGAGACACTCTGTGAGCATGGGCAGGTCCAGCACTGGTACAGAGAAGTCTGACCTGATCTTTCATGGAGAAGTTTATTCTGGGAAAGCTAAACATTAGATGGAGTTAGTACTGTGTGCTGCTGGCTGATCACAAGAAGGGTTACGGGTGCTCAGGGAGGTTGTGGAGTCTCCCTCTGCAGAAATCCCAACCCCTCCTGGATGTGTTCCTGTGTCACTGCTCCAGGTGACCCAGGCTTGGCAGAGAGGTTGGACTGGGTGATCTCCAGAGGTCCCTTCCAACCCTAATGAATCTGTGATTCTGTCATTCTGTGATGCAGAGCAATGGGTGCACAGCTGACTGGCAGAATTGTAAATACTCCAATAGCCCAAATCCAGCTGCAGTGTGTTTGAGGGTTTTGGGCCAGGGTACAGACTATCTCCGTAGGATCCCTGCAGATCCCCACTTGTGAAAACCAGCACTATTTGGTTATTTTCACTCATTTACAGAGTGGATGGAAGCTGTCACACAGTTAGCTGTGATGCAATTGTATAGTGTGGCATTTTATCAATGCAGCATTCCCAAGGAAACTGTGCCAAGAGCAAATAAGGAAAGAGTTGTGCACAATCTTATGAACCAAGCAAAAATAAATCCCACATAGACAAGTGAAATATTTCTGCAGGACAAGCAAGGAAACAAACAAGGAAACAAGCAAGGCAGTGATAAAAACTGGGATGAAGGGCTGTCTCTGGACTCATGGGCAGAAGAGCAGCTATTGTAGTTTGGTTGGTATACATTTCTTGAGATTTTAATTTGAAGAGAACTGAAAACAGCACAAGACTTTTGGCTGTAAGAGGAGGGGTTTGCTGAATGCCAGTCTGAGCTGATACCTTGCAAAATTTCAACCTAACTAACAAACCCTAAATGGTTTGTTTCAGAGTTTGAAGAATGAAATTTTATCGCATTGATATTTTTTTATTTATGTGATTTCCAGTCAAGGTACCTGTGGAAATATCCTTAAGTGTTTGAAAGCTAAAAGAAGTGTCATAACTGTACTAATGTTAACAAAGGTATCATACGAAATCCAATTAATTTTGAATGTTAAAGGCAAGACCCAGGTGGTCAATAATCACTGGTGTGAGTGCACATAACACCACTTTAGTCTTCCTACTGAGATCCTTAATTCCTTTGCTATTGCTCTAAACTCAGCGCCATCTAATTCTGCTTTGACCATGATTTCCGCCTCGCCTGCTATTAAAGCTAATTTATTTTTTTGTTGGTTTTTTTAGATGAAATATTTTTGATGTCCCTTTTTATTTCATAGTCTAATCCAAACAGCAGCCTGGTTCTCACATCATTTTGGGCTTAACTCACTCCCCTTTCTGGGAAGTGTTCACCCTGTTCCACATTGTCCTTTTCCTGGAAACCTCTTAACATAGCTGCTGTCCTTAATCCTTCTGTGATTGGATCACATTCCAAACTGCTCTTGGGCTTGGATCCTGTTTTCTGCTTGCTTCCCAAACACTGCAGTGCCCAAACTGCTCATCCAATAAGCTCTTTGGATACCCTTGACTTGGTTCTCATTAATGTCTACGCCTTCAAAAATATGTTTTGCATTTCCTAATTTCCCATGGAAAGCATTCTTTGTCTTTTGATTAGAACGCCACTGTCTGTTTTTCTTTAGCAGGCATCAAGATAATAGTCCCTAAAGGCATAAAAATTGTTTGTTTGGTCACAAACACATTCCCATTTTAGAGTCCCTGAAAATTCCCTTCATGTGGAACAGTATGCAAGAATATAAGTGTGTATTTTAGCCTAGTGCTATTAATATCTGTGTACTTACAGACATGTAACTGATACGTGTTTAAATTTATTTGATTCTCTTCAGGATAATTGGAATCAAATGGCTCTATGGGGGATCTCTTTTTTCTTTCTCTATTGTGGGAATCCCAGGTAACTCAGCTAATTTTAGATACATTTAGGTGAAATGAATCACCCTGTTAGTAGCAAAGGTGGATGTTAAATGAATGTGTGAGCAGAAGAATATTTCACACTGGCAAACCTGACACCAGGACTCCTAAAAGCAATGAATTTTCAGATTGCCTCCTGAAAATGTCAGTTTAGAATAAGTATTTGCATGTAGGTGATTTTGAAGAGCAAAAACATACTCGTATTTTATGAGTACTCAAAATGTTCAAGAGAAAGAAAAGGTAACAGGAGCCTTGCTAGATAACATCAGTTCTTAGCAAAATAGTGAAAAAATTATAAGTATTCTGTTGGTAAAAAGTTAAAAGAGAAGGGTTTATAATTAAGCTTGGTAAATGTATGACAAATAGGCTTTGTCAAATATATTTGATTTCTTTTTTACAATTATAGTTGATAGAAGCAAGTACATAATGAACTTCTGTAAAGCATTTGATTTACTACAAATGACATGTTGATAAGAAAATTAGGACTATGCAGTATCAATAAATTACATTTTAATTGGATTAAGAACTGGTTCACAGGACTGAAAGAGTACTTGTCAGCAGGGAGTTATTACTGATTATGACATTTTTAGGAAGGTTCTCTAGTGATTACTCCTAGTTCTAAACCAGCTTCATTTTCATCATCTCTGTGTTCTTCATAATTTTCAGTCAATTAGCAGAAATAAGTGAAAAATAAAATTAGTGGTGTTAGCCCTTGTGAACGGTCCAAAGTGGTGAAGGATGTGAAAAACAAGTCACCCAAACAGAGGGTTCTGGATTACAAGGGAGAAAGTTGAGCTCAATGAAACACATTTTACTTTAACATAAACTTCTGTGAGGACATAGGGCAGGGAATAAGATCTTACTGAGGAGGACAGTCTGTCTCCTGGGAAACAGCGAGAGGTTTAGTAGAGAGGTAGCGTGCTCTCCAGTGTAATGTGCTATAACAGAGGGTTTATGGTGCATAAACCACAGGACTATAAGCAGGGAATATGGACGTGATTTCATCTCTCTACATAAAATTCCTCAGGTATGCAGCTGTGATACCAACACTTTAAAAAACACGGTTGAAAGAACAGAGAGAGCCAGAGAAGAATGACAACAATTACTCCAAGGTTAAGGAAAATGTTTTAATGCAGCAGACATGTTTGTTGCATGGTTAATTCATCAATGCCCCTGAACACCACTCCTTCAATACTGTAGTTCTGTCAGTTTTTGGTACCTTCAAAAGAGCTCTCTATATATTTATATAAACTCTTAAACAAGATTTTATAATGGTGCCCTCAAATGAGATTTATATACATATATATATATACACACACACATATATACATATATGTATATATATGTATATATATACCCGCTCCCCCCACAATCACACATATACACATATATTTATATATATTTATGTATTTATGTGCATTATATACTCTTGACCTATATAGGATGAAGGCCAGGTATTTTCCTTTGGTACTCTCACACTTCTCAGGAACATATTAACCACTGTGTTTGACAATTAAGAGATTGTCTTACCTTACAGCAACACAGAGGACACGAAGAATATGTCCACAAGCCCTTGTGCATTAAACCACTGAGTTGAGCACTGAATGAAGACACACAACACCTGGCATAGTTTTACAACCTGAATGTTAACTTGGGGACAGTGTTAAATGAATGCTGTTCATCAGAAATTGCCCATCCAATAGCCCAATACCTCCCGAGATACTGAAAAAAGTTGGTATTCTTTAACTTACCAAATAGAAGGCAGTTTTTTAAGAGGACATAAGCATTTTTAAAGGAAAAAAAAGATAAATAATAAAAGCTCCTCAGTGCAACCAAGCAAAACAAGAATCTAGGCTTGGTTATTAAGGCTGAAAATATTAAAAATACAAATTGACACATTTTTATTTTGTTACTTTTTAATAGCAAGGCTGACAAGGAAGAACAAAAAAAAATGTCCCAAAAGGTTGGTGTTTCCACTGCTAATATTATAAAATCAGTGGATTTTATAAAATCAAGGCTATCTCTTGGAAGTCATGATAGAAATTGTCTTTAGCAGTTACTGGCCTCTACAAAAGTACCATGTAAAGTTTAATAGCCTGTGCTATAAGAGAAATCAGACTACAAGATCTAAAACTGGCCCCAAAGGCAACAATCTACGAATAAACTGTAGTAAAAGCATTACATGGGAAATTGGATTGGAAAGCACCATTCAATTAGCTTATAAATCAGACCGATGGCTGTGATCCTTTCTTGAAATTCTGGGACAGAATATTCTTTTAATTTCCTACTACTAAGGCTCAAGTATTCAATCTTGAATTGCCATGAAACATGTTTCTGTCTCACATAGATTGTGCCATGTATCATGGTGATAGTCAGAAAGCTGAACTCAGTGCTGTAGGATGGGATTGTTAGAGCTGCGAGAAACCCTAATAAGATCAAAGAGGTTGAGTAGAACAGAAAAAGAGGACATCTATCCTCTACTAAATGATACTTGCAATAGAGAGAAACAATGGAGAGTTCTCTGACCCTTGAGATTAAAACAGTATTACTCTAAAATCACCCAGTAGTTACTCATGCAATGCTGACACTGTACTTTGAAATTAACCTGTATTTGCTTCAAGTATGAAAGATATTTCCAAAACTGAAAGTAAAATGGATTGCTTTGCAAACAGCAATGATATTGACTTACTAATTAATTTAAAGTGGTGATTTCATGATTACTGGTTGCCATTAAATTGCTTCTTGCAGGATCATGCAGTGTGTTTGTTTGGAACAGCTACAACAATTTTCCATATAATTGCAGGATCTAAGTGGAATACAGTTAAAACAAATTGCAGGAGACACATTACAAGAGCTGTATCTTCCAGATACAACAGAACAATTTGTTTTGTGATCCCTAATTGCTAGCAAGTCAGTGGAATGAAATGTGCTTTCAGAAGCTACATTGCTGACATCTTGCTGACATCATCTCAATCAGCACAGAAGCTGTCTCTATGTATTCATGCCCTTTGAAAGTTCCAGTAGTTGATGCTGAACAAGCGAAAAATAGCTACAAATACAATAAAAGCACAAAGTATGGGAGACACAGGCTGAGTCATGGAGAGGAAAGAGAAGAAAAGATTTAAAATAAATGGGAAATGAATGTTAAAAAAAAAAGTTCCTCTGGGCAGGCTGGCATATGAAATAAATCACCAAATGAAAAAGTGACAAAATAATGACAATCAGAAAGAATGATGATAGGCAAACATAGAGCAGCAAATCAGACAAATATTAAATCTTATGACAAGAAAAATCTAAAAGAAGAAACAAGGTACAGCGTAACTTAGGCAACTTGAAAAAAAGTAAATTAAAAAAGTGACTCAGCGAGATCAAAAAGGAGTGAGTTGGTCAAAGAGAGATAAGAGGGTTCTAGCTAACAAAGAAGGCCATGGCTAAAAAAGACAGTTTTCAAATGGTCATGTTGAGGATGTTGAGGAAATAATCAGATTTATTAGGTAACACAGACAAAGAGTAAGGACAAACAGAAGGAAGAATAATTGTTCGCTGAGCTTTCATATTTGTGAAAGCTCAGTGTGTGCCGCAGTTCCTGATTCCTGTGTGGGTAATGACAGGATGGCCTGGGAAAGTAAAGAGAGACTTTTTAACTTGTTTTATGTAAGTCCACGCCTTTCCGAAATTGTTTTTCTCATTTGTAGGAGGGTAAGTTGAGATATCTGAGGGTTCTTTGTTTGCCTTTTGTTTGTAACATTCCCTCTCCAGGGAGTTACAAAAGAGCCTTTTGAAGTATGAGTTGTGTTTATTCCTTCAGTTTTAAAATACAAACTCAGGTTTTTTAAGAAATAATGCCAATTCTAGGACTCCCTCTTAGAATCTAGAAGGAAAAGATGTCACCCTGGGTTTTTTTTAACTGACAGAAAAACCTCTAGTGTTACTAAATGACCATGATGGGTTAGTCAGATCTACTGATCTAACAGGATATAGTTGACATGAAAGAGCTGCTGTCTTCAGAAGCTTGATGTCAAACAATGTGCTTGATCTCCTCTCCTAAAAATGACTCATAGAGAGCAAAGGCACGGAGCAGCTATAGAAAATTGCCCTTATTCAGAGACTAAATGCTTATGTAATCCTCTGTGTCTGAGTGCAGGCCACACAATCGTCATAGAGAGGGCTGTGTACAGCCCCTACATCTTTTCGACAGAGGAGATAAACTATAATTGTAGATTCTATTCCTTGGTCTCTTTTAGCTGAACGTGGCACCATTTCTGCAATTTTACCCTTTTTATTGTTTTACAAAGTATTTGCTTGAGTCAGGGTCTTGCTAAAATCTATTTAGGATCTATAAGCATAGGCTCAGCATAATACAAGATCAGAACCTGGCTGTCTATCCGTGCCTTTTTCAAACCCTTCCCTTTCTCCTTCTGACTCTCAGGTGTCACTGGAGCAGCCAGAGCCCTAGATCAGGATGCTCCACTGCCTCCAGCACTAACAACCTTTGCTGTAAAGCTGTAAAGAATTTCTTCCCAAACAAATATGAATTGTCAATGGCCAGCAACGTTTTGTCCAAACTACACCATCATCCTTAATTTTTTTCACCGTTAAAAAAACATACATGGTAATCTGGAAAAACAGATTCACTAATTATTTTGTTCTAGCAATGTGTGAAATGTTTTCTAGTTGTTTCACAATCTTAAGACTTCCTTCAGATACTTCAAGAACTATGTGCCAAAACTTCTGGCAGACTTTCCTAATCCATTCACTTGAAACCAGCCTGAACAGTGCTTCAGTTGTGATCTTGGTACTGTGGGACTGAGAAAAAAAGTTACTTATACAGATATTCTTGTTACTTTTTTGTTTTATGCTCACATTTATATTCATCTTTCATCCATCCAAAGTGTTTAAATGCTTCAGAAACAACAAAGACCTTAAATTTCTTTCCTTTTAGATTTTAGGTGTTCTTCATATCTGTAATAGGTGTTTTTAAATTTTAACTACATGTTAATTTCTATGCTTACTTTTATGCTTCACTAAATGGAGACTGGATATAACTGAGATGAGGCTAATCAGAGATTTCTGTAATACCAGTAATGTATTTTAAATGCCAGAACAACAGTCTGCTATTCAAAGTGCCAATAAAACTTCTCCTGGTGTCCTTGATTACTTCTGCAGATGTGAGAGAATCTTTACTTGCAGGCACAGATGTTGGATTTGGAGACATAGTGCGTTCATCCATAGATGATGGATGCTGATCTATGACAGTACAGAGAATAAAGAGAAGGATAATTAGCAATTGGAACCAATCAAAGAATACAAGTACATCAGAACTGAAGATCTTTATACCAAGATATCTAAAGGATAAGTTTTAGTACAACTCCAGCTGCTGGAATTAAAAAAGCAATTAGATCTTGGTAAATCACAAGACATTTATACTGCTGAAAGTCTGATTAGATGATCACAGGACCTTCTTCATCTTAAATGTTATAAAAAGTCAATGACGACTATGAAACCCCAGCTTGGAAACTGCCAGGAAATGCTTCACAATCTCTGGCAAGGTGTAACAAGAGATGTATTAAATACTGTGGTTAGCTGGACCCCTGAAGCTATAAAGGCTGATGGAAGAGTGCTGCCCTCATGATGTTACCAAAAAGAATCATGTCCTTGGCTAGACACTTGAAAAACTTCGTAAGCTGGCTTATAGCCCTGTGGGTAAGAACTTGTGGGGAAATGTTCCAGCTGTTGCTGAAAGCCAAATTTGAATTAAATCACACCACTGTGGAATATAAGCAGCTAATTCAAATATAAGGAATTTAAAATCAGCATTAAAATGTTGTTATACTTCCTCAACAAATAATGGCATTAGGCAGATGAATTTATTTTCAGAGTTGGGTCAAAAACATAAAAATACTGAGCTAATAGAATTCAGCAGTGTAAATTGCTGTGCTACATGTGACCACTCTTTTGGCAGCAGAGGAAAGAAGAGCACTGCCATAAATACAATATCTTGCTTGATGTGTGCAGCTCAGTGCACAGTTGTTCTCGGTGCTGGAGGCCTGCAACGGAAGACAAGTGAGAAATAAGCCATGCAGAGAGATCCCCAGTGCATTACCATCCCTGTGGATGATGGGCCCAGCTGAGAGCCTCTTTCTGCAGCAAATTGGCACATGGGCTCAGCCTGCTCCTGTGCCTTAAAGATTTCCCTCTTGAAGAATGTCCAGTTTTCTTTGACTCCTTTACCCCTCAGGACTTTCTCCCCAGGCACTCAACCGGGCTCCTTAAGAGGGCAATATCTACCCCAGGATATCCAAGGCACAGTTTTGCTGACCCCCTTCCTTCACCATGAATAAATATGATTTTCTGCTGGCTGTGCCCAGGACTGTCTCTGACCATCTCATCACCCACCAGTGCCTCTCTGTCCACAAACAACAGATCCAGTGGGTCGCTTTCCTTTTTGGCTCCCTCACCAGCTGCGTCTGGAAGTTACCTCCCAGACTCTCCAGGAACCTCCTAGACTGTTTTTTCTGCTGTACTATATTTCCAGCAGACATCTGGCAATTCAAAGTCCCCTGCGAGAACAAGGGCTAGTAATTGTAATTTCAGGAATGTGGATTCCTCTTCAGTTAATAGAAAGTAATAAGTACTGAAGAAATGAGATTCAGCTCTCAATAGTTTCCCAAACTAATAGCTCTTCGTGAATAGCTCTGCTAATACTGGTGACCCCTATTCCCACTGGATAATTGCTTTTATTATGCATTTCTATTTTCTGCGCTTGTCTTACAGCACTGATGGATGTAATTTAGTTGTATACTATATAGGTGCCTAATGAAATTGCCAAAAGATAGTTCATTTCCAAGCTAAAAAAATGATGTCAGCTCTTGAGTCTCAATAAGGGTCTTACCTTCAAGCATGCCTTTTTCTTCCAAGTATATTAAATATTTTTCACTATGGCTAGAAAAAATTAGGAACAGAAAAAGCCCGTCACATGTAGCCTTAAGTTCTGACATACCAAATAATGAACAGACATGCTATATCTGTAGCTGATAAATTAGGCCACATGATGGCAGGTGAAATGTAGATAAGGTGAGAGTACTGCATGATGAAAGGAGGATATGAAGACCTGTTTTATGTTGATATGACCAGTCAGAAAGAAAAATGTGTGTCAGCGAGGACAGATCAATCTAATGTCTGCATTATACAAAACATCAATACAGACAGGATATTACACTGCATTAGGAGAAGTATCTATAGGTAGATATACAGGTGGACTGCATAATTTGAAAATATCAGGGGGCTAGAAAAGGGAAAACAGCATGCAGAAATTCTCAAGTGAAGAAAAATACATAAACACAGGATTTAGTTGAGCAAGAAATACTAGGAAAGAGATATATTAAATGGTGAATTAAATAGTGAAAGTCAGTTGAATGCCCATGCTTATGTGTAGTGTGGTACAAAATATTAAAATAGTAATCTGGAAAAATTAGTGTAAATTTCATAAGAGAAAGCACATGTTGACACAATGCATCATTAACCCACTGAGTAGCATAAATTCCCCAGAGTCTGTATGTTCTATACTCTGCAAGATACCTTCTATCCTAATTACCATTTAATGCAATTCTGAAACTTCTCTATTGATCTTCAAGACCACCACTGGATAAGGGCCCAGCTAAATTAGGTAATATCCTTTCATCTGTAACTTATGAAGACAGATGAGCTCCCCCAGTGTAATGCAGCAAGCTATGATGACATTCATCAGGACCAGAGATAGTCTTTGAGGTAAAGTGGATTGATACAGAGCAGCCAGCTACAAGAAGGCTGGAGAGGGGCTTTTAACAAGGGGTGGTGGCTTTAAACTGAAAGAGGGTATCTGTACTGAACTACAGCCTGATCGCATTTGGAGTAAATAGACACATCTCTTTGGTAATGGTTTCCAACTATAACTGAAGTCAAGGAGATAAAAATGTCAAGCAGCTCAGAAGGCTCAGTACCTAAAAAACCAAAAACCAGGGAGTGATCCGATACTCTAGATGATCAGAATGCAAATTTAATTTATCTTGCTAAACACATGGGTTCTAAGGAAGCTGGATAAATTTCATATAAACTGTATAAGATACGTGTATAATAAAATTACATATAATTCTACCACACCATGATTAGGCAGTAATTCTTGGCCAAAAAAAAAAAAGAGAAAGTACTAATATATGAACATGCTTTTCAATAATCTTATCATTTCTGCCTAAGGAAAGTAAGTAACTGTGTAAGTAACTAGATACCCAAAGACCTACACAAAGCCAATGTGATACATGGAATTCTATTTCAAATTCTATTTCAAATGTAAGGGGATGAGAATGATCATCCTCTGGAGGTACTTATCTCACTCCTAACCGTGGTGGAAGCTTGGACTGGACATTGATTTTCAATCAGTGAAGTGTGGGGAGATGAATCTCTCTGTTAGTAACTATAGAAAATCACATTTTAGTTGTGTATAGTAGAAATTTAATATTGATTCATTGATGGCAATAGATGTTGACATCTTGATACCTGGAAAGTCTACTGTTCTTGTTCAGCATGGTAAATATCAAGATTTTATGGGAATCTTTGAAAGCCACAGACAGCTGTTAAAGAAGCACTAATGTATAGGTGAGATTTTCGGAACTATCTTTTACCTGAATTTCCTGTTATCTACGTTTATGCAGTTTCTCCATAGCTGTATTCTGTTTTGATCAGAGATGATCTGCCCAGCACAAAAAGATACATCTTCCTCATGTTTCTCAGTGTGATTGAAGGGTTTTTCTTCCTACCCTGCAATTTTTATATTTGTCCAATACATGAAATCTGGGAGTGGATATGGACGCTTTTAGAGTTGCTAAATTTTGCATGAACAAGGATGTTTTCCCAAATTGTGACTAAAAATGATGCCGGATGCAGAAAGCATTTCCAGTGTTGCAGACTGCCGGAAACAAAGGGCGAATTTGTACTTTGGTGCTGAAATCTTTGGATTAACTGCTGTGAGCTCATAAGATCAAAATGCTCAGCTCAGCACTGAGAGCTGGGAGTAGCCTTGATCCCCAGATCAGAATTGTCATATTCCAGCAGTACTCTGGCTGACCACCTGTTTCACTAAACTGGCTGATTGTGCTGATAAGACCACTCTGATTCTCCTCCATCATAAATATAATAACTCAGTGTGTGGCTGTGGGGGCCCTAAGTTATATTGTCAAATAATGGCGACTGTTTGTTTTTATGATACAGGTTTTTCCTTTACCAATTCCTACAGAGTCACTCTAAAATGGTTAAAAAAGGGAAGGCATTTGTGACTGCCTTGTCTAACTAACAATCTCTGTGTCGCTCACTTTTTTCAACAATTTTGGTCACGCTTCTTTCAACCCAGTCTGAGATGGAGGGACACCTCAGAGATTGGCAATTCTCACACGTTTTGTGAAGACTGATGGTTTCATTGAGCAAAAAAGACCCAATAAAATCTTCATTAGTTCTGCCTCTCACAAAATGCTTTGTTGAGTGAAGAGACCTTTAGAGAGCATTAGAGCCCTAATCTGTCATTTTGAACATCCTCGTTTTCCATTAAACAGAGCAATTTGCAAGATTAAATGCAAAGGGATATCTTATTAGTCCTCATTATTTGGACTTTATCTGTTTCTGATTCCTAAAAGCTGATATAAAAATATACACCCTTTGTTTTTTTAACCAGTAAATGGTCGTATTTCCTTCTAGTATATTCTAAAAATATTTATTCCTCCCGCAGTAGAATAAATAGGCCAACATTCACTGTTCAAATCACAGTTCCTCTGGATTCAGATTCTAGCAAGGAAGGGCAGTATGAGTGGCAGTTTGTTCAAATTACTTTAATTTCACATATCACTGTCATCTCTTGATGCTGAATTACTGTCAAATAAACCACCCTTATGACCAATTTAACTGTCCCTTTTTTAGCCTTTTGAATACTTTCTGAAGGGATTTTTCTGCGTTTTTACAGATTCCTGGATGAGTGAGAAGCACTTCAGATCTAATAGAAGACTTGGATGCTCTCCAGGCATCTTTGACCTGTGTTTAGAACATGGACAGGTAGGACCACTGTCTCAGGTGTTGTTTTTTACTAATACGTATTTTCTAATGAAACTTTACCCTGTGCAGCAAACAGACTGGAGATGGCTTTCTGATTCTGCGTCTTGTTTTACACTGGCCATGGCCCCACGATGGATCTGAACAAGCTAGGAGCTATTTAATTTTAAACAGCTTAGCCTTTTTTTATTAAATGGAAAAAGCCTAAGGATGCTACTCCAGTTTTCTGCCTGAAACCTGGGAGGATAGTCAGATAAGCAGATATTCAAGGATGTTTCAGATCTGAACGTCTGGCTTAGAAAAGTTGGAAGTGGTTCAGATATTGAGGTGTGGTGGGCACTTATATAAGACTGTACGCTTCCCTCTGATGCCTATAATACAATAGTGAGAAGTTTGCTGTGAAGCTTTTTTATTCATCATCTGATACTGCTAAGGTAAATGCAATGTGAATTGTACAGATTACTGCACTGCAAAATTTCTGTAGGACTAGAATCACTCCTAATGTAGTCAGATGATAAAGAGAATGACAATACATAATCTACACCCTAGCATTAGGTATAAAGGATTCTGTCATCCTTTATCATCAAAGGATTCAACAAAGAACACCTGTTCCTTTACAACAGTCTTCACTTTGGGGATGATTATTAGTTGACCAAGAAAAAAATTCTTACGAATCCAGACTCAGCTGATAAAAGGAAGGAGAAGAGTCCATTATCTAATATTATTGCATAATGAGCTGTCATAGTGATGGCAATAATAAGCATTTGGATATAACAGTCTGCAGGAGAGGAAGAGGGCCGAGTCAAACTATTTCAGAGAATTCAGGATTTTTTTAATGCTGAACTTGAGTCCTCTATACACAAGATAAATCTCAGTTTAAATCTGTTTTTTAAAGATTTAGTTAAATTGATAAAAATTGTGTATGGACATATCTACATCAAATCAAGGGAAAATAGACCAGTGTTCTTTGATACTAATTTCTCCTATGGAGAGGTAACTTTTGTCAGTGAGGGCTGACAGAGCAGAGACAGAAATCTTTAAAAATCAATTCTGTCATAAAAGAACTAGCATCAAAGAACCAGAAAAACTATGTAGGAGTGTTCTTCACCCTGTATTGAAAAAGAAGAGTGAATTTAATTCTTTGATAGGGTAATCTTCTCTTTTAATTTTTTCCTTATTTTTGTGTGTGTTTCCATTAAGTACAACCATGTTACCATAAAACAGATTCAAGCAGTCTTTCCAAAGAAGTCCCTCAAGTTGCTTTTACTCTTAGTGCTTGCAACCCCATATTCCAACACATTCTTTAGTGATCTACAGATGGGTAGCTATAATTTGAATCTTTAAGAGGGACAAAAAGACCTTTTAGCATCCTTTCCCAGCAACAGAAACAAAGGCTTTTCTCTCTCCTTTTTCCCTCTAGGTTTCTTGACCTATTAAAACCAGTTTTTTTTTCTTTTTTTTTGTACTTCGTAGTTCTGATCTGTGCAATCCATGTTTGCAGCTCCTCATCTTTGACTTTTAAAATATAAATAATTTGAGTCGTTATGCACTTTCAAGAGGTGAAGTGATCCAAGGCAAAACATTTTGAGTTAATCAGAACTGACGTCTGAGGTTCTGTGTACTTACTGTGCATGCTGTTCTCCCTCCTTTCTTCTGCTACTTTGAAGCCAAGCACAGGGTGGCCCATAACACTCCAAGTCTAAGTGCTGGAATCTTGTCAACCTCATTTTACCACCTAAATTATAGCACAGGAAGGATCACAGCAGGAACACATCTTCCACTACTCAGTAAATGCGTGCCATGAATTATTAGCATGGTCACTGGCAGTGCAGACACTGAGCTCCCACCAGCACTCAGGAGGGTTAGTACCTGCTTTAGTTCTGTGTAGATCATGTCTGTGATTGACATGGAGGCCCAGAAGAGAAATCAGGCCATTTTTATTTTAGTGCAATCCGCCTGTACTTTAAGAAACCCAGGGCACCCGTGTCTGGATCACCCTTCACTCTCCCAGGCTGTTGTTGGAGTGGGATCCATGGAGGGAAACACCTGGGGTGAACAGGATGTGCTGGACAGCCGTGAGCCTGAGACCCAAGGTGGGCATCGTCTCAGCAATCTCTTTACTCGTAAATCCCATCCTGGAGGGCTCTGGGAAGGGTGTGGCCAGCAGGTCAGGGAGGGAATCCTCCCCCTCTCCTCAGTCCTAGTGAGGCCACATCTGGAGTGTCCAGTTCTGGGCTCCTCAGTAAAAGAGAGACATGGAGCTGTTGGAGAGGGTCCAGCAGAGGCCACAAAGGTGATGAGGGGTCTGGAGCACTTCTTATGAGAGACTGTGGGAGCTGGGCCTGGTTAGTCTGGAGAGGAGACTGAGAGGGGATCTCATTTATGCATATAAATATCTCAAAGGCGGATGCCAAGAGGATGGTGCCAGACTCTTTTCAGTGGTGCCCAGTGACAGAACGAGGAGCAATGGCCACAACTAAAACAAACAAAGTTTCACCTCAGCATGAGGCAGAACTTTATGTTGAACGTGCCAGAGCACTGGAGCAGGCTGCCCAGGGAGGTCATGGAGTCTCCCTGTCTGGAGACATTCAAACCCCACCTGGACACGTTCCTGTGTCACCTGCTCCAGGTGACCCTGTCTTGGCAGGGGAGTTGGGACTGGGTGATCTGCCAGAGGTCCCTTCCAACCCAAAAAATTCAGTGATTCTGTAAAATTCAACTCAATGAGACCTGGCCATTTTGATGCACTTCCAAAAAATCAGCGGTTCCGGGGTTTTTATTTCCTTCCAGCTCCTGTCCAACGTGGCGCCCACGGGAAGGCACCAGGCTCCCTGCACCCGGCCAGGCAGCAGCGCCTGAGGGCGCAGAGGAGCTGCCTCGGCCTTGGGGCACCACAGGGAACCGCCAGGGCTTCGGGAGAAAAATCCCCTCCACTGGGCACTGGGTGGGAACAAGCGGGCCGGGCCGGG
>VWZT01012497.1:417710-471619 GCA_013397055.1 Pachycephala philippinensis
CGAGCCGAGCCGAGAAGAGCCGAGCCGAGCCCAGACGAGCCGAACCCAGCCGAACCCAGCCGAGTTCACCCGAGCCCGCCCGCTTCTCCTGTTCCGATTGGTGGGTTTTGGCCTCGCCGCGGCTTTTCCGCCAATCAGCGCCGCGCGTCCGTTGCTAAGCGGCCGCTGGCGGCCGGCGGGCCATGGCGGAGCGGTGGTGGGACGTGTGCGGGGTGCGCATCGCCCCGGCCGAGCTGCGCTTCAGCGACACGGTCCCGGGCAGCCGCTACCGCGCCGCTCTCACCGTGCAGAACCTGCGGGCTGGCACCTGCCGCCTGCAGCTGCTGCCGCCGCACCGGCCCCAGGTGAGGGCCGGCCGGGAGGGAGGCGGCGGGGGGTGCCCGCGGCCGCCCCTCTGCAAACAGCGGCCGCGCTGCGTTTGTCTGGGGCCGCGCCTCCAACCCGCGGGAGAACGAAGGGAACTCTGAGCTTCCCCGTTCTTTATTCTCCCGAGGTTGTGAGCAGTTTAGAGAGAGCTCCTTCTTTCTTAAATCCATGGTTTCATTAGAAATAAACAGGCTCTCCTTACTACATGGACCATTAACGGTTGGACTTGATGATGCTGGAGGTCTTTTCCAACGTTAGTGGTTCTGTGATCAAGTCCCTTGTTGGCAGCAAATCCTGCTTTGCCTTCTTGGCTGGCTTTGCGCTCTCCAGAATTCATCCTGCAAGAAGCCCACGAGTTCCTTGTAATTTCAGGGAGCATTCTGTAAAAATGGGTCAGTTTGCTGTGCTGTGAACACCAAATCTGGGAAGTGACGGTTCTCTTACCTCATTTCTGAGTTGTATTTTTTTAAGTTTTTTGACTGGAATGTCAAAAATGTTTTGGTGTTTGCTTGCTGAGAGCTTTCTCAGAAAAGAGGTGGTTTGCAATCTTTTCTCAAGATAGTATGACTGCTATTAATAACGTCAGATAAGTGCTGGAAAAGTCATTGCATTGCCAGGCTTTTTAAAGGCAAATGCATCTTTACAATTCTAACCGGTTGAGCCTTCGTAACCTATGTGGCTCCAGCAAAATCCCGCTGTGGTTAGTAGTTTATTGTTTGTAAGTTATATCACAATTAAGATCAAAAGGTTGGGTTGAACTGGTGTCAGGGGTTGAACAGAAGCTGGTGTTAAGCTTTGTGTTCACAGCAACTTGAACTATGAATAATTCAGGGTGGCCATCAATGTGATTTTCAGACAATTGAAGTACCTTGAATAATTTCATTATCTGAGTAGTGAGCCTTTCTTTTTGAGGGCACGAGTGGCAGCTTGATTCTTATTAAACTGTAGCTGAAGACTTTTGGTATGAGCTGGAAACTGTTGAGAGTGCTTGATTTGGTAGGGCTGTGCTTATTCTGTTTTGTTAGTTTTCATCAGCCTTATCAATTTTTCATGTGCTCCAGAAGTGGAAAGGCAGAGTCAATTTTAGAAAAGAGAAAAGGTTAATAAATCATAGCTTTGTGGTTTTTCCCTCTGTGATTAACTCTTGCCTTTTGCTGTATATTTTTATGCCATTGTACACAAGAGGACCAAGATGACAGCTAGGGAACAAGATTCCACCTCACACCCTCAGTTCCAGAAAGGTCTGTTGTGTTGCCCCTTCTCATTCCCAGACCTTGTGTTGCTGTCTGTGATTACAAGGCTCTGAAGTGTATGACTCCTCTGAAGTACATTCTGATGCATTACATACATAGAGTGCAAGCACTGAAAAATAACNTACTCCTCTGAAGTACATCCTGAGGCATTACATATGTAGGTTATTTTTCAGTGCTTGCACTCTTTCTTGAGCTGTCATAGTGCATGGCCAAGAAATGCCTTTCAGGAATTAAGCTCACAAAGCAGTTTTCCATAGGCTGCATTGTATGTTCCTAGTACAATATATTAATTTTTCCTTGTATAAAATGAATAAGCTTGGATGTTTAATTCTTTTTAGAGAACAGATAGATTCTACACACCTCAGAAATAAAACATGGCTACTCTTTCAATATCAAGCCCATAAGCATGATGTGCATGACAGAACAAATTTCCTTTGGCTGAGTATTTATACTGCTAGGAGGACTCTAAAGGAATAGAAGCAGATGCTCAGACAACAGAAACAGCAAGAAATAAATTATGTTTGCATATTTAAAACATAAATTAGAATGGAAAACCTAGAGAATACTGAGAAGTATTTCTGTCTTTCAGAAATAAAAAATATTTAAACTGGACATAACCAGCAGAAGACCTCTGTCCATGGGGTACTGTGAATTGTCAGGAGACTGAACCACCAGAGGAGCTCTAGACTTTACTATGAGGCTTTCCTAGGAATGTGGGAAATGCTGGATTTCCCTCTATGTGCTAGTGGGTTCCTTATATCTTCTGTTCAAGGAAAAGTGCAGGGGGTGTCGGATTTAAACATTTGGTGTTACTAACACCAAATCCAGCACTATTTTTTTGAGAGAGGAAAGGGTGCTCGCTGTCAGCTGCTCCTGTTTTTTTTCTTTTTCATTTGACCCCCAAGACTGGAGGTGCCATTAAAGCAGATTTTCAGTGTGCAGTAAGGCTTTCTGTTGATGTCAGTCAACAACAAGAAACTACAAGAAACTCTTACCTGTCCCCTTTTGTTGCTGCTTTGAACTGAGATTTAATCCTTGTAATTTTCTCAGGCACTAAAAATATTCTTCAATGAATAATAGTTGATTTAATTTTGTGTTGCTTCAGAAGGTTTTTGCAACAGTAGGAAAAACTGGAGCTCTCTTGGAAAGACTAGAAAATTCTGCTAATTCATTCTGTTTTTCTCTTTTCCTGTAAAAAGTCTGAACTTCAGTAAATAGGGAGGTAAAATTATAAAATCCTGAATATAAATTAAAGGTAAGTTTTAAATCAACATTTGTGTTCTTCTGAAAATAAACTACATGTATATCCTTCTTAATCTAGAAATGTGTAACAATTAAAAACTTTTTTTTTTTTTTAATTGCAGTTTAAATTGATTGTGGAAAATCCAGAAAAACCCATTGCATCTGGACTTCAAGTTAAAGCTGTTGTGGAATATACTCCCAACCGTGCAGAAAATCTTCGGGATAAATTGGTTCTTTTAGTAGACGATGACATAGTTAATATCCCCTTGCTTGGGTATGGTATTCAAAAGTTCATGTGCTGCTGTTAATATTTGCAGTTTAATCTTGAGGAAAGTTTACTTATACACGTCAGATATGGCTTTGTAATTAGTCTGTCAATTGCATGGAAAACAAACAGTAAGTTTTCTTACAAAAGTAAGATTTTTCTTTTTTTTTTCAGAGCAGTACATGGGTAAGAAGTTCATTGGTGTGATGTACCTCTAAGATCACAGAGAGTCTGGGTTTTTAGTTTTGCCTTATTCTAACTTGGTTGTGATAATGTTGATAATCTTGAATTCTGTATTAGACAAGTCACCAACTACTCTTAATATCTTCCCTTCATACTGAATCACTGATACAAAAGATTTTACAGTAATTGTTTATAACAGTTGCAAATCTGAATTATAGTGAAACATATGTTGCCTAATTCTAAAAATATAGTGCATGGTTTATAGCAATGTCACTTATTCAAGGATTTTTGAAAATTTTTATCAGGGTAGTATTGTGAAGGTAAGGCCACTTAGGATTATAATCCTACTGGTGACTCCTTTTTGGAAAGGACTTCCAATAGATTAATAGATTTCAAATCTTCATGTGTACTAGTTTGAAAGCAAACCAGTGAGAGACTCGAAGTCAGAGCTACAATTTAATAGGAAAATTAAAAATAAATGCAATAGTACAGAAACACTGACAGAGTCAGGGTACAACCTGACACCCTGCCGGGCAGGGTGGTGGTAGCAGCCCGATTAAATGGTGGCTGCAGTCCTCTTGAGGTGATGGATGTGGTTCTGTTGAAGCAGTGATCCTGCAGAAGGGTCTGGTGTTCCCCTGAAGGTCCAGTGGTGGTTATGTAGCTCTTGTTCTCTGGGAATCTAGTGGGTAGGTAAGGGCTGAGTGTGGTGTTCCAAACCTCAGCTTATATCCAGGTGGGAATGCTTGGTTCCTCCCCCTGGGCAGAGCATCTCACAGTGGGCTGATGTAATTTTATGAGTCATGCAGTGGGGCTGGATGGCCCATTACCAGAAGATATCTCCCGGAGGGAGTTATCAGGGATGTGTTGTGGAAGAGATAAAGAACACTGCCCCACCTGGTTTTAACAGATGGTGATAGAATACACACTTTTGGTTACATCTTACATTGAAACCTAAGACATTCATGTTTAAGTGTCTTTTGTGGGGAAATTTAATAGTTATTAAGGCTTTAATAATTATTTTTTGTGTGTTTGGAAAAACAAAGTCTACTTTATGATTTCTTGTAATCAACGTTTTCCAAAATGTATTGGAAAACATTGGAAATTTGTTTTCCAAATGGTATTGTCGTGCAAAAGCAGTAAATTCCAGCTTTGGAGAAAAAACCCCAACCAGCAAACCAATGCAAGCAAATGAACCTCACACTGTATTAAAACACTAACCCCAAACCCTTTAACTTGACTACCTCCCTTTTGCACAGGTCTGTATCTATTAGAAAATTTCATTGCATTTAGAATATATGCTTATTTCTGTCCACTTGGAAAGGGAGATACTTGGATCTTGAGAGGAAAAATACTTTTGTTTCATTTTTCCAGTAAAGCTTCTTATAAGAATGTCTGGATACTTGGAAAGTAAAATTTTTACAGTTGTTTTGAGTGTACTGTAATCTTGGTAGATGATTCCTGTTTTTTATTTAAAATTTTTTTTTGGTTTTTTTGCCACATCCAGCTGGTCTAGCGTCTCTTTCAAGAATTTACTACAGTGTTTTTTCACATTACAATAAACTATCAAAGAGAATTAAAAATAGCATATTAAAATTCCTGAAAGCAAATTGTGGCATTTCTTGATTCAATTTTTTGCCTCTGTCCCTTCCTTCCGCTTCCCTTCTCCTTTATGCAATAGAGTATTTGGGTAGGATCTACCTCACTTGACCAAGGGTATTTATCTTCCTTCTCCATTAATTCTTCTGTATTGCATGTAGCACAGATCAGGAGATGGAATTGTTCCTGCATGTTCCTGGTTGTGTCTAAGAGGAGATAGACTGCTGTGCTGATGAAAAATTCCATTTGATTTGAAACACAGTTTTATGTGAGATCAGAGGTGTCATTGTATTAAAAACTGGAGTCTTTAAAATACAAGTTTCCTGAGGCATGATCTTTTCATTATGCCTAGAAAGTATCCAATACTGTGATACCATCACACTGGCTGAGGCTTTTAAATAAATAATAGAAGTAGCTCGTGGCTTGTGTCATTACCTGCTTCTGTCTGTTGTAATAAGTTTTGCTGAAGTCACATAAAGTGTGTATCAAGCACAAGGCTGTGAAAGGACACTGGCACTGCTTCTTCACTGCTTTTAGTTCGGGCAGCTCATAATGGGTTATGGTGAATTATTTGGTCTTATTTTGTGATGCAACTAACCCAGGACAGTTTTATTTGAAGTACTGTAATGAGGTCTTTAAGATGAAGTAGAAATGTGTGCATTCAATTTTGACTAATTGTTTAAAGCTGTATTGTTTTAAAGTTAGAATAGTCACTCATTAAACAGGCTGATAGATAAGTACCTCTCTTTTACACCCTCCCTGAGTATGCTGTAGTGCTGAAGTGAGTTGCCAAAACCTTGATAGGACAAAAGGAGAACTCTCTTCCACGGGAGTGCTTAATCAAGTTTCTTTTAAAATGCAAAGATATTTTCAAGTTCTGTGAAATATAACATTGCTTTTTCTCTGCAGATTAATTCCGTACTGTTATCTGGAAATAGAGTCAGAGATTGATTTTGGTGAAATGGTTGCAAACGATAAAGTAGTTACTAAAGCGATTAGTATTGCTAACCATGGATCAACCTCAGGTAAATATTTAGTATGCATTAAATCATAAAAATATTTTATTTTATTGGAAAACATAATTTTATGCAAGTTAACACTTCAGTGACCAAGTAACAATTAACTGAAATTTTTGGTTATGTAGATGATGAGTATTGTAGATGCAGGTGTTGTACATGGCCCACTGTTTATATAGCCAGTACTATGTTTCCATTTAGGAAAGAAAAAATACTTTAGAACTTCTAAAATTTAATGAGTTCTCTACTCTTGAGTCCCGTTTGAAAGATGTAAAAATAATAGTTTCTCATTGCCTTAGTGTGCCCAGCATAGACAGCAGCAAATCATGTCTGTCCTTGCTTTGTGCTTCTGTGATCCACAGACCTGTCTCTTGAATAAACAACTACAAGTTCCCTGCACTTTCTGAGCTAAAGTCCTCTAGGATGGGAATTGAACTGTATTTGTTGCTAGAAGATAATGAGAGGCCTTTTATCTTGCTGCCATAGCTTTTGAAATCCTATAGCTTTTACAACAAGCACATCCCTAAATTTCTGTGAGCGACTATTCCAAGGAGAGCAAGAAACATGGAAAAAGGAGCTTAAGAATGCTTATCTGATCCAACTAACCTGTTTGACTGCCTTTTGCAGTGGACAAAGCTGCAGACACCTTTCTCCAGAAGCAGGGCAGCATTTATGCTGAGTTTCAAACAACAAATTTGAGGCAGTTAATCATTTTGGTTCCTCATTTGTACAGCTGTTGTTATATTACAGGCTGTCTTTTTTTGCATTAGGCCACAGTTGTGGGAACATTTGTCTCCTCGACATGATTACAGAAACACAGAGATGAGTTGCACTATTTAAAAAAAACCAAACCAACAAATGAAAAATAAAAAAAATCAGATTTCTGTCTAGATTAAGCAGGTTTGGGTTTTTTTTTTTTCCGTGAAGCAAAAGAAGAAATTATTGGGGGTGTTTTTCCTAGACAGTTAAGGTGTAGTATGTAGTTTATATAATCAGGTCTTTCTCATACATGCTAACTTATTACTTTTAGCAGTTATGATTAGGTGAAGAAAAGAAGATAACCTACAGCATATATGCATCTACAACTAATTTGTATGGTATAATTTTTTTCATATTGTATAGGGAACTGTTTCTAGTTACAAACTTTGTTGCATGATACATGCAGGCTGCATGGTAGAGTTTTATAGGATTGGATGAAAATTAGAAAGAAGGTGATGGTTAGTAAAGAATGTCTTGAGGGCAGACAAGGGGAGAGCAGCTCAATCTGTTTCTCCAGGCTCTGTAAATCATAGTACAGCAGGTCACAGTAACAGCACGGAAACTCTATGAGCAGGAAGTGCTCTGTTCTGGCCTGAGACTTGAGGATTGCATTTAACCTGTCATCCCAAGCACTAAACAAGTCCTTTGTTCCTGCTTCTGATCTCATATCAGAGATTATCTTTTCTATGAAATCAAACAGTGCATTTTTCGTACATTTGAAGCAATTTCTTTGTGTCTGTGATATAACGACAGATAACTAATGTTGTTTGTTAAATGCAGGGTTTTTTCACATTTTAAAAAATATTTTTATAACCTAGAAATATTTACTGTTCTCTTCTGCAGTAACTTGTGTTGGGTACAGACCAAATCATACAAGCTGTTGTTACCTGCAATGGTTTGGCTTGGAAGGGGCTACTGTATCTTCCTAGAGCTTTGTGTAACTTTATGATATAGTCTGCTGCTTTATGATATAGTCCCCTTTTGTTTGGAATGTGAGTATCTTTCCTGTTACAATCACAGCTTGCAAAATGGAATTGGACATGTGGGTGTAATAATTAAAGCCTGGAAATAATGTCTACTCTCTTTTAGAAATAGTTTTTAAAAAGGTTAACTCTATATTTCCTGTTTTCATAGGAAAATATACTGCTTGTGAACATGTGCATTATGTGTTGTGTAATATCAAGTGTATAATAGCATATAAATCTAGAACTTTATATTTGTAGCATTCTGTTTATTGCTCTGGGGTTTTTTTAGGTGTATTTAGAATATCATATGATGGGGTTGTCCTGCTTAACATAAAACCTACCAGAGGAGTGGTAAAGCCAAAATCTGTAAGGAAAATTAAAGTGGATATCTGCACAGATGCACCCGGAGTCATCAAAGAAATGATGATGTGAGTGAATGACTGAAGAAATACAGCTCTATAAATTCTAGTCTTTATTATAAATGTTTATCTAAAGAAGTTGAGTTCCTAAGTGTCAATTGCTGCCTTTAATGTTTAGTTTTATGAAATTAATTTGTTTGTTATATTATCTCCACAGCAAAGTGATGCATAAATTGTATACCTGGCTGTGTTAATAAAAATCTTTCATAATTTGTAATGATCTGGGATGTTTGCACATTTCTCATAATAAAACTAACCATGAGCTTTTGTATCTTTTACCTTTCTGCACATCATGTGTTCCTTACTTTTCTTAGCTCCTATAACTGCTTGTTCTCTTTTAACTCTACATGTTTCAGGAGTCTCAGAAACATTATGGTGTTCTTTGATGTATCTTATTTTCACTGGAGGGAATGTATTTGCAACTCTGACTCTTGTAGGAGTAGATTGCCATGAAATGCTTACCTTACAGAATCATAGAATCACGGAATGGTTTGGCTTGGAAGGGACATTTAAGTTCTGTGGTTCCAATCCCCCTGCCATGGGCAGGGACTTTCCACCAGACCACGTTGCTCAGAGCCCCATGCAGCCTGTCCTTGAACACTTGCAGTGACGGGGAGTCCACAACCTCTCTGGGCAATGTGGGAATAGGGTGTGGTTGGTTTGTTGGATGTTTTCTTTTTGTTTTGGTTCAGGGTTTGGTGGTTTTTTGGGGGGTGAATGTGGAAGTTTCCTGTTTTATTCTAAATTATTAAGATGTACTTTAAGGATATACTTTAAGATCGGTTCTTCCTGTTCTTGCTTTTGGTGGTGGCCTGTTGGAAAAGGAAATGAAATGACAGGAGAAAAATTCTCTTAGAGTGGCAGGCAAGGTGTTATCTGTGCTATTGCTTCACAGTTAGGTTCTCCTTCATACCATACTTTCCTTGGCTACTAAGTTTCAACCCTTTGGTTGCTAACTGTCCTGCTTTCTGCTTCACTTTTGCTGTCCAGGCTGCCACCACTATTTTCTTTACCTCATCATGGTACATGTCTATTGTTTCCTGCAGTCTAGTGGGTAATTTATCTATTCAGCTGAGAAAACATAACTACACAGAGCTCAGATTTCATCTTACACCTATTTCTTGCCTTAAATTCTACATAATTCTGTCAGTGAAATTGGTCTTTCTTAGTAGTTATTTTTATATTCTTTAGACTAAATGAAATGTTATCTTTTCTTGTCAAGCCTTGCACAAATATATAAATATATAGGCATACAGGTGTACATATATGTTTAAACAGGGTGATATTTAAAGTCTTACAATGAGTATTTGACAGGAATTTGACTAGGAGAAATAGTACAATTTTCATGAAAACACCATGGTTATTTCTATTTACCATGTTGTCTAAATATTTACCTTCTATGTGCAAGCAAAATTATTCTCAGAGGAATCTTCTCTTCAAAAGCTGAAAGATGATATTTAGAGAGTTTGAGATCCTCTCCTAGATCCCTTGTGTAGTTATATATGTGACTACTGAAAACAAAGATTTTTTGTTAAGTGTTGTTTTCAGCTCAGGCTATTCATAAGGACAGATGATTCTGTTTGAAAAACAGGGTGTTTTACTTGATTCTTTTGTTCATCAAGAACAAATGTGATTTGTTCCAGTAGAATTCTAATAGCAAAAATTTGTACAATGTCTGTATGATCTGTTGGCCATTTGTGGTATCATCAAGATGAAGCTCCCAGGCACGAGGAGCTGCAGTTCTTTCATGCTTATTCTGATGAACTTCTAGCTCCATTTCCCTATGAGAAAATTAGGTATCGTGCTAAAATTGGTATTTAGATACAAGGACTCTGGGGGATAAGAGCAGTTTATATTGTCTGTGGACACCTCCTAGTTCTTTGCAGATGTCATTCCTATCACGTCAAACATTTAGAAAAAGTCAAAAACCAAAACAAACCCAAAACTCCGCCACATAAGGTGTGATTTTTTCCTGATTGATGATATTCCTGTAAGACCATTGTCAAGGACACGCTCTCTGCCCTGCTCTCCCCACTTAGTTTATCTATGGAAAGCCAGTGATTTGAATGCTTGGATTGGGTCATTTTTTGCACAGATTCTAATAGAAACCAAACTAACCAAACTGATTATTTCTAACACTTCTCTACATTACCTGTTGCTGCTTGCTACTCTTACTGGCAGGGTGGAGTTGGAAGGTCGTGGCCGCACTGAAGTATGGATCAGAGGTGTTGTGGTTGAACAAGTTCTTAAAGTTCTTGGAGTGTCTTGTGGAAAAGCACTGAAATGCATTAACTTTGGACCTCTTTACTTTGGGACTTCAAAGACTGAACAAATAAATTTATACAATGAAAGCCCTGAGTGTCTGGATTGGGTAGCAGTACTGGAAGACAATGCCATTGGAGGAGAGATGGTAAGAAACTGCTCTGGTTTTTATTTTAGTTGAAAAATTGTTTTCATTTCTGCATTTGCATTTTTTATTTCTCAATATTCATCTTCTAGTCTTGTTTACTATGTCATAGTTTTTCCTGGTCAATAGGCTTTCTGAAACTTCTGTCCAACCAATGTGTTTTTTACTTTAATTTAACCGTAGAACTGAGTTTTTCAATTATTTCTGTTTCACTATGTGACATTTTAAACTTAATGCTAAGTGCATTCCCTGGGTGTGGTTCTTTTAGTTTTATTGGGTTTTTGTTTTAGCAATTTTGCTTTAAATCCTACTACATTTTTTTTCTTATTACATACTAGGAGTTATCAAAATACACTTTTGAGTTCTAAGATGTCAGTCATCTGTGGTTTCATTTGTTTTTCTCAGACAATGAAATAATCTCAGAGAGAATCATGTTTAAAAAAGAGAATTCAAAACATTGACGTGAAATTGATTTAAAAATTGGTTAATGAGCCATGTGATGTGTAACTATGTCAATGCTATTTCCTGTGTTATGTCTTTCTATTTCTTATACATGAAAATGTATGCGTAGAGAAAAAAAAACACAAAAGGGAAAGCAGAACAGGCTGAACTATTCCATATTTTGATTTTTTTTTTTTTTTAGGGGACAGACCTTCAGGGGAGTACAGATGCTGTTTTACAAGACTTAAGCCTGAAAAATAGGGATGTAGATGTTTCCACCTTGATCTTGTGTGTTCCCAATCAAGGAACTTTGCTGCCTTATGAGCAATCTTTGATTACACTGTGCTTTAGTCCAGAGTGAGTGAGTGATACCAATTAAATGCACACACATGCACAAGTTGATTGGTCTACACTGTTCTGCAAGAGCTGTGTTAGAGAAAATAATTTTGGGCTAATATGTCTGCAAATTATTTCTGAATAACTTCTTACACATTTATGTGTGTTAAAAGAAATTTCTTGGTGTGATTCTGCAAATAAGAAAGCAAAGTCTGAAGTGTTTCTATGATTTAATGTTTTACAATACACTAAGGGTGTATTTGGAATAAGAGTTGGTTAAGATGGTTTTGTGAGAATAAGAATTTTATTAGATTTTGCCATATATTAACCACCAAGATAGTGAAACATTTTGGAGAGCTGTCATCTCATTAAAAAAAACCAAAAAACCAACACAAAACAAAACCAAAAAACTAAACATAATGAAACATTTCTTCTTGGGTAAGGAAAAGGAAAAGCAAATGTGCTCTTACCATTTTCCCTTACTTTAAATACAGGTAGTTATTATGCATGTGATATTAGTTTAGAAAACTGTTTTAGACTGGAAAAGTTATCAAATTACCAGTATAATAAGCACACAAATATTGATGAGCTTAAATTTGTTACTGTTTGCATTTTCTGAAAGGAAGTATAAAGATCATTTGTTTGAGCTGTTACTGACAGCAATGTGACTAGACTGGATGTTCAAAAATATGTCTTGATTTTTTTGTGGGTTGGGTTTGGAGTTTTATTTTTTTCCCCATCTTTTAATTAGAGACTGTGATTCTTACAGAAAATTTGAAAGAGACTTTGAAGTGAATGACTCATCACTGATTCAAGATTATGTCCTGTTTCTGAGATTTGAAACTGTTGGGGAAAGAGGTGGCTGTCTGCAGACCCTCAGTGATGGTGCCACAGCAAGCACAAGTATGTTAGAAATGTACAGTCACCATCAGAAATATATATGTGGATGATAAAATTGTATATCTTGACTTTTTAATTTTTAAAAAATTTCTTGATCATCTTAATAGTTTTATGGTAAATCTGCTTTTTTGTTTGTTTATATCAACACAAATAAATTAACTTGCATCTTTAATGTTTCAGCACCAAAACCTCTTTGAACAGTGAGTAGAAAGAAGGGATTAATGTGTGTCATGAATGAACACCTACAACTTAATTATAAATTATAATAATTATACATGCAAATATTTGAAGGACATAAAAACCCCCCAGCACTTTTTTTTAATACCAGTTTTGTGCATTTTCAAGAGCATGTTTGATCATCCTCAACTTCCTTACTGAGGGAATACATTGTCTAACAGCTGTTATAAGTAAAGATCTTTGTGTTAGGTTTATAAAAACTGCATTATAAAACATACTGGTTTGTGGTATTTTATTTTTGTGACTATACAACTACAGCATGACTTTTCTGTCAGTGAGATAATGGGTGTGAGAGGGATTTTGTTTGTTTGGTTGTTTTTGTTTGTCTAATGCAGGGAGTCATTCTCGACACGTGGACTTGGCTTTGATGGGTTCTGGGTTTCCTGTGATGTTAACTTTCAAGCCAGGAACAGTAATTGATTTTAAGGAGTGTTATTTGGGTGAACGAACACAAGTTGTGTGCACCATGAAAAATGAATCCGAGTTCCTTCCAGTAACGTTCAGCTTCCGCAAGACTGCTCACTTCAGTATTTCTCCTGAAAGAGGAAAACTTAAAAAAAAATCTGAAAAGGTAATTCCCTCTTTCTCCTAGGTTATGTAACTGTACAGATTATTTTACAGTGGTTAGCAGTGGAATTTCATGAAAGTAAACCAGAAGAATTTCATTTCAGTAGCAATGACTTTTAATATCAGCCAAATATATTTTTTCTCATTTTGTGCAGTCTCTTAATGTTCTTTCCTGTACTCCAGGAAGCAACAAATATTAATTTAAATTTGAAAAAAAATTGAAGTACTAAGGCAACTTTAAAAGGATTTTTCCTATCTGTATGTTTTTTTTTTTATTTTACTGATTTGAGAAGATTGATTTATACTCAAATATTTTTGCAGGATACTTTTAATTTGTTTCAGTAATTAAAAAATATTCAAGTAAGATAACATTTCGTTGAATGGAAGAAACCTTGGCAAAAAATAAGTCAAATATGGAAACATTTACAGTTTCACAAACCTGTAATTCAGGGCACAAGATTTCTCTCAGAAGTGAACAAATGAGATTTTGTTGTGTTTTAATGTGTCACATTTTTATGTTACCTCATATTGCTAATTTTTATGTGCCTGTTGGCATATGCTGCAAGCCCAGTTTTGAACATCTGTCTTGGAGGTAAATGTGGAGAGAAGTGACTCAGTGACTCAATCATATAGAGAATTACACAAAACTTGACTCTTTTCTGCCTCATGTGGCTCATAATGACTCTTCTTTTCCAGGAAGTGACGTTTTCATTTTCTCCACATCAAATAGGAGTCTTTGAGATGAAGCAAATTATTGATATCATTGGTACAGGAGTAGATAAAAATAATGTAGATGTTTTGAAGACAAAATCCTTTCATCAAATATATTTGACCTTACTTGGTGTGTGCAAATCTAAACAAAAAAGCGTTCTATTCACAATTAATCCTGGTAAGATGCTAAAAACGTAAGTGACAAGTGATAAAATGTTTTAAAAGCACATTTTTGGCATTTTAAAAGAGAATTTTTTACTATTTTTACTTTGCTTGTAAAAAGTAATATCTCTTTAGGACTGCAGGGAATGCTCAGTTGTATAACATATGTCCCATAAGACTACAGAACAATGGCTAAAATAATGGTACACCCTCCCATAACTTTATAAAAAATTGGACTCTTAAAAGCATAAACTTTCATCATATGATTATCTAACATTTATAAGGTTCAGTTTTTGCAAGTGATGCCGCTGCACAGTGCTAAGATGTTTCAGGAGTAAATTGAGAGATACATAAAGCACAGGAAGAACTTTGGAAAGATAACAGGATGTTCTTTATTGCTTCAAGGTTGTTACAGCCAGAGGAATTTGCCAGTTCATACAGCCTGCTGCCTGTCCCTTGTCCCCTGACCCTTCCCATCCTGTGAAGCCTGTGCCAGCATAAAGAATCTTTCAGGATGGGCAATAATTAGCCTTTAATTTGTTGCTTGTGTTCCAAATGTTTTCCATGAACAAACGCTTTACAGTAGATTTGACCGAGCTGTCACTGGGTTATAAACCAGTCATGACAAATGTGATTTTTTCTAGCATCAGATGTGCTGCAGCCCCTGCAGCACCAGCGCAATGGGCTTGTCCCATGCACTGGTGCCTGTGTGTTGATGTGGAGGGGAACTTGAATTCTCTTAGCTGCTGCCAGCTTGAAGATATACTCCCTAATGAGAGACAGGAAGGCAATACCCATTTTTTCCATTGTGGGGGAGTAAAAAGAGGAAGTTACTGGAAAGTTTTGATAAAATGCTGTTCCTCCTACAAGTACCAGAATGGTTGATAAGCCACTGGGCATTCCTTCTACTTTCAGGAAAGTATCTCCAATCCATGGCTATCAAGAATTGATGAGAAAATGAAGTATGGAAATTTCTTTGTTTTATTATTGAAATCCAGAACTCCTTCAGTTTTCCCACTTCAGAAACACAATTAAAAGAAGTGATTTCTTTGGATCAAAGATTTAATGTAGTATTCAAGTTTTTGAGGCTTTCTACATGCTCTTGTCTGCCGTTTGCTTTATAATGTCCCCATTCTGCTCCCTTTTGCAGGTTTATAAAGAGGTTATGAGGGATATCTGTGTTTTGCTTTTAAGATTCATTGAAGTGTGGAGGAAAAATGATTTTGTTTTTTTCAGATCCTTTCATAGATGGTTCTATATCTTCCTGTTATCTTCTCCCTCTCTCTGTGGATGAGTATGTGTACTTGTGTCTCTGTATTCAGGTGGAGGCAGGGGAGAGACTGGAATGAAACTTCTTGCAAACTGTGCTTTTCTGGCCAGTGAAAGTTGTAATTGATCCTATGGCTTAGAAGATGGAAAGTAGTTTTTGGTTTTTTGGTTGGGTTTCTTTTGGTAGCCATTTTGGATTAAAGTAAGGCTAAAGTGGGTAAAACAAATATATTTAATGATCAATTTTTTTTTTTTTCAGGTGAGGGGGGAAAGGGCAGTTGAAGTATGGCCTTATTTCTGCCATAGTTTTTCTCTTTCTCTTTTTTCATGTGTATGTGCTTTTCTAAAACTAGAGTGAAAAAGATCTGAGCTGTCTTTTTAGTTATAGCTTGGGGAGTTTTTGTCAAAATTCACGCCTGTGTTTGCAGCACTTAAGACAAGCTTTAGGACACTGTGAACAGCGTTGTGCCAGAGGCAGCTCTGAGTGTGTGATGATGTGTCTGTGCAAGACAAAGCATCACAGCTGGACACAGCTGGTTTGAGCTCTGCTGTTGGTTTGTGTGATCCAGGCACAGGGAGACAGCTGGCTCTTGGTATGGTGTGAATGCCTTCTTCCCTCTTTTCTGAGGAAAGCACAATGGGATGGGTGACTGACTGTTGAGCTGCTGGGTAGACCATTGTAAATGAGATATATTTTCTAATATGTTGAGTTTTATTTAGAAAATATTAGTTTAAGTTTATGTTTTATTTGAATTTTAAGGTCTAACACCCTTGATTTCCAATGAAACTGGACAGTTTGTAGCTCGTGACACAGGACAGCTCGGTGATACAGCACCTGTGGCAATCCTTAAATCGACCCAAACACAAATTCATACTCACCGGAAAAACAGGAATTGTAAGGATGATGCGCTTATAGCTTATCCTAATGATCGTGCAGCCAGCCTTAGGCCTAGTGAATGGAGTAAAAAGTACAGGTAAAAATTATGTGAAGTTATCATTTAAACCCACAAATTTATATATATATATATATATCATATAGTAGATCAAGATTGGTTACTCATATGACAGTTCACTGGGTTTTTTTTTTTTTTCAGGCTGAAAGTACTTTAAAATTCATTGCATTCTTGAGTCTCCTGCACATAAATTTCTTGAGTTTTCTTACACGAAACTACAAATGTAGCTATTACACTTGCAACATTTCATTTTTATGGTTGCCTTTACAAGGTCAAATATTAATAATCAGCTGTGATAAAAAGAATGTTTGGAATGAAATATGTATGTATCAAAATCAGTATATTTTCATTCTAACAAGACCCAGAATCATTCTACATGTGTAATGAAACTACAATTCTCTTCAAATATTTAGGACTATTTTCACAAAGACTGAGAGATACAATTACATAGACCCAGATTTTGCTTATACTCACTCTGAACGACTGTTGAGGCAAGAACGTAAGAAATACTACACAGACTTCGTTTCCAGGTTAAGACAGCGGCGTTTAGAGAAAGAGGCTGCTAGGTAAGACTTGGTTTAAAGGGTAAATAAATGCTTTAGGCTCACACACAAAATATGTGAATGTGTGTGCAGAATTAACTTAATGATACCAATCATATACCTAAATTAGTCCCATGCCAAAATGCCTATGATCTTGGGACTTTCATCTATAATGCATTTAAAACCTGTTTAGTTAGATATTTAGACACATAGAGGTCACTTCCTGGGTGAAGTGTAGGGATAGAGGCAGGGCACTTGAAATTAAGCTTAAAATGAACCTTAAGTGTCAAGTTTTAAGAATACTTGGTTATGGTTAATAGAAAAAACCATAACATTCTTTGATTTGGATTCTCTTTAGATAATAAATATGTATTTCCAACTAGGATATCTAGCTCACCCCAAGTGATGGAACCTGTATGTAAATCGTTATATATTCTGGGGACTGAAGCAGATACAATCCTTTAATCTTACTGGTCATCTAGCCTTATCTTATAGTAAAAACCAAAACAATAAAAGAATCTTCAAGGTATTTTCTGTGCTTGAGGGTTTTTTAAATAATGAAATATTCTTGCTTAAAATATTAATTGTTTTGTTTAAAAATACTAAATAATTTAATATGTAGATCATGGAATGCTCAAACTTTCAGATTTCCACATTCTTTTTTTTTTCTTCCCTGTAGGCATTTTCGTATTTATAACAATCCTGTGAGCATAGGCATTAAACCAGCTGAAGGTCTTAAGTCACCAAACATCTCAATCTCAGATTTTCCCCAGGAGAAGCTGCAGCACAAAATGCTTCCTTTCGATGACAATTGCATGTTAACTAGTCGAAAATTGGCAGCAATTGTTTCTAAATCTACAAACAAAGGAGTAAGTTAAATGCTTGGGTAGTATGTGAGCATAATATGTTCACCATATACAAAAACATAAGAATTTTGATCCTGCTCTTAGAAAGTGTCTTGTGCTTACCACAGGTTTGGAGCTGGCTTAGTCCTATGCCATCTTCTACCCAGGAGAAGGAAGATTGTAGTCTAACTTTGACACACAAGCAGCTTCATCAAATATTCATTGGTAAGATTTTTGATTTGGTTACTAAATGCATGTAGTTGTTATAAAAGCACTTCTTTATAGTAACACAATTTATGATTAGAATTGTTCACCCTAAATAGAAAACAGTTTAATTTGGTAGGCAGCTTGATACCTACAGTAGTGTTTCACTAAAGCTTTGTCATCTCAGAAAATACTCAGATATGATTAGGTATGAATGTGTAAAAGAAGAGTTTCCTTTGAAGACTGCTCATACCACAACCTCTTACAGAGAAATAAACAGAGAGTAGTGTGAGAGTTGCTCATACCCTTATGCCTTGTTATTGGATAGTACTGGACCAGCAGTAATATCAGCAATATTCATGGGAGAATATTTCTGGGAATTAATTGTGAACACTGACACCCCCCAAAAGTAAAATTTCTTCAGGATCCTCCTTAAAATAATGTCTGGGTAATGCTCTGTGATGGGGAGTAACACCTTCTAAAACCTCTAAGGGATGTGTCTGCTAATAACACTTGTTACTACTACAGATCTATTTTAAAGTCAACTTTTCTTCAGTAAAATTGCTTAGCAGCAAAATAAGAATTTTCAGTACCTCCTGGGCTTTTTTTATTCTCAGTCAAGCCAGACCTTGGGTAGTGTAGCTGTGTAGACTGATAAACTTGGGGAAAAGTAGAACAAGATAAACATAATAATACAAAAAGTACTGAGAGTTTTATAAGATGTTTAATTAGTGCCATGAGCACTCAAGTTTATAGGCCAGCCTAAAATCTAGTGATAGTAGTAAATTAGATAGTGAAGTAATTCTGTGACCGAATGACATTAATTATTAAACCAAATGGTCACACAGGGAGCAAACCAACAGGTTGCATACATAAACTTTCAGGGACTTGGTGGTAATTTATCCTTTTTAATATCTGCTTAACCAAAAGAAGTATTTATGGTTATTAATAGTACCGTTAGTAGTGAGCACATTGATTTCCTATTTTAACAGTTGACTAAAACAAGCACAATTAAAAAATAAGTGTTGCTGGCTTTTGACTTGTGCTACTGAAAACATTCATAGAACATGCATGATGTTTACTACTTCCAGATTTTAGTGAGAATTTATTCCACTACAGGATATTTGTAGCTGACTGAGTTTGTAATTTGAAGAACTAAAATGTTTTGATCATAGTATTTTAGTAGTTATGTTTCCTTACATTAGCTTTTACTTTTTAGTGTGGAGGATCTTATGTCTTATATATTTCAGGTCCTTCTACTATAGATTTTGGTGATGTTTGTGTGTATTCTACAACAACCAAAGAACTGCACATCATCAATAACTTGTCAGTTCATATATGGATACAAATTGAGATTGAATTTGTGGAATTGCATGAGACATCTCCATTGTCTCAGGTGGTGCCTCCTCTTACAAAAACTCACATTCCAGTTGTATTTGAGACAAACACTGTTGGAATGTTTAAAAGGTAAGGCTTTTTATATTTGCCTTGATTTACACATTTTCTCAGCAGTAGTAAAACTTTAAAAAAACATCACCTGGCTGATTTTAAAGTGTAGTCATGATAATTGTTAGTGGTGTACACTCATTTATGGTGACATTGCAATAATCAATACAGTTTTATGTTGTAAATTTTTCTAGTACAGTACTGTTTCTTAGTTTTTTTAAACCACAAACAAAAATCTGTCATGTGAAAAGCCTTATATAGCTACAGGTGCATCAGGGAAAGAAGTTTGCTATTACAGTGTATTTGCTGAGAGAAATTTTTATGGAAAATACTGTTCCCTTTCCAGCCTAGTGTTTCATCACTTGCATCCATGCTCAGGTCTTTTGATGCAGCTCATGGGAAAATGTATAAGCAAACACTTTTCTAGCCTGCTGGTATGGACTCTGTTTTCTAATGTTGTTAAAAGGACTGTGTGAGGTTGATCATCCTTTAGGATGATCTCCGCTTCTGACATGATTTAAGTACCATGCAAAACAATTGCAAACTTTTCTCTTGTCAATTTTAGCTGTGTGTTCACACTCAGTTGTTAAATATTTTCTTGCTAATGGTTATATTTCACATAAATTTTACTCTGACTGCAACATTATAATTGCATAAAAATATTGACAGATATATGTATTTTATGTTACAGGTCTTTCAGTTACAAAATAAACAACCAACACATTGGACATGTGCTGGTAGTTGCAAATGCAATGCGTATTGAACTTCAGCTGTCTACAAGGGAACTGATTTTGACTCCTGTTCCTGGCTGCCTAGCAGGAACAGAGTTTAGAAGATCTCTCCAGCTATGCAATCCCAGAAACCATCCTGCTGCCTTTACTTGGAGACCTGTAACTGGAGATAGAAAATCTGCATTTACTATAAAGCCAACCAGAGGTATGCTGTGCAAATACAGTGTGTGTATGTATCTTATATGTCAACAGCATTAAATAAGACAAACATTTAGCTGATGCTATAAATGATATTTTTAGATTTCTGTCAATACCAGTGTGTCCCAAAAGCAGTATCAGGTCACAGCTTAGCACCACAGCAGCATTCTCTGTGTAAGCCCTGCCCTGAATGCATTCCCAGTCCAGCTCCCTGCTTCCATGCCCAGCCAGCAGTGCTTATGTAAACATTTTTCTCAGCACAGATTGCTGACGTTTCAAGAGTGGGGCAGCAATATCATACAGCTCATCAGGACAGGAAATTTTCCAAAATCACTGAATGAAGCTGCTAAAAAGTTGATGAAGGTTGAGTAACATATAAATGGAATTCAGTCTGGGATTAGTTTGCATTTGCATTATGGATCAGTATTTGTTAGATGTATGTGTAGCTTTTACCATCTTTCCTTTGAAAAATAGTGTTCTGCAGGAGTTTGTTGGAGCCCCATTATGAAGGAGCAAACTGCTGAATGAATAGGATTTGATTTGGTGTGCTCTGATTCTTGAGAAACGATATTTCTGCTAATACAAATTCAGACTCAATTACAAGCAAAAAAGTGTATGTAATCTTTCCCAAAGCTGCTATTATGAAAGAGGGATAGGCTGTTCTTTTATTTTTGTTTTTAATTTTGACTATTAGAGTAATTAGATTAATTTTTGGATAAAAATACCAGTAAACTTTGTGTTTTACTGCAGGATACTTATTAATAGATTATGCAATTGTCATGAGAATCCAAAACCTAATTTTACTTAATTCATCAGACTGTTCAACACTTAAGAAATGTAGGCTTACGTTCAGTAATAGAAGGTCGTTTCACTTTTATGTGCCCATGTTATTTCTAATTATGCAATGTAATTTGAAAATCGTACATGTGTATGCTATAACATCTAAATTATGTACATATATTTAGGGTTTGTGGAGGCCTATAGTGATCTGGAGTGTGAAGTTGTTTGGCATCCAGGGTTCCATACTCCAGAAACGGGACAATTCACCTTGTGTGTGCGCAAAGGAAATTCAATTACCTTGAAATGTTTTGCAAAGGTAACGATTCATGCAGCAGCTTTAGAGAAGAAAAATGTGTGGATTTTTTTAAACAAGTAATGCCTTAAATATATTTCTATTTTCATCTGTTTTTGTATTAAAATATTTTAATTTCATGTAGCTTTTACTTAATATGTTTAACTAAAGAATATGCTCCAAAGACATGATGGAGAAGGCAAAGCAAAGAGAATTTATCTTTTTTGTGCTTTTGGTGATATTCTTCCTTTGGCATCACAGCGTAGTGGTCCTTATATATTATGGGGTAATTACTGTGCTTGGCTTGCTTAGTTTGACTAAACAAAGGTTGAGAGGTAATATGACAGTTTTTTAGATATGTATCTTTTATTAAAGGGATAAAAATCTAGGTGTGTGTGGGAAGGTATGCTTCAGAGTTTCGGGGTAACAACAGGCTCTAATTTAATTTTGTGCTGTTATTTAAACATGGTATTTGAGAAGCAAAGTCCTGGGTAGTCTTCTAAACAGTGACATTCAGCTTTAGTTAGTCATTTGATGTCTTAAATTGCATACCAAGGAGTATGAAGAAGAAAGACTTCTTTTTTTTTTTTTCACTCTATTCTACTGGCTACATGTTCTAGAACTTTCATTGGGAGCCAAGAAAACTTTTCCCTTTCTTTTGATGAGCCTGTCTATATTTTTGTTTTTGTTTTTTTTTTTTTCCAGCAGCTATTTTTCTTTTCTTTTCTTTTGAAGCCTTGGAAGTTTGCCATATGTAAACCAGGATGTGTGTAAATTAGAATATTTGCATTTCTACTGCTATTAATATCTCTGAAATATCTTGTCCTGATCACACTTTTGGAATTAATGGAGTTTGTGCTGTTAAATTAAATTTAATTAAAATATTTTTATTGGTCTTGAAATTAGTCCAGAAGTGTCTGTGGGTCTGTGAGTCTGTTCAGTTTGAATCTAGATAAGTTCAGTACATTGAGTAAATCTTGTCTCATATTTAAGCTGTGTTTTTCTATTTGAATACTTCCAATTTATGTATTTACACAACTGTATTAGCTCATTAGGTAATAAGAAAAATTAGGCTGAATTATTTATTTGTATTTAGGAATATGTTATACGGTTTGCTTGTTTTACTTCTCTCTCTTTTTTGTTTTTTAATAGCTTGGTGCTACTAGAGTTCAGTTTATGACTCCAACTGTATCCTTCACTCATAGTCCAATGGGTTTCACTACTTGTAAGACAGCCACTCTTATAAACACAGGACACAACCATGCATACTTCCAAGTAAGAGAAAATTATGTCCAGCACACCGAATTCCTTGGGTTGGGGAGCAGAAGGGAGTTAATTTTAACAGATCATGTTATGGTTTTGTGTTTTCAGTTATTAAATATGCACCTATTTAGGTTTTTGGGATGTTTTCTGGAGAAGCAATATTTACGTCAGCAGGAATTCTGTCCCTCTGTCAAATTTGCACTGATGGGTGGATGGGCCAACAAAAAATCCAAGTAGTGATGACCAGAATGATTCTGGCAGTTTCATGAGAGCCAGGGGTGAGGGTAGAACCTATATTGGGGTACCCTATGGAAAAGCAGTTACAGCTTGGTTGTTTTCCTGCATTGAGAGACAGAACAAACTGGCTGCTCATCCTACCCATGCTGCCCAGTCAGTGCATGTAGGGACCCAGACCAGTCACAGCACGTGTGATGGCTTTGCTGAACCAACATCTGGGGGGAAGAGGGGCTGTGCAATGAATTGGAGAAGGGGTGAGATGGATGCCAGAGTGGGTAAAGACATAATACACAAATTAGTAGGAAACCTGACCTCACTAGTTTTGCTGATCACAGGATAATTGCTGTATTTAGTGAAGGAAAATAATTTTCATTAACATCCTCAGAGTTCTTGTTACTGCATTATTAGAGTACTGAGAAACATTTAATTTATTTTGATTTGTTCCATATTTCTCTTTTTATCAGCTGAGCACTGAATAACAAGTAGTACTATACTCTTGGAGGATGGGCCTGAAAGAATAAAATCAGCATAGTCAGTAACACAAACAAACACACCCAGCCTTTTTAACCAGAATAACTCTTAAGCCAAGACGTGGCTGGTTGGTCTTGGTCATTATCACTTGTGTAGCTATACTTGAAAAAGCTATCTGTTTGGAGTACATTGGAAGAGAAAAAGTTCTTTTTTGTCTTTGCTAACTGTGGGTAAACTGAGTATTTACTTCTAATATTATTACTGAGCTATACAGAAATGGGGGTTCTGTTTCCCATCTTACTGTGAATGCCAAAAAAGAAGTGATGAATTTATTTGTCACTGAAAAAAATGTTCTGTAGAATATTTTGAAGACTTACTAGATATCAAGTCTTAATTTTAGTAACTTAATGAAAACAACCCAAGTCCCAGAATTCCAAGTTTCCGATTCGTAGCAAAAATTATTTCACAGTAGAAACTGACAGTTAGGTTTAGAAATCTGTTACTTTATTTTGTTTACTTGCATTTTCCCCCAAACATCTAAGTCCAAGGTAGCATTATATGCTATGAAAGTTCTCCTTGTAAGAATATAAAATCTTCATGATAGATATATTGGTATAAATGAACTAACAACAACCAAAACAAATTAATGCAAACACCTTTTTCAGTATGTTTCTTTGTGTTTGTGAAGGTTCTCAATTCAAACCCACTGCCTGGAATGAAAATTACCCCCTCTCAAGGAGTGGTACCTGTGGGAGGCCTTGCTGAACTCAAGATCTCTTTCACTCCAACTGCACATATGAGTTTTGATAAAAAAGTGGAGGTATTCAAAACTGGAAGAACTTTGTCTTTTGAGTGTTGTCCTGTATATTTATGTGTGGACATTCATGCATCTTTTGGATTTTATTTCCAGTGTTCTAATGCTTTTTAAGAATAAGGTTTTCTTGCAGCAGATCATTACTGCTGTAACGTATTCTGGTTTTTTTTGGTCTCAGTCCTGTTCAGAAGTATCAAAGCAGCCTCTCAGTTTGAGCTGATTCATGTTATACCACTGAGAAGCTGTTGGAAGTAATATGTGATTGTTCTTTAAGAGATAATGTAGGCATACCTGCAGTTTTTGTAATCTATAGAGAGGCAGGATTGGAATACTCTAATACCTTTAATTTCTTGACTTCTTTTTGTGGTTTTCTCAGAGATGGATCTACTGGTAGATTCACTTTGATAGTGGGTGTGCAATAAGCAATAAGCAATATGTGTAACATATTTTGTTTTCTGCATGCCGGCTTCCTGAGATAAGTGAGATTGGGAAAAAGGATGCTATCAAGAGCCTGAACTTTGCTTCCTTTTCTGACTCTGATCCTGGATACACCATCTTCTGGGGCTGCATATATTATGCTTGTTAAACCTAGTATTCATGCATTTTTTACATTTTTAGTACAGATTTAATATTCCCCAGAACAATAGTGTCTACCTTGCACCAGCACCTCTGTCAAGCAGTGTGTGTTGTGATACACATTCCGATCCTCACAGCTGCTGAATACAGCTTTCCTGTTGGAAAAAAACTTCTCATTCTAGTAATACAGCCTGCTGCAACATTATTTTTATCTGCAGAAGTGAGGAAGACTGGTCACTGGTCTTTGTCACAGCTTTGGGTTGTGGATTTTTTTTGTTTGTTTGGTTTTGGTTTTGTTCTGCATTTTTAATTAACAACTGTATCTATCTAGCTATATCTGTCCCAGATGTGGTATGCCACAAAGGCATGATTTGAAGCCACATGTCACTGGAATCTGTATAGATATGTTCTAGAAACTGAAGGCATTTACTTTATCTCTTCATATTTCCACAGCAAAAATGCGTTATATTATAAGGGCAGAGTTATTTTCCTATTTTCATTGCAATTTATACTGACTCTCTCCGCTTTGTATCTGGGGTAGGGTTGGTTTGGTTTTTTTTGTGTTAAACTTTTTTTCATGTAATTATGACAGATTTGGTGAGCTAGTTATGTTAAAATGACCTTGTCCACAGTCCCAGTGTTGTCCCTTCACCTAGGTAGCAGTACGGAATGCAGCAGAACTCACGCTTAAGATTGGTGGATTTTCAGAGATCTCTGAAATAGGAATTAATGTGGTAAGTGTGAAGAAATTGTAGCAATTGGTAAGATTGATTAAGTATTTTTCTTTCTCTAGATGTCAAAGTGGCTCCTCTCTACTTCATATTTTTCATTTATTCCTAAACTAATTTCCCAAGAAAATTATCAAAGAGAAGAACTTAGGAAGAGATATTAAAACCCAAATGTACATATAACAGTTGCACTAAATGGTAGCTGACAGCTTTAGTTTTTGAACTTGGCAATCTGGGATAAGTATGTTAAAAAAGGGAGAAGATTTCTTAAGGTAGTATAGCAAAAAATGCAGTAAAGGGAAAAGGAAGTCACTGATCTATTTACTGAATGATGAAAACTTTTCTGATGGTGTAACTGGACTTGATATTAAATTCTAAACTCTTGTGTTTTATGTCCTGGAAAGATTTTAAAGATAAGAGTTATGTGAGACTACTGATTAACCAATACTGTTATTGTGTTCTAAATTGTGAATCTTGCACAATTATATTTTTTCACATCATCATCAGTTATAAACTTGACTTCACAGCGCTTTGACCCATTTTTTTTTCTTTAAACTTACAGGAAGAATTTCAATATGGTGGTGTTAACATTGATGCTACAAAATCAATTCCATTTTTGCTGAGGAACAAAGGACAATCGTTTACCAGAGTGGAGTTTGATTTTTCTAAGCATATGGATTTTAAATTGAATAGTGAAGACAATTCAGGTATTTGCTTTTGCTATATCAGAATTTTCAGTAAATAAAGAATGGATAATGCTGAGAGAAAATCTGTCAGACTATTTCTGGTAGCCAGATTTTCTGATATAAGAAAACCTAAAGCAATTATTTTTGAAGTGTTGCTTAATATAAATTAAAGAGACATTTTGGTTTGCATATAAGATGACGTTTGACAAAAACAAGTATTTGCAAAATGTCAGGTTGCCTGTAGGTTTTTTTCCCCAATTTTTTCTGCCCATAGTTGCTAAAGTATAATAAAAAAGCTTGAATACCCTCTCAGCAGTTAAAATAAAATAATAAAAACAAACAAACAAACCAAACAACTGTATGAATTTCCTATTCATGGACTTGTACCCACTTTTTGACAATTAACCCTTTGGTTAATTCATCATCAGTATACGGGTTCAGACTTTTCTTTTTCCCGAAGGGACAGGGTGTCTGCGGGTTAATGACAGGGCCTCTGTTCTGCACAAATGCCCAGCTCAGGATGTTGTTGGGGCAATATGTGGAATTGTATTGCTATTCTTTTTATCTTGGTAGAACTAGTGCGGATTCTTATCCTGCACATTGTTGCTCATGGCTTTCCTACTTCAGTGATGGCATCTCCTTGGATGTTCCACCATCATCATTCACAAGAGAGTTTTGCAGGGACAAGAGGCCATATAAGCAAAACTGCAAACTCAGGAAATCAAGACTCTTTCTTTTGCAAGACAGCATTATGAAATTTAGGTGTATCTGTGTGGTGAACTATATGTGGATGATGCAAAAAAATGATCTCCCAAAATCAGAGGGTTTTTCTTACTCTGTGGTGCGCTTAAAAGGGAAGGGAAGGTGAGGGCTCCTAGTCAGTCATCCTAACTTGGAAAAGGACTGTGAGACTCTTTACACAAGCAGCCAGCATGGGATCAGACTCATTGCACATGATCTCTGGATCAGTTTGTGCTTGAAACCAGTCATGTGACATCCAGTCAGGTTCAGTACTCAAATGGTGCATACTGGATGAATACTCATCCTGGTGTTCCACGATGGACAGTGATCTCGGAGGAATATTAACTTTGTTGGAAACCTGTGCTTCTGCCAGTGCCTTCAAATTGAACATGGAAGTCTGAAAAATGAAGCAAGCTTTATTGGTAAACCTCTGAAATGTAGATTATGCCTGAAAGTAATTTAAAAAAAAAACAGTTTCAGCCAACTATTTTTATCCCCGTGGTAATAGTTCATGATGTAATTAATTATTTTAGCCTAACACTTTCATTCAAAGGTAAATGACAATGTTGTTTTGGGTTTTTTTTGTCTGAAATATTGTGTTCTCCCAAATGAATAACTTCTATGAAAATTGCTGGTGATTAATACTGCCCAAATTACCTCCAGAGTCCTTATGAGAGATACTATATTCCATTGTAACTTCGTGAGAAATGCTTACCATACAAATATGCTTTATGCTGGACATCACTTTGATATACTGCAACTATTACAAAGTTGATATGTCATGCAATAACATCTGTAATTTGTTTATGAATTTTGTTTGGCAGTGATTGACCATTCTCGTTCAAAGCCTTATTTGTATTCAGTTGACTTAGAGGAAGGGTCGTCTTTGCAATGCTTCTTGACCTTGATGCCAAAACAGGTAGGTTTATGGAACAGTGGTGATTAAGTTAATTAAAATCATGCTCTGTGATATTTCTGTGGCGGGAGAATAGAGACTTTAGATGAACATTTTAGTGTGTGCAATAGTTTTATAATTAGTAATCCAATTCTTAAGAAAACAAGTTCTGAAATAACCTCTATATAACTTTAAATGTTTGCATAAACAAAGAAAACACACTTTCTCAATGACTTAAAAATGGTGTAAGCTAGTACTGAAATGTCCTACCACACATTCATTAAATCATTCAACAAACCAGCAGCCTCCTTCTTTTTGCAGCTGTTCTTGCCTGATTTCCCAGATGACCAAGAAACTGCAGAAGTAGATGATTTTTATGTGTCATAAAGATTGGCAAAGTTGCTTTCTGGTTGAGCTATTTGAGGCAAAAAAATTGAAGATATGAGACTTTAAGAGTTAGTTTTACACTTGAAAATTAGCATTTTATTGGCAGTAACTGTCAATAGAGAGTGCTCTAGTGAATTTTAAATCCAACCCCATTGAAAAATGCTTTGGAAATTGAAGGTTTGGAGTTTCCACATTTTTGCAGCACAATGAACTGCAAGAAAACTAAGTCTTTGATATCATGAACCAGCTTCAGGACAAGCATCTGGGGATCACTTCTACAGCATATAAACCTGTTGCATTATCTGCACTTTTAAAAAGAAATTTCTTAGAAAAAGAGATTAATAACAGAGATAATGCATCTTGGAAGGGTCAGGAGTATTCTTTTTCTACCACCACCCACCTCCCACCCTGGCCCTCCTAGCAGTATAAAATGGAATTCCTTTGTTCAAAGCATCATTCAAATAATATTTGCATATTACAGACTATGTCTGGTAATATTGTGATTTTCCTCTGTGTACACATGGAAGCTACTGGAGTGAGTTTATAGCACATACACTGCTCTGAAATGATTTTTCCTGACAGAATATGAGTCAATAGGTTCATAAAAAATTCCTTCTGTAGTATGGCAGGCCTTGACTTAAGGGAAAAGGAATAGTTTTCATATCTTTTTAAGCATCTTGACACTATTAATGCAACACTCATAGGCAAGGTATTCAGAATTAGACTGGATACAGTGTCAGGAAAGTATGCAATTACAAAATGGTACCTACAGAATATCATGAGTGACCCATAATCAAACTGGAGAAACTAAGCAAAGGAAAATGCTGGCATTTTCCTTGAAGTAGGAAGGGTCAATAATGGGAATATAGGAGCAGATAATGCTCTTGGAGTAATCCATGTGTATGCTCTTGCAGGCCACAAGCTGAACAAGAATTAAGAGTAGAGACTTACCATACCAATAGGAATAATATTAATAAAGCAAGTGAAATAATTATTCTAATCAGGGTTGATAACACCTCAGCTGCACACTTTTCCCATGGGTTGCCATGTTTAGGGAAAGAAGTGGAACAGTTCCACTTGGAAATAAAGTCCAAAAGAAAGGAACAGAAATGAGCAGAACTCTATTTCCCGTTGTGACATTTGAGCTCTATTCCTATTTCCTTTCCTTGTCAAGTTCCAGGATGGATTAAAAGTAGAAATGTTGCTACTGACACTGCTGTAACTTGAAGTGACTAACAAAATTAATATTTCTGAAGAGTGCTGAAATAGTAGCTTGCTTTATATGTTTAATTTAGCCTGTCACCTGAACATGATGTTCAGTATTGCTGTTCATTATTTATGAGCATGTCCAACTGTCATTTGGTACTGGTGTACATTGGTTTCACTGCAGACAAGGTTATGGCACTTGGAAGTCTGCTTTAATTGTGGTATAAATTTTGAAAAAACAGTAATTCTTACATTTGACTGGATCTATTTTATAATGGCTCTTCTCAAAAAAACCCAACCAAACAACTGAACAAAAAACCACAGCAAAGAAAAAAAGGTTGTAGAATATATTGCATCTATTGATTACAGATTTTATTTTACTATTTTCTGGTGTGATCCTTTTTCGATTTTTCAGACTTCAGGTTTAAGTGTTTTTCAAATTTTAAGAATAATTTTTGGCAAACAGAATTAACGTCCTTCAGAACCAAGGAAACTTTCCTGGTGCCCCATATACCTCAGCGCCAACTAATAAGCGTTGCTTTAATTAAATGTTTTTACTTCAGTTTCCCTTCTCCTTGTGTGCTCAGAGTCCTTCTGTCTCCCTTTGCCCTTGGTGCTGGGTAAGCTGGATGTAACCAGGGCTTCCCTTCTGCTTCCAGCGTGTTTCTGCCTGTCAGGAACATCTCACTGTTGGGCAAGACATGCCCGAGGAGCCTCCCAACTTCCAACCCACTGGTACTCACAGCTGAGCACCCCTGAGTTGGTGCTGCACCATCACACCTGGCCCCAAGAGCACTGAGTACTGTGAAATGGAGTTGCCCAACATGGCATTGAGTACACGCAGCATCTGGAAGTACATGTAGCCCCCAGGATGCTGTAACTTTTCTTTCATTTAACTCCTACAAAGTAGACTACTAATTAAAAGCACAGTTCTGTTAAGAAAGTGGTCCAGGTACCAGCATCTCTTATTGTGATCAGAAAATCTCAGTAGTTACTGATTCTTAAAACATTTTCCTTTGGATCTGAGCTCTTTATTATTCTACCTCATCTATAATCCCCATTTTTTCACCAGATTTCTTTCCTGGTTTTCCAGTTTTGAAAAAAACCCCAAACCTCCAATCTCTGTATGTTGAGCTTCCCCTATTCAGGTTTCACGGTTGCAAGTGCTATTTCCTGCCTCTCTGCACTTGAACAGCTGTTTCTCAGATCTCCTCTCTGTTTTTCTGACAACTGCTCTTCCCCAGCTTACCTCCCAGCTGCTGCAAACCTTCTGTATCCCATTGGGTCACATTATTTTCTGTCTGCCTTCTGGATTTACTAGAACTTCCTGCTGCTGTAGTCATTACTGACAACACTACCCTATAAACCAGCAAACCCCCACTATACTGATGTTTTCTATAACAAACTAGATACTAGGACTAAGAAAGAGTAAAAATAATTCAGGAGCACTGCTAAAAACATAAAAAAAGTGTGAAATTATTTTAATGTACTTAAAAAATTTATTAAAGCTACTTGAATTATTAATGTAAGGTTCCAAGTAATTTAGTCTTGAATGCAGTCTTGAATTCTGGTAAAAAAATCCGTCAGATCAACAAATGTAGTACATATGTAGGAACTTTTGAAGACCTGCTACAATTCTCACTAAAATATAATGTATATTAATAGAAGGGACATCAAAAGATGCTCTTAGAGATGAAGTATCTTGGCATGCTTAAAAAATAAACCTTAAAAAATGTTGGGGCAAGTCTTTCAGTTTTCTGAGTGAGAAAATGGAGTCCATGCATTATAGATAAGGCTGGGATGCTGCTCAGACGTTGTGGCTGTGCCTTCCTGTTATTCCAGTGTCTCTGAAGATGTTAGAGGCGACAGGGCTCTGCACCTGACTGCAGAGAGTTTAACCTTAGTGTTTGGTGGCTGTGAAAGTCACAGCTGTCAGTGAAAGCAGTATATTTATATATATATTTGTATGTATGTATGTTTCTCCAGGCAGGATGATGCCCCTGCTCACAGAGGTCCCACAGGGTCTGCTGAGGAAAGCATGCAAAGCAAAGTGTAGGAGTGTAGTGTTTCAAAATGACTCTTTTTTATTTTTTTTTTAAACCCTGCTGGAAAATAACAAATTCCAGCATCTTGGAAAAAAGGACAAAATACACAGCTGTGTAATAATGAAGCCTTCGAGTGCCTTTGATTGAGATAAATAGAACAAGTCACACCTGTCAGAGCTTATTGCTTAAGCTTGTTGTAGGGAGGCGACAGGTGTTTTGGTGGGGCTTTTTGTCCTTTTAAATGACTTTTTTTTTTTTTTTAAATGAAAGAACGGATTTGTGGTGTAAGAAGTGAATTCTGTGGAAAATCTGCAGCTGTGGAATTACAGGGTATTGTTGGTGCATCATCTCTGACCATATACAAAGGAAAGATTTAATTTTATTGCAGTGCTTTGAATGATTGCTTTGAACAGCAGTTACATTATTCAGTGTGGAAGCTGCTTATCTGTGATATAAACCTGGGGAATGAAAGATTTCAGTATGTTTTATGGAAAAGCTCATGTTAAATTTGAGGGAAGGCTGGGAGTGTATATTGGATTCAGTTGCAGGACATAAACCCTTGGCTTTGCAGTTAGGTTTAAATTTGAATCAAATTGATTTTTTCTAATGTATGTTACATTTTGTCTCCTTGTATCACTCCTGAATTTATGTGTTAGAGGTATAAATAAAGAAACTTTAACGTCAACCTTTGCACAAATGCTTCAAAATACTTGAACAATCTGCATGTTATTATATGATAAATACAAGAGTATTATTGTCTTTTACAGATGTCTTAATGTAATTTTAAGTAATAAATTAGCTTGTTGATTTATGTGCAATTCCCTGTGATGTTGTACTGTGAAAGAAAGTATGTAATTTTAGAGATGTCACATATTCTTTGTGCTAAACACACTCTATGGTTTCTGAATTACCAAAATTTGTAGTCAACCTTGAGAATGTATGCTCTATTAGAATAATAATTAGAGAATTATATTTTATTCTTGCTAAGATATATTATTGCCTTGAAACACTTAGTACTAAGATAAAGATGAAGTAACTGCTTCGAAAGTATTTTTTGAAAAGAACACTTTTTTTTCTGCTCTCAGGTTACCACCTGACAACTGTGCTTCAGTTTATTTTTATCTATAAATTTTATATAAAATACTATTTTACTTGTCATGTTTGATGGTGTTTTTTCCCCCCCTTTTGTTTCTTGTCTTATACCAGGTATTTAGGGCCAAGACGGGAAGCCATTCAGTCATGTTTGCCCCCCAGTGTTGAGCTCAGAGCTGCCAAACTCTTTATATCAAACCTATTTCATAAATTCAAATGAGTTTTTGAAACAGAGCTTTCTTAATCTGACAGATTTTTTAAGATCAACAACTTAAATTTGTTTATTAATTCTTGCAAAAAAAAAAAAAAGGTATTTTAAAAGGCCATCTAAATAAAAGTTTACAGGAATGTTATTTTTATTTAAAGAGTTGTTAACTTGTGGTGGCAGCCTAACAAAGCATCCTTTTTTGGCATCCTGTGGAGATGTTCCACAGAAAAAAAAAGCTCTTTTGTCTCACCTGTCTTTTTAAAGCTTCTTTTGAAGTATTTTAATTCTAAGACTCTCACTTTGTAGATGATGCCTCCTTTCCAATCAATGTGCATAAGTAGTGTACATCAGGATAGGAAAAATGTTTCTTATAATGATATTAACAAACAGGAGTGTTTGTGAAAGAACTCTCTCTAGGCTGCTTCCTTCCTGCCCTTCCCATGTTCATTGGTGTGTGAAGTTAAGCAGCTTCAGGAAAATATTTCAATAGATAAGTAACTATAAAGTATTCATAAATTATCTAAAAAGCAAGTGTAAGTCCAGTAATAGTCCAGGGATTTATTTTTTAAAATATTGTAATTAGTTTTTTAAGTGTGTAATCTTACAAAGGAGGGAATTTTCTATTATGGGGTTTGAAAAATGAAATGTTAATCATAAAGAGTTTTTTTAATATTTATAGAAAGAAACATAATGATTCTACTTGCAAAGTGAAGTCCTAATAACTGAAATGAATTTTTAATTCTGTTTCAGCAATGTGTATGTGTACGAATTATAATATGATTTTGACTTATACAGAATTTTTAAAGGATTTTTCATTTATAAGGTAGTTTACATAATGTGCAGTTAATGTATTAATAAAATATACAAAGATCTGTGATTTGTTCTCAATTATATAAATACATTTCTATGAATTATGTTGGCTCTGAATTTGCACCATTGTACTTCACAGCAAAAGCAGGTTTTCAGTGAACATGATGGTCTACACGTAGTGAATTGAGTGTCTTTCACATATTTACTTTTGTTTGCCAGTTCTTAGCAAATAAACCCCTTGTTGTATAATAAGACAAAACCAAGTTTTCCTGATAGTTGGGATGAAAAACAGGTTTTGATTTGCTGCTTTGGGAGAGGGATGAAGGTATTCCATCTTTTGTTGTCTGACCTAAGTGTACCAGCATTGATAAAGAGCAATTGCAGTGCTGGACTGCACTCCTTTGCACAGCCAGTGCTGTCATTATATCTATAATAGACTGAACATTTTAATCTCACCAAACTTGAAAAGCTTAGTTTTGTTACAAGAATGCATTTTGAAGATGTAACTTGATGAAGTATTTTATGTGGGTGACTTGAGGTACTAAAAATAGAAGAGTACATAAAACAAAAAATCAGATCAGGAGATTTTTACTCAATTTTGTTTAATGACATATCTCTAGCATTAGTTACTAAAAATATTAAATGTTAATTTTGAAAAGCCAGTTATATATTAAAAAATCTAATCATTCTTAGATTTGAAGTATCAATATAAAACAAGGTTCTGTGGTAATCTTGCTGCAAAAGCTTGCCCTCATCCCATGGTTTCCTTGAGCTAAATACAGAAAGACAAAATGTTGCACAAGGCTCAGCACACACCTCGCTCTCCAGGAGTGTGGAACTGTGTGTCACAGACCCTGCTGGAACCTCAAACACTCCAGTGCTGCGTGCTTGCTTCTCAGTAGGTGTCACAGATGGATATGTGCCTCATGCCCTGGCTTAGGACACTTTTGGTTTTCTTTCCTGTCATTTATATATTCCACTTGCTACCACAGATGTGAAAGTGAAGAATGATGCACTATTTTCTGCAGTTTTTGAAAGCTTTTAAACGATTCATAACATCCTTATATAGCTGGTTTTACTGCTTTTTCTAAGCAGCATGAAGATTTTATAGGTCTAATTCATTTCTGAGATTTCAGTGGCCTTCAAGGTGAAAACATAATTTGAAGGACTGTAACAGTGGTTTTACTGCAGAAGTTTTGGGGTTTTTTTTTCCCATTTCCTTTGTGAAGGGTATTCATACCTTCTTTGTGGAGAACATACTACCTTAATGTGTTGGTCCTTGGAAAGACAGAGCGAGGCAAGAAATATTTCTTTGAAAGTGCCTTTCGAAATAAATATGGCCTTTCTGATGCACAGTCTCTCAAAAAAGAGGATTCTGTACCAAACATGCCATCTTTTGAGTTTTAAACACCACTTGGGAATGTGATAGCAGAGATAAAATGAGAATCAAAATCACTGGAATTTAGACTCCTAGAATTCAGTGGCATTTAATGACAAAGGTTTTAAGACTATTTTTTTCCCCAAGGTTTCTCAGTTGTAACTCATGTTTCAACTTTGATCTCAGAGCCCATTTTGTTTATGCTGGATGTACTGTAATGGTTGACTTTTGCCCTTCAGCCTTTGAGAAAGGCTTCCATAACTGATGTAGCTTTGTGAGTTTCTTTGTTTAGATGAGTTTCTGCATTTGGGCCATGGCTCCAGTCTTTTTTCTCTCATGAGAGTGGCAGGAGTGGAACACAACACTGTGATTTACCAGAAGCCTTGTCTGTAGCGCTTTTGATAATCCTGATACTTTTGGTCATACAGCTTTTCCAGAATGGGGGAAAAAAATACCTGGGCACTGCTTACTTAGAGAACTGATTCTGAGTTCCAATAAATTGACATCCTGTTAATATCACGAGCAAGTCCAAAATTGCAATAACTCTGCCAAAAGAATAAACCACTCAGAGGGTTCAAGAGGTACCTATGATTTTTATGGGGAAAGTGACCACAATATTTTTTTACCTTTAGGTGGCAGCATATGACTTCATTCTCCCAATTGCTACTATTCGGGCCACTTCCCCACCTCCAGTTGCTCCTGCGCCTCAGAAGCGCGGTGCCCCTGCACCTCCGCCTCCCCCAGTGTCTGCAGCCCTTCCAGCCTGTAGAGTCAGAGCAACAGGTGGGTAAACCAGGCCATTAGAGACCTTCTGGATACATATATTTAGAGTGATATTTTTACTTTGCAGAGAATTGTTATTTAATTGGAATTTGTATAATTTTTACGTTTCTCGGAAACTTGCGAAATTTTCAAGTTTTGATTTGTGTTTTTAAATATGCTTAGAGCTGAACTTTCTATACCTAGTCATGACCTGTGGAGAAAATATTTTTTTATATAGTCATTTGACTTATATAAAAATAGTTTACCAGAGCTCTTTTTTGTGTTCACCCATTTATTAGTATTTCTAGACCTCATAATGCAAATCCTGGTAATTACAGTTTTCTAATTCTACTAATTACAGTAGTTCCCTTGAAAAGTATAGAAAAGTAGAATGTCAGTCATACTCTTTTTTAGTCTTCTCCTGTCAAAACTAGGAACTCTAGCTGTATTTAAAACTCCTTTAAAATGCCTCTGAATGGCCCTGATCCCATCTGGCTTATCACAGGTTGTTAATAGCCAAAGTTACAGGCCATTTGCCTGTAGCAAAGAATGTGATATCTTATATAATTCTATGCTTTTCTCAGAAATAATTTGTGGTTCTCTTTAGTCTCCTGTCTTATTCTTACTGTCATGTAGATCTATAAATTGTGAATATTTATAGATCTGGCTTTCCTAATCTCAGTTTTTAATGTGTCGTCACTGTTTATTTGAGATGAGAGTAAGGTACAGAGCATCTTCCTAGAATGATGTTTGTGTAATGTTTAAATCTCTTGGGAGCACTGAAGAAGGCTTGGCCAATTAAATGCCTAATGTGGGGTAAAAGCAACTCTAACTTATTGGGTTTTGTCTATATTTGTTTTTCTTTCCTTTGTTTTTCTCTGTAACTTTAACTTAAGTCTTTTGAGATCTTTTAAAATATCAAAGAAGTCTGAGAGACCTTCTTCCTATCCTGTCGTGAAAGTAAATTCATAGTAAATGTTCCTAAAATATATTTAATTTGAGGACATATAGAATAAAGGTGAGTGTACATATGTATATGAGATTATTAGGAAACACATCTCTAAGTAAAAATATGAATCCAAGTCACAAATTTATAGTGCAGAAATGATTTAAGTAATGTGAAGAAAAAAATAAAACGTTTATTTCCTTTTCCCTTTCTTTGTGGAATAGATGCAATCACTGAATCTCATGGATAATTGACAGTCTTATCCAAATTTTATCATAAATTCGTATTTCTGCTATGTAGAATTTCTTCCAAGTATATGTATCAGCCAACAACAAGTAAACATAATATAAAAGTGAATATATAATACTTTCAGTTCTAAGAAATAGTTGAAAAAATAAAGTGTAGCTTCCATTAAAATTTGAGTTTTGAAATTAAGTTCTTACGGGGAATCTTGATGGTCTGGGAGGAGGGAGAGAAGTCTAAGTAAGTGTCTTGACCACCCAATATTTCAGATGATCATATGGGTGTGGGCAAATAGCCAAATTATTTTTACTGTTAAAAGAACTTGATGGTTTCATTACATTGTGAGAACTTAAAAATTATGCCTGTTATTGATTCCTTTCAGATTATCACATTAAAAGCAAAAACTGAGTCAGATGTATCTTGCGAGTTCTAAGTTTTGATTTGATAAATATGACTAATTCTCACTGCTGGATGCTTTATGGCACATTTTTTTGTTTTCTGCTCTTACAGTTTTCATTTTTCTGGGATAATTTTTGTGGTTGACTGCAATTCAGACTGCATGGGACAGTGTGGTTGGATTAAATCAATATCTTATCATTGCTGTTTATACTCAGGGTTGTTCACCCTGAGAAGAGAATCACCCTAATCTTAGGGTAGTCAACTCAATCTTTTAACTTCAGTGGATTCCATATGCTTTCAATCCATCAGGAATCTGTTTTTTGATTTAAAAAAAAAAAAAAAAAGTTTGTAGACTGTCTCAGCACCTGGGAAGGAAAGCAGGTCTCTTATTTAAATGCTTATAAGACTTTTCCGTGGGAAAGTGTCTATCTCTATGTAACAAAGAACTGAAAGAGAAAAATCTCAAACAAACCAGGACAGAAAACTCAACTGGAAAAGACACAAGACTGGTACAAAGGAAAAATTTGTACTATCGATGTAATGGCCTCATGGGAGCTGCCATATGTTTTAATAATCCATCTCACAATTTTGTTTTGGTTGGGTAGATAATCTCCTTTCCCTCACAGAGTTTCAGTTGTGCTGCGTTCTCCTGGTACAGGCAGTTTCTGAGAGAGCTGAGGACTTTGTGAGTGACATAGTTACGTATTGGGGGGAGGGTTCCAGCAGATTCTGTTCCTACTTTGAAACAATATTACGTTAGAGAGTTTATATGCCTGGGATTTAGAGAAATAAAGATAATATTGTTGTTTACATAATGCAATATATGTGATTAGGAAATTCTTTGGGTTTTTTAAGGGGAGAAGAGAGTTTATCAACATTGGGCATGGAGCAGACTTGCAGATTTTAATAAAAGGATCCTGTGTGCTTGCTAGGTTCATTTCCAGTGTTGTTTCTAAGAAATAAGAGGAGGCTGTGAGAACACATACCTTTGTTTTTCTAAACTCACACTTTAAAACTTCTTCCTTTGTGACGATTTCTTTGTTGCAGCTCTATGAAATTAAGAGAAATGCTGTTTTATATAAAATCTTCCAGGTCTTATCTAATGATTACCATCAGAAATGTAAGTGCATTCATCTGCAGTAGGAAGATCATGTGGCTCTCATGATATGAGGGAGAGGTGCTATAAGTCTGGTAGATACAAAATTTAAATAATTTTAATGTGACTAAAGAATCATAATAAGACAAAGTTAAATTACAGTAATCATGTATATGGTATGGGAGCAACAAAAAGGGGAGAAACTTTTTTTGCTAAACATGTGCAGAGACAATGATTTTATGAAGGTACTTTGAGAAATTATTTGTCAAATGATGCTGTATAAACATTTTAAATTGGTTTTTTTTCAATAGCTATTGAACCCATATTGGCGTTCTCCTCAATGGAACTTAAATTTGAAGAACATTCAAGTAACATGCGTTTAAATATTGCTGGTGGACACGTGAACTCCCAGGTAATGATGTTGTCATTGGCATTTTGTTCTGTTTTCGATTTCATGTTTGTCTTTTAATCACTATAAATTTTTTCCAGAATTTAAAATTGGGCTTATACTAACTCTGACAATATGAGAGTGTGGACACCATGAGAAATTGACTATGAATTGTGTAAAAAATAGATATAAATAGAATAATTCTGAAGATTTTCTGGATCTGCATATACCAGTAAATGAGACAGTGATGGTGCCAGGATGCAGCTGATTTGTGCCATGATGGGCCATACAGTGAAACTGCTGTCCCAGTGCCTTGTGTGGTACTGACTGTGCCAACTGACACTCTCCCAAAAAATTCCTTGCCATGACTTAGGGCTTAATAGGGGAAAAAAGGCACTAAATAGAATATTTGCAACACAGGTAGTTTGTATGAATGCAAAACATACCTAAAATAATTTTTTGTTTCTAATTCCCAAGGGCTTTGGTTGTAAATTATAAAAAATAATTTTTGGCAATGATGGAAACATTTGAAATCCTTTTTTAAGTGCATTCAGGAAACAATGATAATACAAAGTCAAGGCATTGTCCTACCTAGGGATGTTTCAAAAGCTGAGAGAGTAACTCTGAGATAAAGGAACTTAATTTTATTTTTTTTTATTTCCACTCTCATCTTATTGAATTGAAAGAACGGCTTTTGAAAACCTATTCTGAACTTCTTCCATTTTCACCATCTCCACCTGTAAATCTAGATGTGAGCCATGTGTTTAGTGCTTGCTGTGCTTCTTTTTTATCAGGAGTAAGTCCTCAATTCAGTATGGCTAAGCACTCCCACTGTGATGCTTTGATCTATTTACCTCACATAAATGAGGTTTTTCCATTCTGGAAAGAAAGTATTCTCTTTGTGAATGTGGTGAGTGACTGGAAAGCATCTAATCTGTGCAGATAGACATACTCACCTTTGTGCCTCACAGATACAATGGAATTCTTCATTGCTTTCTAGTACTGTCTTGCTTCACTCCGGTGTGTTCGCACAAAGAATGCTTAGGAGAGAGTAATGTGAAAAGTATCACGGTGTTTGCTGCTTTCCCTCCTTCAGCATCTACTCCTTTTCTGAAAATATTTACAGAACCTTGTCCTGAAGAATGTCTCAGGAGACACTGTGACATGGAAATTGAGTTTTAGTGATGAAGACAAGAATATAGTAGATGGTATTTTCGGATTTAGTCTGAAGTCTGGATGTCTTGATAGGAAACAAGAAGTCAGTATTGCTGTGTTGTTCTGCCCTCGTAAGTAATTTTATGAATTCTTCTACATTTAGTTATAAATATAACTAAATATATGCCCATTTTCATAGGTGTGTTTAAATGGGGTTTTATGATGAATCAATACTATTACTTACTTTGATCAACTTAAGGTTTTTTTGGTTCTGAGAAAATAAGACAGCTGCAGACCTAATAAAAAGCATGGAATCACTGTATTTGAAATTGCATTATTTGAAAAGTCTGTTTTGCACATGGAAAACATCATGTTTTTCACAGAAAAAGCATCAAGGATTGGGGTAGCTGTATCATTTTCAGTGCTGCTCCTTCAGGTGCATTTAGGTTGACTGACTTAGGTACTAAAGCTTTCCAAGGGTGCTTGGAATGCCTGTGAACTTTTTTTCTAAATAGCCATAATTTAGATAAGAATAGAAATTTCCTGCCTCAGTGAGATATAAAATAACTTGTCTATGGTATTTTTTTGGAGTAGACTGCTCAGGCAATGAGTCCCTAAGAAAAATATGTAAAATAGATTTCTAACAAAACTTGGGAGCATGCAGGAAGATGGTAATCAACCACACAACTCCAGAAAAGGAATGGAAGAATAGGAAAATTAGGATTCTACTTTTTTTCCCAGCCAAGTGTTTAGAGTAGACAGTGGTATACCAGATTCATAGGGTGTAAACATTGTATTTTAGCTGATAAATCCCACCAGCAAATGCAGCTGATGCCTATAGAATCCCATCCTGTTGACAGTTTCAGTGCAGTACTTTTGGGGCTGCAGCTTTGTCAAGGGGAAGAAAAGTTGTTGTGTCAGTTGGATCTGATCCTGAGGCAGCAAGTGAGCATCCCTGTGCTGGAGAAAGATGTTGCTGTTGTTTTTTATCATAGCATTGAAATCCGTAACCTCAATTAATCACTGGAAACAATTTAATATAAATAAATAAAAATATAGATACTAGACTCTTTCCATGACTCTGTATGGTAAATTGAGAGGACTGCATTAAATATTGCTCTGTGAATGTTGTGAATATGCAAGAGCAGTGTTTAATTGCATGTGTTGCTTGGAGTTGCTTGTTTGTTGCAGATTGTGAGGCAGAGAACAACATAAAAATAAAAGCCAACACTTTGAATTACTGCATAAATTGTATGTGTAAATGCAGATGTATATATATAATAAATATGACTCATAAATTACTGTAATTTGAAGTTATCTGTATTTTTGCTGCGTTCCCATATCTTTTGTTTACAGAAAATCGTAAATAACTGTAAAGATCAATTACCCCTAATTCAATATTCTAACTATTTTTCCATGATTTGTAGCCTATTTGTACTGTACCTTCAGTGAATATCATTACTCTCTCTTGTAAGAGAGCATTAGGTACATCAAAACCCACACAGGAGACCTAGTTAATGAACATGGGGTGCTAATCACCTTCAGAGGTTTGTAGTGGAAAGCTGTAGTATGTGGGGGGTGAACAAACCTTAAAATGAACTTCGAGTGTGCATTAGGGTAATTTATTTAAATATGCTGCAGCAGTTATGATAGAGTACAAAATGCTATAGTAATGTTTAATTAAATGAAAGAGCTTGTGTGTGTGGTAAAATGATGCTACCTGTTAAAAAAGTATTCTAAAAATAGAGATTTTCAAGAACTGAAGACATATTAATATGATCCTCTTCTGCTGTTTTATGGTACAGTGCATTAACAGTATAAAAATTTTTTCACTATATCTAATTGTGGTATGAAAAAATCTCATCTCCAGCAAAGAAAGTTACAATGATTTTGTGCTTTTGGCTTCCCTTACGAGGAGTTCAGAGCCCCTGGAATATGTGATGATTATGTAATGGGCACAAATGATAACTTTGATACTTTCATTGTGTCGTCTTTTTTTTTTTGTCTGCAACAGCAAGATATTAACTAGCTGTGACCTTTAACAATTTCTGTGAAGAAATTATTAGTTTACTTTTGATTTTTTCTTTTTTTTTCCTTTTTTTTTTTTTGTAGGACACCTGTAAGTTCTAGCTGTCTGTGGCTTCTCTTCTTTGAAGTCTGTATTTCGGTGTATGCAAATTTCTCATTGGTATCTATTTATGCTGAAGGGGTATAGATGCAATAGCACCTGAATTATCATAAGGTCCAAGGCAACTAAACTAAAAATGTGCTTTTGGGAGACAAATGTAGGAACTGCATAACTATCTAATACAATCTTAAAAGGATGAGAAGAGCAGATGGTGTTTTTCCTTTCTTCTCATACACCCTAAAAAGATCAAAACCCATGCTATTATAGAGTTAATATTTCTGGAGGAGAATGGTAACAGCAGCCCAGGCTTTGATAGTGGTCATGAAAGGTGTGAGGACTTGACTTCAGCTGTCAGTTCAGGACATAATTCTCATTAATTTCAAAGTAATTTATTTAACATGAAATATCCTGAAAAAATTGGTACTAGGCATTCCAAACTAGTGAACAAACCTTAATAAATGACGGAATTCACTTTTTTTTTTGTCTTTGTGTCTGTTTAAAATGGTCATGGCATTGCAGTGTCCTGGTGTTTGTGACATAAACAATAATTTATTGGTTTACATACTATGCCAGATTTTGATGTTAGTAAATGTGTGGATTCACACACAGAATGATCAGTGATGCAGGATAGGCACTGTCTGTTCTGCTCTTTGAGTGAGTCAGGGATTCTATGGCATGGAAAGTACAGATGGAAAGTTTGTATGAGGAAAGCTTAACACTGCTGTTTTCTAACTTTGAAACTATGGTTAATATGAAGATTTTGGAGTGTGAGTTAGTGAAAATTGCACGTTTTTTGGTACTGACATATGCTTCTGTACTTTTCTTCCTTCATTGTCTTCCATCCTATGGTATTTGTTGATTATGGCCTTTTACTTCACCTTATATCATACCTTTATATGAAGAGAGGACACCAAAAATACAGTTTAGTTACAGCACAGCTGTAGGACAGGCTCACAGATGGGAGTAACTTGTATAGAACATCCTTTCTTACAATCTTGTAAGAAGTACCCTGTTTGGCTCATCATCCATCTCCATGACTTTTTTCTGATGCTTTCTCACCTTTCCTTCATAAAAGGGCTAAGTGCCTGAGGATGACATGTTCCTGTTGTATCAAAACCTAGAAGCAGAATCTTCTTAGCCTTCTCAGCGATATCACGTCCTAAAATTGATTTCCATTTAACATGGGTTTAGTCAGATGTTGCAAACAGTGCAGCACGTTCCCATTAGAGCTGGTTTTCACTTTGCCATTTTCACGTTTTCTGGTCTGAAATGAAGGGACCCACAGGTCATGTTCTCGTGACATAACAGCTTCCGTGATGCTCTTCTATTGTCACCTTGATTAGGAAATTTAGCTCTTAAAGGAAGGGAAAAAGACAAAGTACTTTGAAGACACTAGATTTTCTTCTTTTTGTATGTAAAAAGTGACAGCTCTTTCTCAGGCTTTGAAAGTAATGATCTGAGATAATCTCAGAAGACCCTGCCATGTATTTTGTTCAGTGACATGTGTGTTCATACAGACATATAAACTACAAAAATTTTTTTTTACTATCTTCTCTTAATTATTAGGTGAGGATGTTTCCATACTGATCTGATTGAGGGGAATCAAAAGGAAAGGTGCTTTTTCTCAAAAATTTAAAGATTCCACTTTTTTGGGTTGTTTTACAGCACATTGTTGCCAATTTATTTCTAAATCCAGGAGCTGTTCATTAGTTTGCCCTCAAAATTGCTGATTTTGCTTGCTCTTCAGCAGGTGGGAACAACTGAAGGTTGGGTAAATGGCACTGCAATGCCAAAATGGTTTGGAATATCCTTTTCATAGTGTAACAGCTGTGGAAGGAAGCACTTTGGTCCCTGTATCAGTGAAAGAAAATGTGTTTTTCTATCCTAGAGAAAACTGCCTTGCTGCAGGAGGCAAGGTGGCCTGAGAAGGGGCAGAACACAAGGAAATCTTTATCTTAGCTGTTGTCATGTCCAGCTGCGCTGCAGAGAACACCTGGAGAAGGATATTGGGTCACCCCTTCCCTTTTGTTGGTGGACTTGGCAGTGTCAGGGTTGCAGTTGGTGTATCTTACAGACTTTTTCCAAGCTGAATGATGCTCTGAAGCGAGAGATGCTCTGAGTGGAGGATAGAACCTCCTCCTGGCCTGTGTGAGGTTACTGGGCCACACCATAGGTTTTGGAGCCATCTTTGAAGTGTAGTAATTGCCCTCTTAAAAGGCACCAACTTCTCCTTGTCTTGGCAGTCAGATGCTTCCAATAGTTACTCCTTTATAGAATAAGCATTCACTGTGTCAATTAGTGTAATTCAAAGTATGACTGCTATTCTTAAAATTCTGCTGTTGTATTGATATTATATATAATGGAATATTAATGCAATAAACTCATTTATTGCAGCTAGAACTCAGAAAAAATTCTGACAAGTTAAAAAAGTGTGCATTTCTGGTTTGCTGCAGGCAAGTGTTCTGAGCTTTCTTAATAAATATTCTTCTGATACAATATTTATGTTATGTTAAACTACGTTTTGATAAAGAAAGCAGTACTAAATTTTTAAAAAAATTTAAGTAACAAACAAAAAATCCAACCCCAAACCTCTTACTATAACTCTTTTATATGCCTGTATTTATGGTGATGTATATATTTTTTGAAATCTTTTCAGCAGCTTGTCCTGGGACATATACATCTGAAATATATGTGTGTCTACATAATAATCCATCACGATACAAAATAACACTGTCTGGCACGCTGAGGTCACCAAAAATAAGTTTTCATCCCCCCTTTTTAATGCTGATGCCAGTTCCTCTGGATGTGGAAAGTGAAGGAGTCGTTACCATCATTCCACAGGAGTTTATAAGGTAAAAATCTCAAAGTAAATTTATTATAGAAATCCTGAATAATTCTTGGTTTTTTTCACTTCTGAAAAAGTGAATTAATTTTTGTTTGTGAAGGTTAGTATTAATTTTCTGCTCAGCAGAAGAATCTGCATATTTAAGAGAAAATTAATGTGATTCATATTGTTGTACATTCAACAAGCCCATGTTTTGTCTTCAAACATTCCTGCTTCATGAAGTGTCTTATCTTCTGATATCTCCACTCTATGAATTTATATCGGAAATATAAAATTACTATGGATAGCAAAAAAAATTAAAAGCTGAGACCTACCAGGATTTTTTTGTTGCGTTTAGCCAGATACTAAGGTTTCATATCTTATTTCTATTTTTCACATTGTGATAAGATAAAATCTTTCTGTTATTTTATTTTCTCTACTCCATGGGTTTGAGATTTAGCTACTTGAACAGTTGGTGGGGTTGCAGTTTTTGGTGTTTTTTTTTTTCCTTCTTCCTCTGTAAAGTTTTACTGAAAAGGGCAGCAGAAATGTTTTAATCCTGCCACTTGTTACAAAAATCCATATATTTCTTATTTTTCTGTGGATCACTCACTTTATCCTGTTACTTGAATTTAAAAGAGAGCTTTTTTGTAATCATCATATAATGTAGCATAACCCAGCATCACAGCTATTCAAATTTTTAAGATACAACTTTTCTGCTTGTAAATAGTAAAGAGCAATAATATTTATTTGTTATGCTTATGTAGGAATTATTGCAATACTAGAACTAGAGCAAAGATTTCCTTTTGTTGTAAATTAATGAAATTACCTTCCAATTATTATTGTCTTGTCTTGTCTGAGTTGTACTGATTTATCAAGTGATTTGTCTGTTGTCAGTAGCTGAGTGGTTAGAACTAAAGGGATTCCACATGGGCCGGGACTGACTGTTCTCATTTCAGAACTGAAACCTTTAACCACGTAACTGGGAAAAGCATCTTCAGTATCTTCACAAATTTCCCCTTAATATTTCTATTTTAAAACTTGCTTTTACTTATTTGTGCAATAATGCAGTTTAATGAATATTAATGAAAGTTTTAAGTTTCAGAAACCTATTTATGCCTTTTGTAGCACAGTTAGTAGGAATTGGTCCTCATTTAAATGTTGAGATGTTGTGGGTCAGCATAAAATGTTCGGGTACATACACAGAAAACAAACTAGCATCTAAATGATGAAAGAATTTTATTTTTTTAATTAGTTTCATTTGATTTGCACTTTAGAAGTAAAGTTATTGTTCTGTGTTCAACTGTGAAAGAGTTTTGTGAATGTGTGAATCTGTGAATTGACTTTATTACTGCAATCCTGTGACCACAAACACCTACTGTTTGTGTTTAACACAGGCAATCACGAATTAAAGTTAAACTTCCTGAGCTTGAACTTGCAGATGGTACCAGGACTTGCCCTTTTTCTGTGAAGTTCCCAGAGGGACAAGATATTGTTCTTTCATCAGATGGCAAAGCTAATGAACTGATTTGCCGTATCAGCTTCAGGTCCTCTAAGCCAATGTCATTTTTAGGGGATATGCTCTTCATTGATCAAGAAGAAAACAGGTAATGTGTGCAATTCAAATTAACCTGGGGGAAAGTTCCAGACTGACCAAGTTGGATATAAGACACAAGGGTTGGGTAAAGGAATACAAGAATCACTGAAAAACAGAAAATTGAAGATAGAAAATTTTTTTTGAACTGAATTACGATTCAAAGCTAAAATATTCAGCTTTGATCTCTAAGGTAAAATTCATTTAAGTGTCCATATTAAGATCTTGTTTCAAGATCTCATTCATAACTACTGGTAACTCATCTCTTGTTCATCTCTGCCAGGGATGGGATGAGAGGGTGTATGCAAGGGGAAGAAAGATACCCACTGTTGTGATTAAAAGTCATTCCTGTACTTACTATTTTCACTAAAGCAACTATTGAGGGTTAAATAATTCCACCCTGCAGCTTAGACGAGGCTTTTTTCTAAACATAAAACCAAATTTTATATTATTTTGATGCAAATGTTATGTACCTTTAAGTTATTGCTGCTCACTGGGTTAGTATTTTATATTTTTCTGTACAGATTGCCAGCCAATAATCTATTTCTTATTAATTTTATTTAATTCCAAGATTTAATTGTTGTGATTCATAAATATGTGTTAAAGCTTTCTGTAACTACAAGAAAAGGATAATTTAAGCTTATGATGAAGTCTGAAATGTAGCTTCTGAGCAGGCACGATATTTAGTTCTAATAACTTTTTCTATGATGCACTAGCAGTTTCTCAAACCTTGTAGTAGAGAAATACAAATTTCTCCTGTGTAATAATATTTTTTTTATATTTGCCATTAAAAGGAAATAAAGAATATGATCCTCAATTTAAAGGCAAGCTGAATCTATTTTTTTAAAAAAAGATAGCAAATAAAAGTCATCTAAGTAACCTTAACAGCTGTTCCTGCTCGTGAGGGTGAAAAAATTCATACTTCAGAATGTCAAATCATCTTAGAATTGCTGCTAGGTTTTAAAATGTAGCACTAAAGTATTTGTTAAAGGACAGAACTCGTAACAGCAGTTTGCTGATGTGTATGGGATTTCCTGACAGGCAGTGGAGCAGTGTGTGGGCTGTAGGAGCAGGTGATATAAAACCTGAGCAAAACTGGATGAAATAACACAGCATCAAAAATAAAGGAATTATATGTGTGTCATTGGTCAGTGTGGTAATATTATTCATATTGGCTTTCAGGAGAAATTATTTTTATCATAACCAGAAAAATTCTTTCCTTCAGTTAGAAAAGTCTGAGTGAGCACCCAATTCTCTAATCCTGAGGACTTCCTTATTCTTCTAATAAAGTCCATGATAATTTATCCAGACTTGGATACATTTATCCAAATCTGAATAATACTGTTAGTATTATTATGTGCTTGGATATTGCACTCTGTTGTAATATGTAGCTGCAATTTCTTGTTCTCTGAAAATCTTCCCCTCATTCCTGCCAGCCCCCATGGGAGCCCTGTGCAACGTGTTCAAACTTCAAACCTGATTCACCTAATTATCTAAGTATTTGAGCAATTTGTTTCAAACTGTGTAACTAATGAATTTAAACTGCTTTGTTAATTTGAGTCTTTTAGAAAGACAAGATTTCAGGGTCTTCTTGATCTTTAATAATAAAACAACGAAACCTATAACCTTTTATAACACCTATAAAAGCTAACTGGTCTTGAAAAAGTTCCTGGACTGTTTAATAGGCCGTGAAATCTCACAGTATCAGTTGCTGAAGATGTATTAATTTGTCAGGTGTTCTCTCTTTAGATTTCCATTTTCAGAGTGATAATATGTACTTTAAAATGATTTGAACTAAACTTTTGAACTTCAACTCATATTCAGTGTTTTGTGATGTTCTGATTAAAATAATCAAGTCAAGATTTTCATAGGCTGGTGAAATATTGTATTCTACAGCTACTTAGAAGAAAACCCTTCTAAGCAGTAAACCTAAAACCTTCTAAGCAGAACTAGTTCTAGGCATATTTCAAACCAGGAGTATTGAGAAGGCAAACACTCCATAGGGGTTGACCCTGGCTGGATGTCTGGCCCCCACCAAAGCCTCTCTGTCACTCCCCTCTGCAGCTGGAAAGGGGAGAGACAATATAATGAAAGGTTCCTGAGTCAAGATAAGAATAGAAGAGAGATCACTCACCAAATACCCTCATGGGCAAAACAGACTCAAGTTAGAGATATTAATTAAATTTATTAAAAAATCAAAGCAAGATAATGAGAACTAAAATAGAACCTTAAAAACACCTTCTCCTCACCTCTCACTGCTTCCTAGCTCTATCTCTTCCCTCAGCAGCGCAGGTAGGCAGGGAATAGGGGTTATGGTCAATTCATCACACATTGTTTCTGCTTCCACTTAGGGAGAGGAGTAATTCCCCTGCTCCACTATGGGCTCCCTCCCATGGGAGACAGTTCTCCATGAACTTCTCCAACGTGAGTCCATCCCATGGGCAGTAGTCCTCCCAAAACTGCTGTGGCGTGGATCCCTCATCCATGGGGTGCAGTCCATCAAGGACAGGCTGCTCCAGCATGGGTCTCCCATGGGGTCACAAGTCTTGCCAGGAAACCTGCTCCAGCATGGGCTCCTCTCTCCACAGGTCTGCAGGTCTCTGCCAGGAGCCTGTTCCAGCACAGGCATCCCATGGGCTCACAGCCTCCCCTCAGCACCCACCTGCTCCAGCATGGAGCTCCTCCCCGGGCTGCAGGTGGATCTCTGCATCCCCTGTGGATCTCCATGGGCTCCAAGAGCACAGCGGCCTCACCGTGGTCTCACCATGGGCTGCAGGGGAATCTCAGCTCTGGTGCCTGGAGCAGCTCCTGTCCCTCCTTCTGCACTGACCTTGGTGTGCAGGGCTGTTCCTCTCACATATTCTCACACAGCTCTCCTCTGGCTGCAATTACATCAGTGCAATAACCTTTTTTTATTCTTAAGTATATTATCACAGAGGTGTTGCCACAATTTCTAGTTGGCCCAGCCTTGGCCAGTGGCACATCTGTCTTGGGGCTGGCTGGCATTGGTTCTGATGGACATGAGGGAAGCTTCCAGCAGCTTCTCAAAGCCCCCCTGTGCCCACCCCGCCCTCTACCAAAACCTGGCCATACAAACCAAATACACTTTACTTGGGCTCTGCAGTATTCTTCTTTTCTAAATTCAGGCCTAAAATGTCAGTAGGATTGATGCACATAGCCCATGCTTAGTCCTAAATAATGACTTTTTTGCTTTAAAACAGGGTGAATGTTGGCTAGAGAATAGATACTGTTGAATTTGGCTGCTTTGCAGAAAACATTTGAAAGACGACAGGCAATCATTTTTTATAACAAAGCAATATTAAATGTAACTGTAAAAGAAAACTGAAGAGATATATGGTTGTCATTTATGCAATAATTTACTGTGTGCACAGATCCCATTAAATGGAACATACGGAAGTGCATTAATGTTCTTTTAATGACTGCTTTAAATGAGAATTTGCAGTTAATTTCTAATGTTACTTTAAATCTTTATGCCTTTTTTTTGCTTCTTTCACTCCAAAGCAGAATAAATGACACGTCCTTGCATAGGACTGATAGGAATACAGACGTAAAAGACAAGAAACCTAAGAATGTCTTGAACAAGTGGGAGAAATATTTAGCTGTGACACATATTTCCCCAAAAAACCCCTCTGCAAACATGACATGTTTATATATTTGTTCTCTGATTATTGCTATATTTTAACTTGATAATTATACAAAGAATTTAGCAGAAAAGAAAGTTTTCTGCCATCTTGATTGAAATGACAATTTACTTACTATTTCTAAAAATAAGTGGTAAACAACAGGTACCTGTTGTGTCATACAATAAAAGAAAATGGTGTTCTGGGCAGTAAAATATACCAAAATCCCGACATGTGGTGTAGATAAATTGCTGTATCATTGATGACACAAGTGTGTTGAGGTCTTTTCCCCCCATGTTCTACAGTTCTTCATTTCCTTTCCCTCTCCCACTGGGAAGCTGTGGAAACTCATGAAATTTCTGAGTTTGTTCACATTATTCATGGCTAGAACTTCAGGAAGAGAGAACGTCAGGGAGTTTAGCCTCTAATAACAATATGATAGAACTCAGACACAGTCACTAACCCAATTATGGGTTGGTTCCAGTTGTTTTGATAGTCCATCAGATCTCAGTGTCTCACGGGGGAAAACGTTCCCTTTGCTCTTGGGAAACGTGCCCAAACCATGCAGCTCTTTAATAGGCACTGCTGGCAAATGCCAAACCCATGTATTCTGCTGGCATGCCTGGGAGAACAGGAGCTGTCAACTTCTTTCAATATCATTTACATTCCGAGAAAGCAGGGAGCTAGGAAACATTGGAGTTCTTGGTATTTGCATGCTGCTTTGCAGCATTCATCTGACCCAAGAATATATTGGCATTTTACCTCAGATAGTTGGGAGTCCTTTTGAAATCCAGGATGGTCCAAACCCATTAATCACTCCTGCTCTTTTCTGTGCTTGTGGCTTTCTACCATTGTGCTGGTCCCTGACAGCTGAAGCATCTGTTGTTCAGGAATTAAATGCTAACGTCACTGCTGCTACTAGAAAAAAATGTGGATGTTTTGCCAGCTATAAGTCTTACATATGGTGTGAAATTACATGTCAGCCTCTATTCATTGTTGTATTATGTTGGTTGCTGGGGCGCCTGAGCTCCTGCTACAAAGGATAAGGACCCTTCAGTGTTGGGGAACTGCTTATTTGTGAATAATAATGGCAGAGCTGGCATGGGTCATCTTTTCCTCTTTCTTCCAGTTCCGTCATCTCTGGATCTGTTCTAGGATTGTTGAGAGTAGGGAGGAGTGCAGGTTTTTCTTGATTTTTAAATTGCATCTTCCCTGCATCTAACTTGTTTATTCTTAAAGATCTGTAAAATGCCACACTCTTAAGGTCAAGTTTTCTTTTGTCACTAATCAATTCTGCAAGTAATTTGTTTTGTTTCCTAAGCTGGCAGTGTGTGCTTCCCTTAAATATATTTTTTAATTTGCCCAAATGATGTTGCTACATCGTTTGGGTAATTTTTCAGTTAGATGCTAATGGATTTGGATTCTTTCTCCTTGGAAATTTAGTGATATTCTGCATCTCTTAATGAACACTATTGAAGAAGGGTTATTTAACCATGCTTACATTCTTAGGACATTTGGGGTACATTCATACAAAACAAATCACTTGTATTTACTTAGGAAATATCTGAAATGCTAAAGAGCAAATTAAAATGGATAAATATATTTTGATTAGTGTTCTTTTGTCTTTCCACCAATATTAAAACAAACAAATTAATGAAAAAAAAAATCAAAGTTGCTTTAAGAGAAGTGAAAGAACTTACATAAACTTTATTTTAGAGTGTTGAATGGTATTTTGTCATCACAGTTGGAGCTTTACTTTTGGTGATCAGCAGATTTCAAATGTTGGTAAACACAATATATTTAATGGCCATTCTCCTGTTCTGTGTTCTTTGGAAATACACATTAGGGAATAAACGCTGGAGTAGCAGTGGCAATGATGGTTCATGCAGATAAAAAATTTTTACTTGCTTTAGTAAAGCATTATAAAACCAAATACACTGAATAATTTAAGGTATTTAGTGCCTTCACATTTGCTAGCAATACAGGTACCTTTCATTCCAATAGAATAATACAGACTTTTCTATTATTTAGTTAAACTCTGCTGCAAATACAAAATAAATATGTTGTACAAGACTTCTACTTTTGTAACATCATTTCATTAATGATGTTGTAAGTCAAGGTCAGTGGTAGAAGATGCTTTTACATGTACAGAATGTACATGTCTTTGTAATCTCTCCCATATTTGTATGCAAAGGTGCCTGCTTTTCTGTCTGGTGCCCTGTCTCTCAGTTCCTGAAAGGCATATGATAAATACTTAGCTCCTAGCACCTTCTCTTTTCTACCATGTGTCCTTGTGAATGGAGTGCCATCATTTGAATCTCCGATGAATTTTTTGGTGCAGACTCGTTCTTGAATTTTATTTCAAATAGCATTTTTGGGAAAATGCTGTGTTAGAATACTCACTGATGATAAGTGGACAGGTGGCCAATAAGTGAGTTGATATTTATTATCACAGAATGCCTAAGGTTGGAAAGACTTTCCAGAGGTCATCTCATCCCCTCTTCAGAGTCAACTCTATTGCCCAGTTGATGTTTTTAGTATCGTCAAGGATGAGACTTCATAACCTTCTCTGGGCAGACTTGTATTTAGCCACTCTCATGGTTTTGGTTTTGGTTTGCTTTTTTCCTCTTATGATGAGATAGAATTTCCCGTATTTCATTTGGTACCTTTTGCCTTTTGTGGTCTCACTGAGCATCACTGGGAAGAGTTTCCTTCTTCCTTACTCTCCCATCAGATATTTGTGCAGATAGACAAGATCCCCCTGAGCCTTCTTTTCTCCTGACTGAACATTCACACCTCTCAGTCTCTCCCCATACAGCAGCTTCTTGAGTCCCTTCCTCATCCTTCAGTCCTGACCTCCAGCATCTCGTGCTCACTGCAGCCACAGTCATGGAAGTCAAATCCTTATGATCAATATCAGCTGCAGAATCAGCTGTTGACTTGCAGGATCCATCCACTCCTGCTCAATATTTGCATTGTTTGCTGTTGGCTGGGTGTACTCATGTCTCTTACTGTGTTACCACAGCGGCCAATGAGGCACATCCTTGGAACAGGGAGGAGCTTCCCTTGCAGCAGCACCACGAGCTCTGAGGGGTTTATTTGTACACAGATCTTCTGTTGTGTGGCTGTTCTTTATGTTTGACATTGTGCAGTTACTGCCTTTGCTCTGAGTAGTTTGTGTAAGTGGTTCAGATGTACTGCAGTTGTTCTCAAGCACACTTTTCTGTGTTACATTACTGTGCAAATCAGAGCATGAATGAAGATTTCCACAAATCCCAGACTGGCATTTAGGATGGAGATGGCCGAGGTGCTCACCTCAAGCTGAGAAATCAGGAAGTTGACTGAGTCCAATGCCACAGACATCTGAGTTACTTTCATATAACTTGAGAGCTGTATTTCATTAACTTCTGTCCAGTTTTTTTCCCCTCCTGCCCCTAAATCAGCTGTCTGAATTTCACCTGTGTGCCTGCAGAGTACTGAGAGTTGTCATTTATCACAGTGAAGTCACGAGCTGGAAGCTGGCAAACTTTTCTGTGTTGTAGTTATTGATCCTGTGTGTCTTTAAATGGCTTGGTAAAGGTAGAACAAACAAGCCCTGACCCGTGTTTTGAGCACGTGCAAATGTACATTTTGTGCACATAGATAGGTGTAGGTGTACCTCTCACAGCCCTCTGTCCTGCTGATGCCCTGCTGCTGAGATTTTTTTTGCTGAATAAAAGCAGAAAGAATGAAGTTTGCTATAAGAAATATTACACTGCAAGGTGCAAGTGGCCAGAGCCCTTGCCTTGCCCCCAGCCAAGTTCCAGTAGGATTAACATTTCCTAGGAGCAAACCAAAGCATTGCAGAGCTGGATTATTTACTTAAATAGCTGTTAACTATCAAATTGGAATCCCTATGTGAATATTTACAGGTGAGAAAGATGGATATGGATTTTCTTGGAACCTTTCTCTATTTATTAAATTTGCCTTGAAAGCAATATCTAAAAATGTGTTTGGAGAGAGAAGTATGAAAGAGGAAACAAAACTACTTTCTGGTACTTTTAAAACATTCCTGTGTCCCTTGTTTATGTTATTCCACAAAAAACCCCAGAGAAATCTAATAATATTA